>CM035172.1:9551381-10056136 GCA_020205615.1 Panax quinquefolius | reverse complement strand
AGTAGATCTCCATTCGAACTATTCCGAACCGATGATCGTCGGTTTCACGAACAAAGGTGTTGAACAGTTGGAATGGAAAATGAGCATTGAGTCGGGGCCACATTGTTGGAGAGGCCATAGCTTCCCGATCAATCTCGGTGGTTGATTCTCTTGGTGGAGAAGGTGGAGGTTCTTCGCGAAGAGGTGAGGGGTCTGCGTGTATGGTTTCAGGAGAAGGAGATCGGGCAGGTGTGCGTTCAGGAGTTGGCGAGGGAACAGGAGATGAACCAGGGTGAATGTCTGATGGCTGTTTTCTTTTTCGAGAAGGAGTGCGGATTGACTCGGTTGGTTCATTGTCAGGGGTTTCTGTGGATGTGGTCGGAGGAATGACAACCGAAGAAGTAGGGACTCGAAGTTCTTCTACAATCGGGGAGTTATTTTGGTTCTTATTTTCTTTACATCGAAGGACCTTAGCCCGATCGTGCAAAGGAATGTCAAGGAGGCTTCTCTAACCGGATAGGTTCGGAGGTTGGGGATTGAGATTAGTTGAGGTTGTTTGGGGGTTGCTTGGAATTGTTTGGGATCACCGCCGGGTTTGTTTACGGTTGGGTGGTTTTGGTTCGTTTGGCGGATCTCTTTCTTGGTAGGTCAAGGTTTTCTTCGGGAATAATGGGATCGCTACGGTTTGAGGTTCGTCACCAAGGGAAGAAGTTGGAGGGTCGCAGTAGAAGGGTTAACTGGAAGATCCTTGGTACGGATGCTCTTCACTTGCATCTGCATTCTCCCCTTGAAAAAAATCTTCCAGTCTCTCTCACCTCCAGGAAGTTGGTTTGATCGAGATATCCAAAAAAACCACACATCGTAACATGTATCACTTATCAAATTTCGTAAAATTATATTACTGAAATTAATCAAAACTTACATTTGTGGTTGTATAACCAGGCTTGTTTGGTCAGTAGTGTGAAGCTCCATTCTTTTGGAGGAATTTTCCTCAAGAAATCTGCCATCTCCCTCACCCGTTCTTCAGATATGTCTCCGAAATCAGCAGAGACTTGGTCAGAAGTGGTCCAGTCTGGAAGAGAAGAGATCTCAGGTCACGTAATGAAAAACCACTTCTCATGCCAACCTTTGTTGCTGGAAGGAGTGTTCATTAGAGGTCTCCTCTCGAACCTTGTGTTGGGCCGAGGAGATTGCTTGCTCAAAACTTTGAAGCCCCGTTCTCGGGACCTACCAGCAGAGAAGATGGTGAAGAAGATGTCAACAGAGGGAGTAATCCCAAGTTCATGGCAGAAGGCAATAAATGCCAAGATGTGGATGTAGGAGTTGGGCACTAGTTGAGCAAAACCCACTCCTATAAACCCTAAAAGGGTAATGATGAAAACATGCAGAGGAAGGCGAACTCCCTTTTCTAGAAGAGTGACAGGCATGGCTGTGAGACCCCAGATTTTATCAATAAAGATTTAAATTTTGTTGAAATAATTTTTTAATATTATGGTGTGAATTTAAGATAATATTATAGTTGTGGGTAGTATTTATAAATTTTGCAAAGTATGCAGTGGTTATATTATATTCGATTGGTGGGGAATATTCGGTTTAGCAGGAATATTCGTATAACTACTCAATCATTGGTGGAACCCACAATGTAATTATTATTTGGGATTAAGAAAACGACAAAAATATTTTATTGAAATAACGACGGAAGTTTTACTGGTTGATCTTGTTGAACTACTTTGGTAGTAAAAGTACAATAATACGTGTGGTTGCATAAAGTAGCATACGGTATTGATTATTGATGCTTATGTGAGAAGTCACTCGGTTTGATTCCATTATTGTTTATTAATAATATGAATTATTATAATGATAATAACGCTTTTATTTTATTTGTATTATTAACGTAATAAAATGTAAACATCTTTTATATAAAATAGAATACTTTATTAAAGTTATTCTATAAATAGAATATATTATATTTTATTATGCATAGTGTTGCATAGTGTTTTGCATAGTATTTTGCATAGTGTTTGCATAGTAAAATGTTTTTATATAAATAGAATATATTATATTTTATTTAAAAGATTTTCTTTAAATATGGACCGTCGATTAAAGTAAATCAATCTGGACCGCTCATGGATTAGTTACTATGCATTCCATTTTCCTATAAATAAAGCTCATTCCTTCATTATTTTCTTACGAATTCATTGAAACTCTGTAGAGAGAGAAATTATAGAGAGGTTATAGAGAAAAATTATAGAAAGAAGAAGAGTATTCTGCTACTTCACTACTTCTATATTCGCCTTTTTTACGGTAGTGGGTGTTATTCTTTCTTCTTGAAGAGAACTTCATTATTCCATTCACTACTTATTATTCTTGGAATAACTTTGTAAAAGTGGCATACCCTATACATAACTTCAGATACGCAGGCATACCCTATACTTGGTGAAATCCTTATGTTATTCCATTGCTTATTATTCTTTGGAATAACTCGTATACGCTGCTGATTTACCTATACTTGGTGACATTCTTTTATTATTCCATTGGAACATCCTCGCCATGTGTTTTTACACACCGACTGGGTTCCGCCTTTATTATTATTCTCGTTGGAATATCCTATCTCGTGTGTTTTACACCGGATCCGGTTCCATCTTTATTATTCTTGCTTGGAACATCCCATGCGGTTGTGAATTTCACCACCGTTCCGTTATTATTATTCTGTTGAATAACTTTGTCTGCATCAAGTACCGCATGCATGGTGATTTCTTTTGTTATTCCATTCTTTATTATACCCAGGTTAGTTAAAACTTTGACTTCTATACTCCATGAAATTAGTAGAATATCCTTGATATTTGCGTTTCATCCAATATCTTTTCATGGAAATATTCTTCCGATCATTCTTGAATTTTACTCTCTAAACAAAGATCATGTTGACAATTTGACGTTAATAATTCATGGATTAAATAATTCTTGAACTTGTTTTATTGAATTACTATGTCATTGTCATCATCCTCATGTTATATTATGTTATCTTTGCTTTACGTGCATAGATGAACTTAGTATAATTATGACCAGGGATCATTCGGTATAATCATGACTTGATATAAATGATGTGACAAAAGTCCTCGGTGGCACTTTGTAATGCGGTGATGGATAGTCTTTGGTATGATTATGACCAGGGTGATTCGGTATAGTCATGACCATTGATAATTTGATGAAAATTCTTGGCCAGGTAATGCGAGGGATGATTAGATGTGGTGGTTTATTTATTAAAATTGAGTCTCAAATGATAAAAATTGATGAAAACCTTTTAAAACCTAAAAGATAGTAGACTTTATTCTCTACTTGACTCTTTTAATGGATTGCTTTATTCATACTGCAGCTTAAACCGGTTGTCTATTGTATTTTATCGGTTTAACACCGTTGAAGGCTAATAATAATTTATTCTGCATTATCTTAGTCATAATATTTCTTCTTTGGGCTAGTTGAGCTCACCTTTTCTTTCACCGTTTTCTCTTGAGGAAATGAGAACATACATTTGAGACGAGTCGGGGAACGAAGTAATGGTCCGAGGATAGCATTAGTAGTCCTCACTATTCGTGAAATAGTGTGATAATAGTTGTAATGAGGACTCCTTTTGAGTTTGTATAATATCTAGTAGACAATATTTGTATTCAAACTCACGCTTATGTCGTATTATGCATACCGGCAGCTTAGGTTAAGAAGTTGTATTTGAATTTATGTACCATGTAAGTGGCGACCCAAGATGGGTGACGATACCTAATTTTAGGGGCGCCATAGTTGGTATCGAGCCATAAGTGTGAAGAGCCCCGAGCCACTTTCATTTGGTGACTTCACATTGATGGGGAATGCAACGGCCGACTCTCCGTAGGGACGCCTGCCTTTTCGGTGGCAAGTCGATAGGTACCAATGTGAGGTCTTGACACAAGTTGGTGTCCAGAGTCACAATTAGTATCGAGCTTAGGATATAATCCCCAAGCTAAAATGCGAGATAAGAACTAGGAGGGAAAGATCTGGGAATTCCTTCGCTAGTATGACCTACCTAAG
Organism: Panax quinquefolius; assembly: GCA_020205615.1. Classification (NCBI taxonomy): domain Eukaryota; kingdom Viridiplantae; phylum Streptophyta; class Magnoliopsida; order Apiales; family Araliaceae; genus Panax; species Panax quinquefolius. The sequence goes on along the minus strand of CM035172.1, from coordinate 10,052,098 downwards.
TTTATTTGTTATTTAATTGGTCTCACGAGTATAGGGATAATATTTGATATATTAATTAACCCTTTTGCTTCACAATTCCTTTCTGTGTAATAAGAGTGTAGCTAGGTCGAATTGAGCGGGGTATGATGGGAATAGAAATCTATGGTCATCATTTAGTAGTTATATTTGGTGAATCAACTAGGGTGAGGCGAACCCAACGTTGGAAGAGTGTTTTGCCACTATCATACAAGATGTCTAATGACATACAATCTCGTGTCATCATAAGATGTGGTTGTGCTCATCCACTTCTTTGAGTATATTTACGAGCACTACCTATATGATCTTGGTATTTGTTTGAAGTATAATTCTCAATTTGAGACGGTGGAGATAATGATAAATCAAGAGAAGACTCACCATTGGGAAGAATATGATAGTAATCTTCTCATTTTTCTTTAGGGTCTATTGGGTAAACCAAGAATAATTACGTGGCCATATATGATATCTATCATAACCTAGAAGCATAGCCTCCCATGTAACGAAGGTTTCCTTGAGCACTTTCCAAAGATTCTAATTTCTAAAACAGCTTTTTGACTATACATTTATGTAAGGTGTCATTGTGAGGTGCTTATTTAGGTTAAGGGATAGAAGTCATGAGTTGGTATCATTGTGACGTATTATCCAAGTCTTGGATGAGAGTCACGATTTTGAATGATATTTCTATTATTAATAAATTTCTTGACGTATTCTTGAAGATTTCCTAGCCTACCCTAGAGCGTGAAATCAAATTTTGTATTGACCCCAATACAAAAACCCATTTCTTAAACCCTCAAATATTTCTTTAACTAAATGAATAGGTTCGTGGTTTATGATGAAAGTCATAATAAAAGCATTGGAATAATGAAAATCATGGGTATTCGTGGTATTAGTAAGTTTTATGATGAGTTATGTTGGTTAGTATGTAAAAACACGTGAAAGTTTCTTAGAAATCACAAAGAGTTGAAAATCGATTTTGGTGAAAAACGTAACATGAAATTCAATTGACCATATCTCTTATTATATTTTGAATTTTTGAATGTGGTCAAGTTCTAGAGTTAGATCTACGAGTTACCTAACTAATCCAAGTGGAATTACTGGAAAAGGTGTTGTAGATTTTTGTGTGGACTGATTTTAGCAAAGAAGGCCAAAGCTGTAAATTTCGAAAATGCTACTGCCCAGAAACTTTAAGGGACTGTTTCGGCCACTTAAATTATGAGAAAAATTCTGGCCTTTTGGGACATGAAAGTATATGGTATAAAGTACCTCCTGTCCAAAAATGAGCTCATTCTGACTTAAAATGAGCAAGTTATGATGTTTTCAATATTTAGGTTTTTCCGATTTAAAAACGCTATAACCGGAGTTCTATAACTCCGATGACTATGAAATTTAAACTAGAAGCTCACGTTAACATGTGTAAGGTCCTGCCAAGATTTGGGAATTTTTGGAGTTAAACTTGAGGTAGCTAATTTCTTAAGGAAATTAATTAGAAATTGATTTTTGAAAAATAGTAAATGAATTTTAAAAATTCCGAGAAAAATATATTTTCATCATGGGACTATATTATGCTAAATCCTAGAAAAGAAATATTTTGGGACTAATTTGGTATTTTTCATGAAAATAGTTTAGTTCTGAACATATGAGTTAAATATGTTATGTGAAGTAACAAAGTTGAAAATAGGATTTTATGGCTATTGAGAATCCTATATAGAGTATATGCATATTTTTTGATGAGGGATTTGATAATTGGTGATGATATTTTATGAATATGGCATTTTTGAATGATCAAATGCATTATATGGTAAAAGCGTAAACAATTGAGATAAATTGTTTATAAATTTAAGAAGTGATTAAAATATTATTATAATATTAATGTTATTAGATTATGAGATTATTAAGTGATTGATAACATGGGATATTCTTGAATCTCGGATAAATTATATTATAAATGTTTAATATTTATCCTTTATCTTATTTGATTGATTCTTTATATCATTATCCTCATGTTTATATTTTTTTTAAAGTCATCTCGTGGCTGTAAGATATAGATGGACTTGGTATGATTATGACTGTGGATTGTTCGGTATAATCATAACTCAGTAATTGAAAACACAATTATCTTTGGTCAGTAGTGCATGGATAATTTGTAGTCGTGATACTAATGAATATCCTTAGCACGTAGTGCGAGGATGATTCGACGATGTGGATTAATGATTGAAATGAGTCTCAAAGAATGAAATATTAATTCATGGATGTGTTCAAAGTCATCTCCGTGGCTTACGTATAGATGGACTTGGTATGATTATGACTGTGGATCATTCGGTATAATCATAATCAGAATTGAAAACACAATTATCTTTAGCCGTAGTGCATGGATAATTTGTGGTCGCGATACTTAATGAATATCATTAAACAGAAGTGCGAGGGATGATTCGACGATGTGGATTAATTATCGAAATGAGTCTCAAAGAATGAAATATTAATTCATGGATGTGTTCAAAGTCATATGTGGCTTACGTGCATAGATGGACTTGGTATGATTATGACCGTGGATCATTCGGTATAATCATAATCAGTAATTGAAAACACAATTATCTTTAACCGTGAGTGCATGGATAATTTGTGGTCGTGATACTAATGAATACACGATTATCTTTGGTAGTAGTGCATGGATAATTTGTGGTCGTGATACTAATGAATATCCTCGGCCCGTAAAGTGCGGGGATGATTCGATGATATGGATTAATTATTGAAATGAGTCTCAAAGAATGAAATATTAATTCATTGATGTGGTAAAAGTCATCTTTGGTAGTAGTGCATTGATAGACTTGGTATGATTATGACCACGAATTATTCGGTATAATCATGACCAGTAATTGAAAACACGAATATCCTTAGCCAAGAAGTGTATGGATAATTCATGGTTGTGATACTATTGTTGAGTCTCAAAGATTATTGGTTTTACTGATTGTATATCTTTGGCTGTAAAGCAAGATGAATTGTTAATGAATATCTTTGGCGGATCATAAGATGAATTTAATATTTTTAACGATAAAGGTATTCAAGGTACCTCACCTCTTTATCATACCAGTATCGTACCCTAATTTCGAGGGCTTAAATTCCATAAGGAGGGAGATTGTGAGACCCAGATTTTATCAATAAAGATTTAAATTTTGTTGAAATAATTTTTAATATTATGGTATGAATTTAAGATAATATTATAGTTGTGGGTAGTATTTATAAATTTTGCAAAGTATGCAAGTGGTTATATTATATTCGATTGGTCGGGGAATATTCCTGGCTTAGCGGGGAATATTCGTATGACAACTACCAATCATTGGTGGACCCTATTAATGTAATTATTGTTTGATCGAGAAAACGACAAAAATATTTTATTGAAATAACGACGGAAGTTTTACCGCTGATCTTCGTTGAACTACTTTCAGTAGTAAAAGTACAATAATACGTGTGGTTGCATAAGTAGACACTGCAGATATTGATTATCGATGCTTATGTGAGAAGTCACTCGGTTTGATTCCATTATTGTTTATTAATAATATGAATTATTATAAGCGATAATAACGTTTTGTTTTATTTGTATTATTAACGTAATAAAACGTAAACATCTTTTATATAAAATAGAATACTTTATTAAAGTTATTCTATAAATAGAATATATTATATTTTATTATGCATAGTGTTGCATAGTGTTTTGCGTAGTGTTTTTGCATATAATGTTTGCATAGTAAAATGTTTTTATATAAATAGAATATATTATATTTTATTTAAAAGATTTTTCTTTAAATATGGACCGCCGATTAAAGTAAATCAATCTGGACCGCTTCATGGATTGAATTCTTATGCATTCCATTTTCCTATAAATAGAGCTCATTCCTTCATTATTTTCTTACTTAATTCATTGAAACTCTGAGAGAGAAATTATAGAGAGAAGCTATAGAGAAAAAATTATAGAAAGAAGAAGAGTATTCTCGCTACTTCACTACTTCTATATTCAGGTTCTTTTACGGTAGTGGGTGTTATTCTTTCTTCTTGAAGAGAACTTCATTATTCCATTCACTATTATTCTGGCTGGAATAACTTTGTAAAAGTGGCATACCCTATACATAACCTCAGATACGCCAGATACCCTATACTTGGTGAAATCCTTATGTTATTCCATTGCTTATTATTACATTTGAATAACTCAGATAATGCTGGATTTACCCTATACTTGGTGACATTCTTTTATTATTCTCGCTGGAACATCCTCATCACGTGTGTTTTACACCGACCGGGTTCCGCTCTTTTTATTATTATTCCGTTGGAACATCCTCATGCTCATGTGTTTTACACCTGACCGTTCCGCTTTTTATCATTCTCGCTGAATATCCTATCGTGTGTTTTTACACCGATCTGGTTCCATCTTTATTATTCTCATTGGAACATCCATCGCTTGTGTGAATTTCACCGACTTTGTTCCGTTATTATTATTCTCGCTGGAATAACTCGCCTCTGGCGCAAGTACTGCATGCATGGTGATTTCTTTTGTTATTCCATTCTTTATTATACCCAATTGGTTAAAACTTTGACTTATACTCCATGAAATTAGTAGAATATCCTCGATATTTGCGTTTCATCCAATATCTTTTCATGGAAATATTCTTCGATCATTCTTGAATTTTACTCTACTGTAAACAAAGATCGTGTTGACAATTTGGGCGTTAATAATTCATGGATTAAATAATTCTTGAACTTGTTTTATTGAATTACTATGTCATTGTCATCATCCTCATGTTATATTATGTTATCTTTGCTTACGTGCATAGATGAACTTAGTATGATTATGACCAGTGGATCATTCTAGATAATCACGACTTGATATAAATGATGTGACAAAAGTCCTCGAAATGGCTTCAGTAATGCGATGATGGATAGTCTTTGGTATGATTATGACCAGGGGTGATTCTAAGATAGTCGCTGACCATTGATAATTTGATGAAAATCCTCGACCGTAGTACGGGATGATTAGATGTGGTGGTTTATTTATTAAAATCGAGTCTCAAATATAAAATTGATGAAAACCTTTTAAAACCTAAAAGATAGTAGACTTTATTCTCTACTTGACTCTTTTAATGGATTGCTTATTCACCGCAGCTTAAACCGGTTGTCTATTGTATTTTATCGCTTTAACATCTTGTTGAAGGCTAATGATAATTTATTCGCATTATCTTAGTCATAATATTTCTTCTTCGGGCTAGTTGAGCTCACCCTTTCTTTCACTATTCTCTTCTTGAAATGAGAACATAAATTTGACGACGAGTTGGGGAACGAAGTAATGGTCCGTAGGATAGCATTAGTAGTCCTCACTATTCGTGAAATAGTGTGATAATAGTTGTAATGAGGACTCCTTTTGAGTTTGTATAATATCTAGTAGACAATATTTGTATTCAAACTCACGCTTTATGTCGATTGTTATACTTGCGACGCTTAGGTTAGTAAGTTGTATTTGAATTTATGTACCATGTAAGTGGCGACCCAAGATGGGTGGCGATACCTAATTTTAGGGGCGTCACAACGGCGACTTCAACCGTCTCGGTCATTTGGGTACATACGCCTTCTTGAGCGAGGGGCCTTTATCAGCATACATGTCGTGAATCTGATAACGACTCTCTCGAGTACGTATATTTCCGATTCAAATGTCGAAGAAACGAATGTTGGCGTTAGAAATTGTTCCCCATCTTTGAAGAAATCAAGTAGAGGAGGTCGAGAAGGGTTTCCCCACGGTGGATGATTGAGGGTTGGAACTTGAACCCTCTTGGTTAGGGTTTGGGTTAGGAGAAACGATGCTAATGGAGTCGCATCAAGAGAGAGCTCTGCTAGAGGTTTCGATCACCATTGTTTCGATTTTGTGAAGTAGAAAAGAAATTTGCAGAGAAGAAGAAAGCTCTAAGGTTCAAATTTTGAATTAGCAATAAAAACGCCGTAATCGAGAAAGTTTAATTTTTTTATACTTACAGTTGCTGTACTCAAGAATTAAGGGCGTACATTTAATTCAATCGCAATGATGATGAATGGGAAGGGTTTCATCTGCTTTAAACCTAAATATCTTCACTTTCGTGGGCCTGCATCTATTGGGTTTCTTACTTACATGATTCGATGACAATTTGGGCTTTGGCAAGTTTCACTCTGGATCTCTTATGATTTTTATAGATGGTTACGTCCACGGGCCTATATCATTGTTTATAGTCTTTCATTAAACACCTGCTTTAATATAAGACTGAGGGGTAATGTTGGTATGTCCTTTTCTTTATTGGTCAAATTATCGGCCTCTCCCTGGATCACAAGTTATGTTAAGTCATGGTTGGATCTCGGTACTTGGGTCGTTCTTATTATTTGGGGCTAGTCGTTATATAGTCATTATATCGCCCATTATACAAATTATCACTTAATCCCATTAGAATTGGAATCGATGGACCCGACACTTCTCTGAAATTATACAGGCTGAGACCTTTTCTTCTATTCTCAAGGTTCGACTCTTTACATATTGTGCTTATTTGCTGAATTTTATGACCATTAGATGGTACGGTTTAGTTTCTGATCGGAGAAGTGTTCTGTAAATATTTCACTAAATTTTCATGATTGTAATTTTAAGTGGGTATAGAAATAAACCTTTGATCAAATTGAGGCACTCTTTACATATTGTGCTTTTTGCTAATTTTACTCCATCTGTTCCACCATAAAGAAATCCCATTTGCTTGTTTTTTTCTTATTGCTACTCTAGCAATTTGCAAAATCCTGGAAACTACTTCAGATCCTTCCTCCTTGTTTTAATCTAGCTATTATATTGAAAGTTGAGATAGTTGGGTAATTATTAATTTTATTTTCTTTGCAGAGAAAATATACAGTACTGGTATCACATTTCTGAGTGGTTGCTAACTTGCTGTGGTTTACAGTTTCAACTAGAAGATGCAATAGAGAATGAAGATTTCCTGGAAGCTGCCAAGTTGAAAACAGCTATGGCAGAAGCAACATCAAAGGACTGTATTTCTGAAATCATGTCCGAGCTGAAGGTTGAATTAGTTGTTAGATGAGTAGTAGTAGTAGGATGAACCTGCATGCTTTATGTTATTCCATTTTTCGTCTTTGATCCAATCTTTCTGTATTTCCAGAATGCAATAGATGAGGAGCGCTACCATGATGCTTCCAGGTTGTGCACAAGTACGGGAAGTGGGTTGGTATGGGCCCTGCAGATTTAAGTTATTGATGCTTCCTCTCCTTGGACAGAAGGGGGTAGATAGTGAATGATTACATCAGTTTCCATTCTTTAGCATGTTCTCATGGTTTTTATTGACTTGTTTTACCTTTCGTCTTTCTATTTTTTTTTGCTAGTCTATAAGGCACTCTTGGCTTATAATAAAACCAATAAAATAAAAATAAAATAAACAAATTAGAGACTATTGCATTTAACTTTCCTTAGGCCTGGTTATTGGGCATGTATGCCCTTATTCTATAATTTTGATAAGTGACCCCTATTCTATCACATAGAGCACATATCATACTGGATACCACCGCTTTAAGCATGCGGTTTAAAGGGATCAAAAGGTATTATGCCATATGACGCATTAATTTTCACATAGGTAAAATGGGGCAACCAAAAAACAAAAGAGAAAATATCAGATACTGAGCTGCAAAATTCAACGCAAGACCTAATCATACAGCTGCAGATAATTAAAAATCTAAGAAGAAGAAGTATACAACTATAGGTGTCTCCTCAAATCAAATGTTAACGTTTTTATCGTTGCGCCTAGCCGAGGGTATATTTAGTAGCAGAATTGAAGCTTCTAAACATGCCATGTAGGAACTCTCATGAGCCACAACTACATCAATGTTGCTACTGCAATATCGATTCTTAATGCAAAGTCACATGCACGCAAGCCAGAAGCAGAGTCTTTAGACACCATACCCTACATCCCAATGCTTGCTGCTATTTGACAGACAACTGTCTTGTTCTATCCAATCTGTCATGGTGACTTCCAGTTATTATCGTATGTACGGTTTTATATAGTTTAGACGCCAAATTCAACCCAGATAATGAAAATATTGTGCTGATCAAATAAAATGAAGATATGTAAAACAAACCAAACATTGCTAGAACTCGAGCGCCGTCATATTATAGACATGAGTACACCTTTCATACTCTTTCCTATTTCTCACCTTTTTTTCTCTTAACAAAAAATCTAAGAATAAAATAAAATGAAACTCTATCGACTTTAAAGTTACCGAAGAAGAGAAAAAAGTGAAATGAAAATAGAAGATGAGTCTTACTCATTAAATAATATTCTTTTATGCGACTAAAGCCTAGTGAATGACAAAATTCTGAGTCTCTACAAGTTTGTGATGAAGTTTGTGATGAAGCTTGCTTACATTCCCAAACTACTGTAGAACTTAGATTATTTCTCCTCCAATATGCAGGTTGGTTGGTGGGTTGGCTGTTCAAAGGATTATGATGATCCTTTTGGTAGATTAATTAGTGTAACTCCTGGCGTAGGTAGATTTATTGGCAAAAGTTTTAGTCCGAGGTATTACAAACATATTTGAAATATATAAAGCTAGAATTCCCTCCTCCTTATTTACATATTATTATCTGCTGAAACACTAGTGGTGATTGTTTATTGCAGACAATTGGTCACTGCATCTCCTGGAACTCCACTATTTGAAATTTTTGTTGTAAAAGATGGCAATGAGACATACACTATGCAGGTGATGTATTTATCTTTTCAAACCTTTTCTTATAGGAATCTAGGATATTTAAAATATTTAATAAAGGTTTAAAAATGTTGAAGGATAACATGTATGACTGGTATTTGCTGTTATGTGGCTAGCCTATATGGTATTTCAGTAATTGTTTTTAGTTCTTGAGGATATTACGCCTTTTTTAGTCGGTGTTGTGGAGGCTTGTTAAATAAGCGAGGAGTCTGTATAATGGGCCATCATAAATTAATCAATTTCTTTCTTCTTCAATTCTACTTTCTCTCTATTTGGTATCAGAGCTTCATCGTGTCCTGGAGGCCATTTCTATGGCGGAGGGAACTCGTCTATTTCAAATAGAGAAACACCAGAAATTACTCGATGATAAGGTTCAGGATCTCGCGCGAAGTAATGATGCTCTGACGACTTCAATTGACTCCATGGGAGGCCAAATATGAGAATTTGAGGATCAATTGAAGGAAATGGGCGCTGGTGTAGAGGAATTGAAAGGTGAGATGCAACGAAATTTTCGTTTGATGCTTATGGCTTTGAACAAGACGACTGAAGATGATGAACAGCATGACCACAACTCAGAAGCAGATCTTTGAAATGGTGAAACTCAACGAGTTAATTGGTTGAGCTACCGAAGAATTTCAAAGTTTAATTTCCTCGGTTTTATGGTACTGATCTGCGTTCATGGATTCGGAAGATGTCCAGTGAGAGTAAGGTTTCTCAAGCTCAGATTTATATGGAAGGTTGCGCAGATTCCTGATTTCAAGGATATCAGGCAGAGGTTGGTCTTATAGGTTGGGAGAAATTCAAAGGAGAAATTCTAGCTAAATATGATGTTGTTGACAAAGATCTAGTGGAGGAGTTTAAGAACTTGAAGCAACTTTCCACTGTGAGTGCTTATCAAGTGGAATTTGAGAATTTGAAGTCTATTTTACTAGTACAAAATAGGCACTATACAGATGACTATTTCCTATCTAATTTCGTGAGTGGATTAAAGTTCGAAATTAAATGTATGGTGAAACTGTTAAAACCTACCACATTGAAAGATGCTATTAGCTTAGCTAAAATGTTGGAAGACATTATCCAAACTGTAGTTTCACAAGGTTTAGTAGTTCCTACACCAAAAATTGTTGCAACAGTTCATATACCACATCCAACAGTTTCTACTCCTACTTATGGGAAGCAGTCATTTATCTTTCCTAAACCTAATCTTCCTTCCAGACCATTCACATATAATTCCAGACCACAAAATTACTCTTATATTAATAAGTCCAATTCTGCCTCTATCAGTTCCAATTCATCTAGGACTCAGTTTTATTAAGAGGTTGACTGCAGTTGAAATGCAACAACGGAGGGACAAAGGATTGTGTTATAATTGCGATGAAAAATTTGTTCCTGGTCATCGTTGTATAAGGCAGATGATTTACTTATTACAGTTGGATCCAAATGTGGCTGAACCAGAGGAGTTATGTGAGATTATTGAAGAGGAAGAACTAGATTATGTTTAAGAAGTTCCTAGTGACATGGAAATATCTGTTAGAGTCTTAAACGGAAATGTGAATCACATAACTTTGAGGGTTAAAGGATTTGTTAAAAAGAAACCTCTTACTATATTGATTGACAGTGGGAGCACTCAATAGTTTTTTAGATCCTAAAGCTGCTGTTTTTTTAGGTTGTGAATTGGAACCTACTCTTAAGCTCAAGGTGACGGTGACTGATGGGGGAAAAGTCATAAGTGATGCAAAATGTTCATCTTTTAAATGGAGCATGCAGGGTTATGAATTTGAGCATGAGGTGAGGTTGTTACCCTTGGGAGGGTATGATACAGTTTTAGGGGGTGATTGGATGTAGAAGTACAATCCTATGACTTTTGACTTCCATAAATTGAGGCCGACTTTTCAAAAGAAAGGCAGAAAAATCACTATTAAGGGAACTACTGACACAACAATGTTGCAGCAGATTTCAACAAAGGGACTAAAAAAGTTGGTTAAGAAGAAGTCATTGGGGTTTATAGGTCAATTATTTGCTATCACCGCGGAGGAAACAAAAAGAACAGATATAGAAAATTCACAAGGAATCCAACAATTAATTACTTCATTACTCACAGAGTTCAGGGATGTTTTCCACGAACCCAAGACTTTGCCTCCTCACAGAACTCATGACCACCACATTAAATTGAAGGATGAAACTGCCACAGTGAATGCCAGACCTTACGGGTATCCTTATGTTTAAAAGAATGAGATTGAGAAAATGGTTAAAGAGATATTAATAAATGGTATCATTAGACATAGTACTAGTCCATTTGCATCTCCAGTTTTACTTGTGAAGAAAAAAGATGGAACGTGGAGATTTTGTATAGATTACAGGTCTTTGAATAAGTTGACTAAGAAAGATAAGTTTCCTATTCCTGTGATAGAGGATTTATTGGATGAACTTAATGGTGCAATATATTTCTCCAAAATTGACTTAAGGGCTGTCTATATGCAAGTGAGAATGAATGAGATTGATATACAGAAAACAGCTTTCAAAACACATAGTGGGCATTACGAATTCTTGGTAATGCCTTTTGGCTTAACTAATGGCCCCGACTACGTTTCAAGCCCTTATGAATAGTGTGTTTGTTGACTTACTAAGGAAGTGTGTATTAATATTTTTTGATGATATATTAATATACAACAGAAGTTTGGAGCTACATATGGAACATTTGAGAAAAGTTTTCTTGTTATTAAGGGAGCATCAATTATATGCTAAGTACTCCAAATGTACATTTGTGCAAACTCAGGTGGAGTATTTGGGCCATGTAGTTTTTAGTTTTGAGTGGCAACCCCAAGTAAGGTCGGTTATGGTTAATCGCCTAAGCTAACAACCTCAGAAGGAATTGAGGGCATTTTGGGACTCATGGGGTATTATAGAAAATTTTATACGGGGATATGGAGTAATAGCTAAACCATTGACAAATTTGTCGCAAAAAGATAAATTCTAGTGGAATGAGGGTGCAGAGATAGTTCATTTGAAAGCAACTCAAGGAGCATTATCCACCACTCCCGTCTTAGCTATGCCTGATTTTTCTAAAGAGTTTGTTATAGAGACGGATGCTAGTAACATAGGCATTGGAGCTGTTCTACTGCAGAATAATAAGCCTATTGCTTACATGAGTAAGACTTTGGGACCTAGGACAATGGGATTATCAACTTATGAGAAGGAGTTATTAGCTATTGTAGTAGCAGTTGACAAATGGAGGTCCTATTTATATGAAAATAAATTCATAATCGGATCGATTATCAATCTTTGAAACATTTTTGGAGCAAAGGATTACAAATCGTGGCTCAACGAAATGGTTATATAAATTGTTGGGGTTAGATTACACTATTGAATATAAGAAAGGAAGGGAGAATATAGTGGTTGATGCATTATCAAGAGTTCCTAAAAGGGAATTACAATGTTCAGACATTATGGGTTGGTGCTACTTGGATGAGAGATATTGTCAAACTTATGAAGGGATTCATTGCTCAAGATCTCATAGCTCGAAGGTGTAATAGATACTAATGTTGTTGGACCTGCTTTCACTTTCCACATTGGGGTTTTAAGGAAGCATGGAGTGATTTATATAGGGGTGAATGGGAATTTAAAACCACACTTATTAGCTGAGTTCCATTCTTCTGGGATTAGAGGGCATTCAGGACAACAAGCTACTTATAAAAGGCTGAAACAAATTTTTACTTGGCCAAATATGATAGATGATGTACAACAATGGGTTAAGAAATGTCAAGTTTGTCAGCAAGTCAAGACTGAAAATGTTGCTTCACCTGGTTTATTGCAGCCTTTGCAAATTCCTACACAAGTTTGGAGTGGTATTGCTATGGATTTTATTGAAGGCCTTGGAAGTCTGAGGGAAAGGATAACATTATGGTAGTAGTTGATAGATCGACCAAATATCTTGTCATTTCATACCTTTGTGTCATCCATTTACAAAGACAAGTGGTGGCACAAATGCTTCTTTACTCACATATATAAGCTTCATGGTTGTCCTTCCTCTATTGTGTCTGATAGGGATAAGATCTTTTTAAGCATATTTTGGAAGGAATTTTTTAAAATCATAGGGGCAAAGTTGTGTTACAACTCTGCATACCATCACTATCCACAAAGTGATGGATAGAGTGAGAGGCTTAACCGGTGTTTGGAGCAGTACCTGCGATGTGTGAGCTGTAGTAAGGCTCACCAATGGACTAAGTGGTTACCCTTTGCTAAGTATTGGTACAATACTAGCTACCATTCTCGCTATTAAGATGACACCTTTTTGAGGTCCTATGGCTATTCTCCTATCGATTACATCAAAAAAGTGGCATCCACTTCCAATGTAGCAAATGCTGGAGAATTTCTTCCACATACACAATCAGCTGGTGAAGGTCTCAAGGAAAACTTAGAATTGGCACAACATAGAATGAAACAGCATGTGGATCAACATAGATCTGAAAGGGAGTTGCAAGTGGGTGACTATGTGTATCTTAAACTGCAACCTTATAGGCAAACTTCTGTAACTGTCAGGAGTTCTTTGAAATTTGTTGCAAGATATTTTGGCCCTTATTTGGTAGTGACCAGAATTGACAAGGTTGCTTACAAACTTGAGTTACCTAGAGATTCTAAGATACATCATGCGTTCCATGTGTCTCTCCTAAAGAAGCAGTTGGGAAATCAAGCAGTGGTGCAAACTAAGCTTCCAATAGTAGGAGATGAAGGGGAGATGAGGATTTTACCAAAAAAAGTTTTGGAAAAGAGGATGATTAAGAAGAATAACAGACCAGTGATACAAGTGTTGATAAAATGGATGTGTACTGCACTAGAAGATGCAACCTGGGAGGATGCGCACAAGTTGGCTCAACAATTCCCTGAATTCAACTTTGATTAATTGAATTAGGATATATTTCTGTTATGCTCTATTGTGTTTCCTTCTTGTTAATTCTTGAGTATTATTTTTCATCTGCATTCCATTATGAGTATTTTTGATTGTATGATCCTTGAGGACAAGGATCTTCTTAAGGAGGTGGCACTGTTATGTGGCTAGCCTATAGGGTATTTCAGTAATTGTTTTTAGTTCTTGAGGGATATTACAGTCTTTTAGTCAGTGTTGTGGAGGCTTGTTAAATAAGCAGGGAGTTTGTATAATGGGGCATCAGAAATTAATCAATTTCTTTGTTCTTCAATTCTACTTTCTCTCTCTAGCTCTTCTTATAATATAAGACTCTGTTACTTGGCATTTGCTTGTGGGTTCACATCTCTGTTGGCAGGTAGTATTTTTGAAGCGGGCCAAAGTAAGTATGGAAATATCTACAAGTTCATCCGGTTCCAAATCCACGAAAGAGCCATCTGGAGAGATTGAGAATGCACCTGTAGTTGACGTTGAACTGAATGAAGATAAAACAGAAAAAGGTGATGAGAAGAGCATTAATTTTGAGGGAGCAACTGAGGAAGGGATTAGAAGTGTGATAAATTTTTTGAAAGAGAAAATCCCTGAACTGAAAGTAAAAGTGATGAAAGTAAGTGTATCTGAGGAAGTTATAGAGGATATTGATTCTATGAAGAGGTTAATGGAGGAAGACAATGAGAATACAGTGTCCGGTGAGAACTCCAAAGATGAAGCTATAAATTTGGATGACATTGACCAGGTTTCTCTGGAAGGAGGTAGCGATGCATTGGAAGACGAAAAAAGTTTAGATATGATAAAGTTTTCCACTGATGCTGTTCTACATAATAAAGATGAATATACTTCCAAGGATGCATATATGAGGGTACCAGGTGAAATTGAAAATATGGAAAGAGATTCTTTTGTGCTACATGTTCCTATGAGGATTCAGGGCAGTGATACTAATAAAAGGATCATGTCCAATGTTAAAGTGGCAGACTTAGCGGCTCAAGGTGCTTCTGAGCTCATGCCTCCTGATGTGACTAAGGTGTTTTTGGCTTCTGATAAAATTTCTCCAAAGGTGAGATTGAAAATGGAAATTGGATATGCCATATAATCTAGTGGTCCCATTTATGCTTGCTCTTACAATATCTTTTGCTTTTTATAAGAATATCAAAGGTGTAAGCACAAAACTCCAATATGTGCTTTGTTGATTTAGTGTTTGTGTGTATATATGATGAAGCAAAAAGGCTCTTGATTTCAGTTTATTATTCTTTTTGGGAACAGGGGGGATACACTAGGTGATACACTGTATTCTGTTATTTTGTCCTCCTGATCTTCAATTTTAGTGTTCTGGTTCAAAACCTTATATGTGACATGAATTTTAACAACTGCACATTTTAATATTATAATTTCTATTTTTAAATCAGAAATACACTTGTTAAAAAAATAATTTTGTAAAAAACACTATTGAAATATATAATTTTTATACGTGTTAAACTTTCTGCCCAAATCATTGTGTTTAAGTGACTCTTAATATGGGAGGGTTGGAATTTTTTTTGCTCTAGAGCAAACCCACTTTGTCATTTTAAAGGACTTCAGGAAAGCTTCAATTGCTTTACTACTCCTATCAAGAAAAAAATACTGGAATTTTCATTTTGCACGAGAAGTCCAAATTCGAATATGGATGGAACTGTACTTGCAACTTATGAATATTCCAGTATCCTTGTTTCTTTTTGCTAAATACATTCTTTTTTGTTTTATTTTACTGCTTTTCTTGGCTAAATATTAATCTTTAGGATTATTGTAGGTTTTTAGAAATGTGCGTGACATCGTAAAGCTTGCGGATAGTCAGGCACAGAAGAAAGAAAAGTTGTCTGAATACACGAGTTTTAGTCGAATTGCCACTTCCAAAGGTGATTTAGATCCATTTGAGGGTGAGTCTCTCTTGCTCTCTCTCCCTCATGCTTAGTTGGCATGTTATAATCTCTAAGGATTTAACCCGTTTCTTGTCTAGGTCTTTATGTTGGTGCATTTGGCCCTTATGGTACTGAGGTAGTTCAATTAAGGCGTAAGTATGGGAACTGGAATGATGCGAACGATACTGAAGAATATTCAAAAGTGGAGTTCTTTGAGTACGTTGAGGCGGTAAAGCTGACAGGGGACTTAAATATTCCTGCTGGTCAGGTTTGTAGCTTTTAGTTTATTGCAGTAGTTTGGTGGCTACTTATGAATGAATTTATATGCTTTATCTGTAATCTGTTTCCTAAGATTAATACCCCTTGAGGTTTTTCAGCTGACATTTCGTGCTAAAATCGGGCAAGGGAATCGCCTCTCATATACGGGCATGTATCCAGATGAATTAGGAGTGGTAAATATGTCCTCTCTCTCTCTCTCTCTATCTCTCTCCCTCTCCCCTCTCCCCCTTCCCTCCCTCTAGATATGCATGCCTGCAAAATAGGGTGGTATTTTTTTTTCTTTTGGTAGGTAGCATCTAACTGGTTTCACTAGATCCTGCAAAGGACAATTAACAAATGAACAACATCATCTTAATGTATTTTGCTTTGTTCCTAAGTTGTGTACTCAATATTCTGAGAAATTGATAGCCCAAGGGATTAGCTAAACCGGCAGTGAATGTCTCTCAAGGCATAAGTGAGGGGTAATACTTGCAAAAGCAATGATCCTCTAGGGGCCATTTACACATAGTTTACTATGGGATTACCCGTTGTGCTTGGTGGTGGGGTATTGTATGCACCTGTTGGCTTATCTAGTGCACACTCGAAGGGTAGTGATTCTGGGTTTCACCGTCCTAAGCGTCCTTAAAAGAAATTGTCAGAGAAATTGATTCTTGATGATATGGTGCTTTTAAAGGACTATTGGCACTCTCTTCCTCTACGGAGGATGTTGATAGTGGATACTTCTGTTTAGGAGATTGTGTTGTAGTTTTCAGAATGAGACTTTCATTATTAGAGAAACATATTTTGGAACATGTAGGGTGGCAATATATCCTCTTATTATAATATTGTATGTGTTGTATAATACACGCACTCACACACACACGTATTGTGGAGAATGTGTCAGTAGTAAATAGCATAATAATTAACTCTAGTGTTACAATCAGGTATGTAGATAATGACTCGCAATTCAGGGTTAACTCGAGAGCACCACCGAATTTATAGTGGAAGCATATTTAGTAAATAAGTATCTCATACAGTATATCTCTATTAGGTTGCCATTTCGAAGTATTGTGCAATTGATTATAGATACTCTTCATTTTTAGGCTGCAAGCTACACAGGTCAAGGAAGAATTGCAGAGTTTGGGTTCAGAAACCCAAAGTGGGTTGGTGGTGAACTTCTTCAACTCAGTGGCAAGGTAATGCAACTGTTTGGCATACCTGCAATTGGTGGTGTATGAGTTAGGAGTTGAAATCTGAAATATAGGGTTCATATTCTACATCAGTTAATTTCAAATTGTGATTTTATATAGGGCATGGGGCCATATGTCAAAGGTGCAGACCTTGGTTTCCTTTACGTTGTCCCCGAGCAAACTTTCCTTGTGCTCTTCAGTCGTTTGAAACTACCAGAGTAAGGCACGATTCCACGATCTAGTGTCTTTGGTGACGCGAGAACCTTTTTATCTTGTTTTCTAATAGAGGAGGCAAATTTCAGTATTACAAAAGTAATGTAATTATGTAGATTTTTTCTTCCTCATCTTCCTTTATACCTTCAATATTCTAATGTTAATGTAATTTTTTTTCCAAGTTATAATAGAATAATGTAGTTTTGTAGCACAAATTGTTACTGCTTCCTGGAAATTATAGGGGTACAGGAGATGGAATTGCAATATGAAGGTTGTAATAAGGAGGTCAATTTATGCACATGGCTCATAGTTTTCTTTCTGCTCCTTGCTTTGATTTATATTTGGTTTTATGGGCTAAATGTATGGTATATGCTGCCCTTTTGTCTCGACTCCTGATCAGTTGAGACATATATGTACGGTCCGTTTCAAGATATTTTTATTTTACTTTACCTTTATTCATCACCTTTAATGATGAGATGAAATTCCATGCTAATGACTAAAGGCGATGGTTTATGGTCATCATTAATGTATTTATATAAACGTAATGTATAAATGGTTTTTATATATTATGGCGACGATTGTTCGATCGATCGTTAAAAGTTAAGACGACTAAAAAAACTTACTATTATATCGTCTTAGATCGAACGACAATTCGATCCGTCGCCAAAGGTGATGAACAAAATTGTTAAATTAAGGGTATGCATCTGATTCTCTTCACATGTATGTATCAAATGGAAGCTTATGAGGATGGTATGTCATCCTACTTAAAAAAGAATGGTTACAGTAATAATGTGAAATTTAAATTTACAACATTTTTTGTTATTTTTACAATAAAAGTATAGTTATAAATATATAACTTGTAATGCGAAACAATTTGCTGTTATAGGATCTATTATACTTTTTATTGCAGAAATAATAATTCTCAATTTTTATTAGTCTCACTTATTGAAATTGTTCATGTCATAAAATAAAAATAAAAATCATGACATTTGAGAGGGAAAAAAAATTAAAATCCCCAACTTTATTTCCTTTTTCTTTTGTAAAAGTGGAAAGAAGACTTGACAGATCAGTTATAATGTACACCGAGTCACAGACGAGTCAAGTGGAGTCTTTCAACTCTCCCGTCCACTCCGACTCACATCTTCCCCCGCCCGACAAGTCTCCTCCGTCCAAGGCCATCGTTGCCGTCGCACTCGACAAGTACTACTCTCCCATCCGATCTCCTCGTAATAATCACCAGAAGCAGCCGGACGATTTGAATTTTCTGCCTCCTTCGCTACCGCCAGTGGTATCTCCATCTCCGAAATTGATGTCGGTGAGGAAGGATAAGCCGTCGGGAGTGACGAAGGTGGGTCCGGCCTGCGAGGGTGAGGGTCCTGCTTAGGAAGGTGTTCCCGGAGAGAGAAGGCCGAGGCTGGCTGTGCCGTCTATATTGAGGAGGTCGAGGAAGGATGTAACGGTAACGAGGGCGGCTTTAGGGTTGAGGATTTGTGAAGTTATTTTGGGCTTGATTTCGTTTTCTGTTATGTTCGCAGATAAAACTCGGGTGTAGTGATTCCTTTTATCGCTACATGGAATACAGGTATCATATATTCTACTATTTGTTTTTGTTCAAATTTTAAAATGAAATATCAATATATTACATGAATAGAATTAATTTTCTATCTGAAATACTGCAGCTTACATTAACTGTTAGAAAAGAATTGAGGATTTGAATTGAAATAACTGAGCTGAACAAATGTGATACTTCACTAGGACTTAATTGGCCTGAGGTGGTTGAAACTCCCTAGGAAAATCTTGATATCATTGGAGATTTTTTCTTCTCATTTTTATGAGCATGTTTTAAGCAATATTTTCATTTTGTGAATAATATTTTGTAGTGTGTACAAATGTAGGAATCTTTCCGACTTACTCATGGAACCCAACAAAACTCTTCCTAGTGCACTGAAGATTATTCCTCACTTCCTCCCGTCTAATTTTGTTTACCTTGTCTAAGTTGAGTTCATTGATCATACTTAATTCTATTAAGGTAAGAGTAGAGTATTGCATTGTCTTATTAATTCAATTGTTGATTTTGTGATTACTATTAGATATTTGATTACTATATAAAATTTTATGTTGAACCTTTCATTCGTTATTGTGTAGTAGTAATTTAATTGGGTAAAATGCACTGTACCCTGGTACCCGCCAAGTACTCTGTACTACTTGGTACAAAAAAATTCTGTTTGAACACATTTTGTTTCTAAAAGAACTAGTTAAAACAGGCAATTAAATTCTTGGATGAAATTCGGTCATTAGCTTATCACAAGATCAATTACTAAGGGTGAAAAGAAAACTAACTTAGGTGAGTCAACTCAGTAACTCCATATTGTTTATGTGAGTCCAATGTCAAGTCAACTCATAATTTCCTTCATTTTTCTCTCTCTTCCTCCCTCTTTTTCCCTTTCTACAAATCACCATCTTCTCTCATAAAGAGATTGTGGGATTATTTCATATCCACCGTCTAAGGTAAATATGACTGCTATACACGTTGATGAATCAGAATGAGGAAAAAAATCGAACAAACACGAGGGTCGAAATAATTCTGCTGAAGATGATCTCCTTTTAACAATAAACAACCAAAGCACAGACATGAGTTCCCTATAGTTATGGACAAAATGAGGGAAGATCAGAAAAATTAGGTACATTAGAAATTGGAGAACTGTTCATTAGTATATATGATATTCATTTTCAGCTTACTAAACTAGCATGGGATAAATAGGATTTGTTGAGTTAAGTTGTAAAGATTGGAGAAATGGATGAATAATAGAAAACCGACAAGAATGGTTGAGAACTTGAAATGGGTCGGACTGTCAAATATCAATCTTAGAAGCCAGTGATGGATATGATGGGTGGTGAGAATTGGAATGACGTGTTGGTAACTCTAGGGATAGAAGAAAATACGAGGATGAAAAAGAAATGAAAATGACTAGTTTATCCAAGAAATATAAGCTATTGCTCTTAATGAACCGTGCAAAAATTTAACAGCTGTATTCGGTTTGGGTGTTCTAAAAGAGATTTAAAATCGAAGGTTTGGTAAAGGCGATGTGTTTTTACTGAAGTAACATAACCTTAGCATTAACATTTTAGAACTTGGGAGGGGGCAAAAATGTCTTTACCAAAGTAACAGAACATTTGCATTTACATGCTAGGTAACTCTTCATAAGAGCACTTACTGAAAAGTTGAGCAGCACTATTGATGTGTAGTTCTTAGAAATAACAGCACCACAATAGATATTTTCTCACTATATCAAAATGAGCAATTATATATATATATATATGACCCAGTAACGAATACTAGTAATAATATCAGCAAAAGAACGTTCTCTTGTGTTTCCAGACATGCTGAGCTCCACATATTCTTGTACAGTCAAAAGGGATCGATTCCGTAAAAGATGAGATCAGTAAATGGAAAGTGTTGAGGAATGACGGCTTTTAATCTTCCGGTCTTGTGCTTGTAAAAGTAAAGAATTTATTCGTCATGTAATTTTTCCACCCTATATTTCTCTTCACACTTTCCTTCAATCTCTGCTTTGATTATTGTGCTGATGTAAGCCATTTGATGCTGCAGGTATTGTCTTACTGCGACTATTATTGCATTTTTATATTCAGGGTTTCAAGCTTATGACCTTGCCTACCCTTTGATCACCAAAAAACATGTTATTTCTCACCACCTTCGCTGTCATTATGATTTTTTGATGGATCAGGCAAGTAATACTTGTCTAAGCTTATGATCTCCGCTTCCATAGTACTCACTATGTTCCAAAATAAAAGATCATTATTGACTTTTTGCGGTCAACATGAGACGAATTCAAACTTAACATTGACATATTATTTTTTACTTTTAGTTAATACAATGATGAATATTGTAATCTATGTAAAAAGTACGGCTAAGTGTAAGATTTATTCTTTCACAAATTTTAATGAATTATCTCAATTTTGAGTTTGAAAATATCTAAAATTGACTTTTAAAAGTCAATAATAATATTATAATTTGGAATAGATGTATTATTGTGTTTTTCTGTATGAACCTATTGATGTCTGAGTTGCCTGCCCCATTAAGCCTAAAATAGCTTTTGTTAACAACATAACATGATTGGAGTTATTTTGTTTGATTTGCAAGAGAATGATGTATTTGTTTATTTATTTCACAGATTCTTGCATATCTCTTGTTATCTGCATCATCTTCAGCAGCCACCAGGGTAGATGACTGGGTATCAAATTGGGGGAAAGATCAGTTTACAGAAATGGCTAGTGCATCTGCTGGGATGTCCTTCCTTTGCATTGAGCGCACTCATTTCTGGTTACAAACTCTGTAACAACATCCTCCAGTGGATTATAGTACCGACATATTTTATTAGGTTAAAAGTTGCAAGAACATGGTGATAGAAATTTTGGTAATTATGGTGGGAGCTTATTTTGAAATGTACAGATGAAGTGCTGATAGATTTAATGTACAGATGAATTCAATGTAATTTTGTGATAATAGCAATAGTGTGTGTGTGTGTGTGTGTGTGTGTGTGTGTGTGTGTGTTCTTGTGCTTGTGATCATTAGTATTAATAATGCATGGAAAAGAGATTGAAACTTGAATTAGTGATTAGTCATCAATCATGTCCCTGTCTGTATGTTTTTTTATGTGGGGTTGGCAGTAGACTAATGAGGAGGCCACCGGCATATTTAACAAGCTTTTGCCAGCTTTAAGTTATTTGTCCATCAATTGTCCTATTGGTTTCATGGGTGCTTAGTAGTACTAGTGTTGGGGCATAACACATTGATTGGGTAATTGTATACGTCATAAATTATCATTAAAATATTAAATGTTACTCTCTTCTATTAAGATTAAATGACGTTTTAGAGAGTTTAATTTTATTCTATATAAGTATCGTTTTGGAATCTCTATGTAATATTGCACTATTTTTTTCTAATTTACCCCTCTATTTAATATGCTTAGTAAATGCAATTGTGGATAGAGAAATAATTAATTAGGGACAATTGTGGAGAATGAGAAGAGACAATTGTGGAGAGAGAAATAATTAATTAGGGACACAAAAGATATTTTGTGTTATTTCTTAATAAGTGTGCTTAACTCTAAAATGACATTTAGGTTGTGTTTGATAAATTTGGGAATTAAGATCTGAATGATTATGATGTCTTAATAAATTAGATCATCTGAATGGTTATAAGGTCTGAATCTAAAAAATCAGAATGATAACTAAAAAGTAAGTTGTCTCTTAATGACACTATTTTACTATTTTAAAGGGTAAAATTTTATTTAATAATTTTAAATATTCAATTTAATAAAAATGAGTGCATAATATTGTTTAATATATTTATATAAAAAAATTTAGCAAAAAAAATTCATTAAGAGTACTTACTTAATTATTAAGATTTCGTTTTCTGCTTCTGGACCGACAGAGGCATTCAGAGGTAATAAAAAACAAAACAAACAGCATGATGCCTCTTAACGAATAAGAGACAGTCCATTAAGAGGCTATCAGATGTAAACAAACAGCACTTTAATCTGAATAGGAGGGAGTATGTCATTTGGGATATACTGTAAAATTTAAGACTCTTACTATTACTCTTTTTACCACATTTTCAAACATTTCTATTATCAATTTTATTATTAATATATTTTCATACTTATCAATCAAAAAATAATGTTACTTGTATCAAAATCACTCATGACCCACATATTTCAGATACCAACCAACCAAATGCTAATAAGCAAGTATGGTACCCAATACGGCAATACCATTAAAAACCCTATTTTCAGCCCTCGGACCACTGCATATGCTCTCAATGAAGTGAAGGATAGAAAAAAAAACAGGATATATATGTTTGAAAGCAAAGTAGAGAGATGTCTTGGAGTTTTAGTTAAAAGATCAAAGAAAGAAAAATAAAATAATTCTCTCTCTTCTCTAGCCTTCAACTAAAGAGCTCGTAGAAACATAGACACCTGTTATATATATTTATCCAAGTAGTAATTCTACTCTTTTTTCGGATTAAAATTTAGAAAAAATCAGAATAAATTTCCCTTTGAAAGATACAAGATTGAATTGAAACAATCATATATATATTAATTTGAAGCCGAATAAAAGTAGGAGGATGGTGATTAGAGACTGGTTCAATTCACATGCTATCTTATCTCTTTGTTCGTGAAGTGACTGGCACTGCACTGGACCTACTTGTATACGTAAAAATAGGATCCGGGTCAGCATGGAGTTATTTTTTTGGTAAGTTAGTCAATTGACCAATAGAATACTGACACACATACAATCTCAAAATAAACTTCATACTAACCACTTCCGTAAAAATAGGTAAGGGGTTACCATAAAGTTAATTTTAATTAATTAATTAATATAATGTCGACATATAAGTCGAGAAATGATATATCTCTACATGTTAGCATTGTATTAATCAATTAATCGACTGAAGTTATCCTAATAATAGTAATACTCTCTCTGCGTTTTATTTATTTATTTGATTTTTCTCAAGCCACATGCAATACTCAATAGTATCACTAAGAACAAAAAAATAAATTTTATTTGAAAGATGAAAAAAATTGAAAAATTATTTAAAATTAAACTCAAATTAATTAAGGAGAGAGTCTTTTTTCCCTTGGGATATCATATTTGTTACTACTATCACATTAACATTAATGGCTGTTCAAATCCTCCTTCTTCTCTTGTTCCTGTATGGTAGAAAGATCACATACCATGCACGTGATTTCCACCATCACCCATGTTCTTGCAAAGCTCAAATTTTAGCTAAATGACAAATACTCTCATCTCTACCCATATTAACCCCAATTCTGTTGTCAATTCACACTACTAATATTTCTTGTAAATTCTACTCCATAAAAGTAAGTAAGTAGGTAGGTACATTTATTATATTAACTTTAAGAAACTACTTTAATGCTTCCTTCTCATAAAAAATTATTTAAATACCCCATTAAAATCCATAATTTAATTATTTAAATATAAAATGTGAAAAAAATACTTTTATTTGTGTACTTGGGTTGGGTTGGGTTGGGTTCACAGTGGGACGTAGGAAATCATTATTATTATTTTGGATTTTGGGAATGAGAGGATGAGAGAGAGACCGTATATACGGAAGTGTCCGACAGAGGCACGGATACTTGACAGGCTGGAAGTATGGGTCCCACCTGCCATCCCAACGGAGTAATACAAATCCATCCATCCATCCATCCAGCCGGCCCCCTCCCTCCCTCCCTCCCTCCCTCCCTCCCTCCCTCCCTCTGTGTTCCGGTTTCTTTTCAGCTCCTCGTTTGCCTTTGGCCCTTGGGCCCTCCCCTCTCCTCTCCTCTGGTTTCGGTCTTTTCTTGTTTCCATTTGACCCAACTATCCCTTATATTTCCTACAATGGCAAAATGCTGTGGCACACACTTCACTATACTTGTTTGTTTGTTCTATTTCAACTTTTAATTTAGCCTTCAAATAATAATAGTATTCAATTCTATGATTTTGCTCAAAAATCATTGTTGGGTCGTGATATTTTATTTCTTTGGGCCGAGTGTATTGGGTTTATTCTTTTTATTCTATTGGGCCTTTATTATCGAATTATGAAAATCATTTCTAATCATCATATTATTTTCATTTCAAACTTATAAGACCGGGAATTTAGTCAATGGATCAATCCTTTAGACATTTTAAATATCTACAATCTTTGACCAGAATGATGAAAAAAGCATATCGGTTGACTAAAAGAACTCCGCCACGATTATTAAATGTGGATGGGATCATAATCTATTTCAGTAGAATAATGATGATCAAAATGCAGTTGATAAACTATATGCGTCACGATCGGCGCAGACCCATCTAGTAAAGAATGTGTCGTGAGTAGTAGTGGGTGGCACGATAATTGAGCGAGAGGTATAACTTGGCGAAAAATCTCCACCAAGAGTGACGTTCCCATACACTTCTTCATTTAGAATCATATATACACAGTGAATTATTATTATCTCAGAGATCAATACATTAGTGATATATAAATTCTGCTTTTTCGATAAACCTCGCAGATTCACATACTTCGACTCTCACGCTTTGTATCCCTCAACCCGAACCGCGCCGTGCTCGAAAGGTGTTTATTGTGTTTTTCGTTATACAGGATCGGAGACGTTTTAGGTGATTGGGGACGTGACGAAAGATCTTACGTTAACAATCATATACCCAAATAACTTTAAAATTTGAGTAATTAAGATTTGAATAATTATTAAATTATAATGACTTTTAAATTTAAATATATCTCAAATTATTTTTTTATAAATTAATAATGATATTAAAATTTAGAATGTAGACCGTTACATATGCTGGAATCGTTGGTGCAATTTGTGCAATTTTTAATATAATTTTGATTTCAATTTGATTCCTAATTCAACCCTAACGGTAGATAATATAAAATTGAGAATCTTATTTTAAGAGGAAAGAAAATTGAGACTCTTATTCCGCTATTTTTGCAGGGTGGAGCAAATATAATGAATGGCAATAGGGAAATAAGAGCGGAATATTGAGGGCGAAAGGGTTATTGGGGGTGACAATCAAATCCGTATACCCAGTTTGTCTCCTCCCATGTAGATCTTCGCACGTTACGAAAGAAAACAGGCACACTTGCTTTCACATACTACTAAGCAGTACTCGTTGTACTTTTACAGTTTTACTCCTCCCTCACCCCCAATCCCAACCACTTCTTCTCCTTCTCCTTCTCCTCCTTCTCCTTCCTTCCTTCCTTCTAAGCTTCAAACCCTAACTCTCTCCCTCTGTAAATAATAATTACAGTTTCAGCGGTCTTTAGTAATTTTGAGGATGTTAGCTTTATCTTCCTAACATTACTTGCTTCTCTCTCTCTCTCTCACTCACTCAACCTCATCATCAATTCTCCATTCATTTTCTCTCTGTTTCAACCTCTAATTTATCCGCACAGATTTCAGATTCAACTTTTCTTTCTTCCTCCCTCCCTCTCTCTAAAATCTTTGAATTTTGAAGATAAAGCTGATATCTGCTGAGTTTGGTGAAACAACCACTGTTCTCCCATCACTTTGAATGTACGGACAGAGTTGCAATTGAAAATGTAGTTAAAATTTGTACTAAATTTCTGGGGGGTTTTGGAATTAATGTACATTTGGTTGTAGAGGTGTTTTAGACAAAGATTTGTTGATGATATAAAACAGTGTTATTGCATTTTGTTGATCCATGAAGAATTCTCAATGGTTTAAGCAGATTGCCAACAATGCTAAGCTCGAGAGGCGACTATCTTTAGGAGAATACAACAGAGCTGTCTCCTGGTCCAAGTATTTAGTTTCATCGGGTGCTGCCATAAAAGGGGAGGGGGAAGAGGAATGGGGCGCCGATATGTCCCAGCTTTTTATAGGGAATAAGTTTGCCTCGGGGCGGCATAGTAGGATCTATAGAGGGATATATAAGCAGAGGGATGTGGCTATTAAGCTTATAAGTCAGCCGGAGGAGGATGGAGACTTGGCTGCTTTCTTGGAGAAGCAGTTTACTTCTGAGGTTGCTCTTCTGTTTCGATTGCACCATCCTAATATTATCACTGTAAGCTCTATTTCCTATGTTACGCAATTCAAACCTGGTTCTGCAAATTTTGCTGCTGCCATTATGGATTGTTGGATTAGACGTACATTGTTATAATGTAAAGGATATATATGATTTTGTTTCAATTACTTTTATTAGAAATGAATTATTTGTTCTAGCATCTTTATTTTCCAACTGAATATCCCCAAGAGACCACCATTATTTCTTTTACTGATGGGTTTCTGACATGAACCACTTTAATTTTTTAGTTGCGTGGAAAGTTTCCTTTTTCCCCCTTTTAGCAATCATACTTGGCTTGTGTTTCATGAGTGTGCTATTTAAATTTAGTCAAGCCTCTTTTCATATATTCATAACTGCGTCAATCACCTTTCTTGATAGTTGATAATGAAGGCTTTAGCCAACCATTGCCCATTGCAGCCTGATATCTTTAGGTATAGTAAAATACTCTTCTCCTTGCAACCATGTTAAGACTTCCATCTTCTGATTTGCAAAGAATAACTTTTATAACTTGGTATAATAGTCTAAATTTTTTTTTAAGAAAATTATTAGCTGAATAAGGTAAACATAAAATGAATTATTTTTTTTGGTATTACTCCCTATGTTCCAATTCCAAATTTTTGACTTTTTGATGTCTGTTTCCAAAATCCTATAATTTAAAACTGATACAAGTTTATTTGATTTTAGTGCAAACTGCAAACAACTATAACTGTTGTAAATTAACTAGAAAATACTACTACTAATTACCATATTTGTTGCTTTTAAAACATAAATGAATTCATATCAATTTATAAGATTTGAGAAATTAGTTTCAAAAAGTCAAAATGTATATGTAATTTTAGAACGGTGGAACAGAGGGGTATGATTCGTAATGTTGGTTAGTTGGTGCAATAAACTTTTTCTTACGAGTAGCGACTTCAACTTTATACCCTGGTGCTTTGTTTAAACGTGGCTGTATAGCAATTTCTTTCTAACAGGTAGGGTGAAAACGCTTGGTTGCTTAGGGGTGTGAACTATTACTACCTAAGGCATTTATTGTGATAAGCAGCTTATAATATTTTTATGACTAATAGCATGCTTCATATGTGCTGAACTTATATATACACACACATACATATATCTGAATATTACATATTATATGCGTACCTATTTAGATATATACCAACTAGAGTAACAACTCATAACCTATTTAGATATATACCAACTAGAGTAACAACTCATAAGATAAGTTGATAAGTAACATTGCTTCATCTCTCCATTGTGGGATAATACCACCAGCTTTCGTGTCCCCACCTTCGGCAACCCGATCGGATGACCCGACCCGAGCTTTCGAGAGTCGGCTTTGATACCATATGAAACAACCCGGGTCAAATCCCGAGTCCGGAACAAATCTTGGGTCAAATCCCAAGTCTGAATCAAATCAAATCCATCCAAATAAGGTATTATTGGTAGTAACTTATTTCCTTATATGCAGACAAATTTGTCCCCTATCTTTCGATGTGGGACTGGGGTGTTACAATAAGCTTCTAGAGTAATCTGGCTTTTCAAAGCGTTACAACTCATAAGATCTGTTGGTTTCCCAATCTACAGTCGAATGTGATGGCATAATTATTATATTGTATAACAAAAATCGTCTTTGTATCCCTTTTTCTTAAACATATGGCAGAGTATAGGAACTATTAAATGGCGATGTTCAAGAATTTTAAAGAGGAGTTGTCCCAATGTCTGTTGCATCCATTCATGTCAGTTCCTGCACATTTATTGTTGAATAATGTAATGCTGGAACTTTTGATGTCTCAAACTTTCCGTTTTCTATCTATTAAATTTAGTCGGTCGTCTTCTTGTTTCACTGTTTAACACTTTAACCTCATTTACAACATTGTGCATGTCACCCTGAAACACATGCCTGTACTGGCCTTTTGATTTACTATTTAGTTTTATGGTTGTTAAATCATGGTTGGTAATAGAATTAAAACATGAGCTTTCATGTAATTTGAATTTTATATTTAAAAATGACATCTATCTAATCTTTCTACTTTCATCATGCAGTTTTTTGCAGCTTGTAAAAAGGCCCCTGTATTTTGTATCATTACTGAGTACTTGGCTGGGGGCTCATAAGAAATATCTCCATCAACAAGAACCATATTCACTTCCCCTCGACCTAGTTCTAAAGTTTGCTATTGACATTGCACGGGGAATGCAATATCTTCATTCTCAGGGAGTACTTCACAGGGATCTCAAATCAGAAAATCTACTCCTTGGTGAAGATATGTGTGTTAAGGTTGCAGATTTTGGAATCTCATGCTTGGAATCTCAATGTGGCAGTGTGAAGGGATTTACAGGTACATATCGTTGGATGGCACCAGAAATGATCAAAGAAAAGTCTCATACAAAGAAAGTTGATGTTTACAGTTTCGGCATTGTCTTGTGGGAGCTTTTAACTGCAATGATACCATTTGACAACATGACTCCAGAACAGGCAGCTTTTGCAGTATGCCAGAAGGTATTTTGACGTGGTTATTGTCATATGTGCATTTTCTGATTTTAGTAAGATGGTAGACATGTTAATTTGTTTATCCTGCAATGTATACATTTATTTTGCATTGGCATCGGTTTAATACACTACTCCTATATAATGCTTTCTGTTGTCTCATCATATGTCAGCAATTCTGATTTATGAGTTCTTAGAGTGTGAAGCTAAAGTTATCATTTCTTGTGCAATTATTGGCAGAGGGTGTTAACAAATTTTGTGTTATCTAGGTGCTGGTTTGATGTTTAATAGTGCTTGGTTTGCTATGTTTGTTTAGCACTGTAATCATGGCACAAGTTCCACAATTAAAAGCATTCTGAGGGTATTTCTACCCCAAAAATTCACCATCATTGACTTTGGCCAAATTAAACTTTAGGAGGTTTTCTGGTAGTAGTTATTTTCCTTTCTCCCCACTTTAAGTTGGAAATTTCTCCTACATTATAATATACATCTAATGATTCAAGAAGCGATCCCATGGTGTATTTTCAATCTTTAATATAATGCAGAAAGATTGTAGATGTAAACTGAGATTTTGTTGAGTTGACTTGAGGCTATCTAGTTAGGGTTAATCGGGGAAATTTAAATGTTTTTCTATTTTCCTCTTTAGTAGTTGCATGCTCTTTGGGAGTTGGTCTCAGGGTTATGAGACATACTTACTTGATTTGTAGCTATGTGTATGTCACTATGTCGTGTGGCTTGGAAACTGCATACACAGGATTCTATGAAAGTTGAGAAAAACATTGAAACAGTTATTCAAATATATGTTAGGTATGGCGACACATGAAATGATAATCATGTATTTCTTAAGTATATTAATTCTGTCGATATCTAGTTAAGTTAGTCACTATTAAATGAATGATTTCTCTACGTGGTCAGACTGACAACACTTGGCGATAGGCCATTTATTATTCTTATTCTGGAGTTTTATTTGCTTGTATAACATGTAACCAACAATATGAAGTGGAAATATCACATTGGTTAAAATGTATATGTAACACCCCAGTCCCACATCGAAAGATAGGGGAAAATTTGTCTGCATATAAGGAAATAAGTTACTACCGATAGTACCTTCAAGTCATGACCTTTTGGGAGCCTGTGGTGGGCTAAGATGACCCAAGAAGATACTATTGGGCCAGTAGTTTGAGGCCTTATTTTGATGGATTCGATTCGGACTTGGGATTTGACCCAAGATTTGTTCCGGACTCGGAATTTGACCCGGGTTGTTTCAGTATATATCTGGTTACTCCTATGTATACACTTGTATTAGACAAGTATTTCATCCTTTGTGAATTCTTATCCTTCACATGCATCTAAAAACTTGCCCTGCATGCCCATCTTATCTTATGCTACAAATTCTACTAAAAACTTAGGTAAGCCGTAAACTCATACCTGAACTAACCTCCTCGCAAACATACAACTCCTCTCTCTCCTGGGGGAATGTTATACCTGCAGTTTGACCATTTTAAATCTATGCCTGGAACATCAACACTTATCTGATCTTATCAAAAGATACACATAAGTTTTTCATTTGTTAATTTTTCTTGGTTTTGAATGATGGGTTGATTCTTAATTATTGGCCAGTATAAGAAAGAACTTATTTCCTTTTCAAGGTTTATTGGCTAGTATAAGAAATAAGGAATAAAAAGATTAATGTATTATAATTACTATTTATTAGGTAGTAGACAACCTTATTTCCCGGTTTTTCAAGGTTTAGTCAGAGTTGTGATTGGACTTTTTTCCTAATATTCTTAAATAAAATTGTGTTTTTTTTTGTTGTTGGTAGAATGCAAGACCACCATTGCCCTCTGCATGCCCCGTGGCATTTTGCCATCTCATCAAGCGGTGCTGGGCAGGTAATCCTGCTAAGCGGCCACATTTTAATGAGATTGTCAAAATCCTGGAAAGCTGCGCACAGTCGCCGGAGTTGTTCTTATCCTACAAACCTCCTAAGCATCATTCCATTTCCCGATTCTTGCCCAAGTGGATAACTGCCTGTAGCTTTGCTTCTCTAGAAGCGTAAGTCTTATTTGACCGTCGGAAATGTTAAATGTATCATATTGATATTTGTTTATTTAGGTATATATATTGAATTATTATTATTATTATTATTATTATGTACTTTTGTATGTATACCTGATTGTGGAATATGTCCAAAATGAAGACAGTTCCCTGATTGTTATGCTCTAAGTTTCCCTCTATATTTGTATGGGAAACCCGAAAGAAGCTTTATTTTGAAATTTACAAGAATTGGTGTTTTTTATGATTCTGTTCTGTGGTTGATATAGTATTTCTTTAGGAGTAGTATTTTGGAAGGTTATTTGAGGTACCATTAAGACCCACTCACTCACTCGATAACATAATTTAATTAGTAGTATCAGTAACATTATCATTGGATACCAGGTCGGTCCAACCTTGAGCAGTTCAAACCTCATTCTCGCAAACCCTAATCAGTACTACTACACTACTACTAATAATGAATGAAAAAATAAAGGACCGCGCCTTCTTGGCCCTTGTTCCTTTAATACTACTAAATAGTACTCCCTCCGTTCCGATCTTTAATATATATCGTTTTAAGACATGTGCACAATAATTAAGGAAATGATTGAAAAATATTAACTATAGTATTAATTGTCTATAATACCCTTCACCTCACTTATCTCATAAATATGGATCAAAAGATTAGGTGGAGTAATAAGGGGCAATTTGGGAAAAATAGTAATCAATTCTCTTAGATAATTACAAACGACAAATAATTAAGAATAAAAAAAAAATTAAAATAACCTAGGTATAGGAATGAAGGGAGTAATCCCCAAACAACAATGCTATGTACTACTACTACTATTTCTATTTCTTTTTAGTATCAAATTCATATGTGTTTTTCATATGAATTTCTTTAATTTTAGATATTATTCATATCTAACAAATATTACTCGTAATAAAATTTCAAATTTAAAAATACTGCCATTTTACTTTAAAAAATTGATAATGATGTTAAAATTAGAACATGATGTTTTTTAACTAATTATTAGTAGTATTATTATTATTATTTAATCTTGACTACTTGTCCTTTTAAGTTTTAAGTAGGTTGGTACCAATATCATTGGATACCAAATCTGAAACCAGTCTAACCCTGGGCACCGCAAAACTAACTAACTTGCCCCATGTATAATCACAGCCCTGGATCCGCCCCTTCATTCATTTCTATATCTCTTTTTGTTTTAAAAAGAGAGCAAAGTTTCATTCTTTTGATGATAATATAATATTTTTAAATTTATTATCAAAAAATTATTATTAATAAATTATTATAAAAATAAATAAATACTTTTTATATTTACAAAATTAGAATACTTGTTATCAAATAACATATATTAGATATTCTAGATCATAATCCCTTGTCTTATTATAAAATTATAATATTTTTAAATATATTTTGTGAGGCATTCCCAGATTTTATCAATAAAGATTTAAATTTACATTGAAATAATTTTTTATATTATGGTGTGAATTTAAGATAATATATATAGTTGTGGGTAGTATTTATAAATTTTGCAAAGTATGCAGTGGTTATATTATATTCGATTAATTGAGGAATATTCGGTTTAGCGGGAATATTAAGACAATCTACCAATCATTGTGGACCCCAATAATGTAATTATTGTCGGATTGAGAAAAACGACAAAAATATTTTATTGAAATAACGGCGGAAGTTTTACTGCTAGTTCTTGTTGAACTACTCTCAGTAGAAAAGATGATATGTCGTGTATTGCATAAGTAGACACCAGATTGATTATCACGCTTTATGTGAAAGTTTCACCCGGTTTGATTCCATTATCACGATTAATAATATGAATTATTATAATGATAATGACGTTTTGTTTTATTCAGATTATTAACGTAATAAAATGCGAAACATCTTTTATATAAAATAGAATCTTTATTAAAGTTATTCTATAAATAGAATATATTATATTTTATTATGCGTAGTGTTGCGTAGTGTTTTTTTGCGTAGTGTTTTGCAAGTATTGCGTAGTGTTTGCATAGTAAAATGTTTTTTATATAAATAGAATATATTATATTTTATTTAAAAGATTTTTCTTTAAATATGGAATAGTCAGATTAAAGTAAATCAATCCTGACCGCTTCAAATGGATTAATTCTTATCGATTCCATTTTCCTATAAATAGAAAATTCATTCCTTCATTATTTTCTTTACGAATTCATTTAGAACTCTAGAGAGAAATTATAGAGAGAAGGCATAGAGAAAAATTATAGAAAGAAGAAGAGTATTCTCGCTACTTCTTGTTCTTATATATTCATTTCTTTTACGGTGAGTGGGTGTTATTCTTTCTTCTTGAAGAGAACTTCATTATTCCATTCACTATTATTCTGTTGGAATAACTCGTAAAAAGTGGCATACCCTATACATAACTTTGTATCTGCATATACCCTATACTTGGTGAAATCCTTATGTTATTCCATTGCTTATTATTCGCTTGGAATAACTCATGTCTGCTGATTTAACTTATATCTTGGTGACATTCTTCTATTATTACATTGGAACATCCATGCATATGTGTTTTACACCGGACTTCTGGTTCCGCCTCTTTATTATTATTCTATTGGAATCCTCCTCGTCTCATGTGTTTTTACACCTGGTTCCCGTCTTTATCATTCTGTTGGAATATCCTATCTCGTGTGTTTTACACCGGATCCTGTTCCATCTTTATTATTCTCATTGAACATCCCGCTTGTGAATTTCACCTTGACCTTGTTCCGTTATTATTATTCTCGTTGGAATAACTGCCTATGCTGCAAGTCTGCATGTACGGTGATTTCTTTTGTTATTTCATTCTTTATTATACCCAAATTGGTTAAAACTTTGACTTATACTCCATGAAATTAGTAGAATATCCTCGATATTTGCGTTTCATCCAAAGATCTTTTCACACCAAATATTCTTCCCGATCATTCTTGAATTTTACTTTCTACGAAACAATATTATGTTGACAATTTAGGCGTTAATAATTCATGGATTAAATAATTCTTGAACTTGTTTTATTGAATTATTATGTCATTGTCATCATCCTCATGTTATATTATATATTATCTTTTGAACTTTACGCAAGATAGTAGATGAACTTAGTATGATTATTACACTGAGGATCATTCGGTATAATCACGACTTGATATAAATGATGTGATGAAAGTCCTCCGATTGGCTCAGTAATGCGATGATGGATAGTTTTGGTATGATTATGACCAGGGGTGATTCGGATAGTCACGACCATTGATAATTTGATGAAAATCCTCGCCAGTGTAGTGCAGGGATAATTAGATGTGGTGGTTTATTTATTAAAATCTAGTCCTCCGTGATAAAAATTGATGAAAACCTTTTAAAACCTAAAAGATAGTAGACTTTTATTCTCTACTTGACTCTTTTTTAATGGATTACGATATTCAAAGCTGCAGCTTAAACCGGTTTATCTATTATATTTTATCGGTTTAACATATTTGTTGAAGCTAAATGATAATTTATTCTGCATTATCTTAGTCATAATATTTCTTCTTTAGCTGAAATTACCTTTTCTTTTCACCGTTTTCTTCTCTTGAGTAAATAAAACATATTTGAGACGAACGAGAGCGGAGTAATGGTCCGGAGGATAGCATTAGTAGTCATCACTATTCAGCGAAATAGTGTGATAATAGTTAGTAATGAGGACTCCTTTTGAGTTTGTATAATATCTAGTAGACAATATATGTATTCAAACTCACGCTTTATGTCGTATTATATACCTACGCTTAGGTTAATAAGTTGTATTTGAATTTATGTATCATGTAAGTGGCGGCCCAAGATGGGTGGACGATACCTAATTTTTGAAATACATATATTTATAAAGATATTTTATTAAATAGAATAATTATTTTTTTCTTATGAATTTTAAAATTAAATCACATGATTGATTATTGTGTTATGTTATATTAATATCATAATAGTGATTTTTTAATTATCTATTTATTAGTTTTAATTAATTGTAACAATGAATTCAGATAATTATTCATAAGTAGATAATATTCAAATTTGAATAATTTTTTTGAATATGTCCGCTAGCCCTACCATTACTTTGGAGGTGTTTGATAAAAACTGAATGAATTTGAATGAATTGAATCTGAAAGAAAAAAATTGTGTTGATAATTGACATGTCTAAAACATCTGAATAATAATTTTTAATTATTTTACCTCTTTGAAAAAATTCAAAATTATTGAAAATTTATTTAAGTATAATATAATAATTAATATTGTAAAAAAAAACATTCAGCCAAAAAATATGACTTAGCCATTTAACTCAAATCGTCTGAATGACTGAACAATTAAATGACAATTTTTTTCTAAAACAAACGCACTAAATAGTTGAATCGTTCAACGATTCAATGTTAATCAAACAACCTCTTCTCGCTAGTTCCTATCTCATACTACCCATAGCGTACCTATAATCTTCTATCAAAGCTTGCAAATGAAGTTCATTACTCCTACA
This sequence comes from Panax quinquefolius, assembly GCA_020205615.1. Classification (NCBI taxonomy): domain Eukaryota; kingdom Viridiplantae; phylum Streptophyta; class Magnoliopsida; order Apiales; family Araliaceae; genus Panax; species Panax quinquefolius. The sequence goes on along the minus strand of CM035172.1, from coordinate 10,016,174 downwards.
TTGCATTAAATTAATAGCAATTGCTATATATATATATATATATATATATATATAGTAAGTCACGAGAGTCTTGTAAAAATATTATAGAACTAGTATTTCATTTTCATTAATTTAGTGCTGACCTTCTACTGCAAGCATGTCCTGAAAAAAAGGGCATTTTACTAGAACAAGACAGCTCCCCCCAACAGCCTGCGCCTGTTTTCATGAGTATGATAGACAGATAGATACAGACACTCTTGTTATATATATATATATATATATATATATATATAACTGATATTTTCGCATATATTTATAATATTTTCACATGATTCTTTCTCAAATGAGCATTCACTTTCATGTAAAAAATGAATCATATGAAAATATTCGATATATATATATATATATATATATATATATATATATGCGGGAAGTAATAATTAAAAGACCAACAAAATTTAATCGACAGATATGATCTTAATTCTCTTCATTCATAGAAAAGGAGACTACTAGGCGGATCCGTCCCCGCTCCACTTTAATTTGCCATTATCCACAAGATAAAAAATATATATTAAAAAAACTAAGGTAAAAATTAGAGGAAATTATGTTATTTTTTTGAAAGCTCAGCTTTTTAAATAAAATAATAGTGTTGCCATCGTGATATTTCTCTCTTCTTTGTACGAAGTAAGTTGAAACTTCTTTATTAAATTAATCCATCGCCTTCATTATTGAACTCGAAAAGTCGTTGGGTTTAATCACCATATTACTTATTTAACCTTATAAGACCGGGATTGGTTCATTTGACTAACCCATTGGATCATTTAATATCTATTACTTTTGACTTTGTAATTATGAAAAAAATGATGGTTAATCTTCTTTATCGACATACGTTAAACGTGGATGGGATCCGGTGATGGCCAGTGGCATAAACATGAATGACGAAAGGTAGTGAGTAGATCTATGGTGGCGGGAGACCCATCGATCACGAAATTATGTATCGAGGTGATGCGGGTGATGCGATGGCCCGACAAAGAAAGTATCACCTATCAACCAAGTCTTCACAAACAGTGACGTTCTCATACACGCTCACATTCATATTCACACATACACACCACCGGCGATTATTATCTCTTTCAAGACACTCAGACATTACATCCTTCATCATAACTCGCGAACACGTATATCGACTCTCACGCCGAAATTTATCCTCGTGCCATCCTACCGTAATCGAATCACATGGTGTTTATCGTGTTTTTTCGCGCGGGATCGAGCGTCTTTACGTGACGGAGACGTTAAGCAGAAAGATCTTGACGTTAACAAATAGTTTAATTGATTCTTCAAAATTTAATTGATTCTATAGTAATATATAGTATAATTTTATATCATCAATATTACTTGAAGAATCAATTAAATTTTGTGACTTTCAATTAAATTTAGAAAAAAAGAAGCTTGAAATCTTAGATGACACTTAAAAACAAGTAAAACATGGATTTCACATGACTGCGACTTTCTGCCTCTCAATTAAATTAAATTACGACTACACATTCTAATTTCAATTTCTTACTCATAGGAAAATCGTATATTAGTCGAACAACCTCAGCCTATAGAATCTTGCCACGTCGACCAATACCAGCGAAACACTAAAAACAGAAAACAAATCGGCGGTTCCGGGCCTGAGTTGGTAGAGAAGTCGCCTGCCCCTGACATCCACCTCTGTAAAAATTCCCTCTTTTATATTCAGAATCAGAAACACACATATATTTTATCTCTAAATCCCCATTTTACCCTTCGTCCTCCATTAAAGTCTCCACTTTTTCTTTTCTTTCATCAAACTCCGCCCGCATAAACAAAAAAAAAAGTTTGTTTTTGTTCCTCGTCTCTCTTTCGATTTTCTATATAAAACCCAGAATAGAAAACACAAGTATTCACTCATGGATTTTATCTAAGGTATGTATTTTCTTGTTTGTTCATTTCCGTTGCTTTTTGTTGCCATTCTCTTATTCTTGGATCAGTTGAACTAGTCAGCTGCGTAGTATTTCAAGCTTTTGTTACTTTTTGTTTGTTTGATTTGTTGATGAATTGATGCTAACTTTATGTTCAGTGATATGTGAAGATCTGTTAAATCGTAGTAGTAAAGTTCAATTCTTGCGTTTCTTGTTGCTTCTGTTTTGTATATATGCGGGTGCATATAAATATAAACATACATATATATATTATCACAGTAAAACTATTGATTTGTCCATAATTTAAAATATCAAAGTTTTTTGGCATTATTATTATTATTATTATTATTATTATGTTTCTTTCAAATGTTTTAACTGTTTGAATCATTCCATTTCTAGCCTAGTTTTACTAATTTATAGACCAAGTACAAAATTGTTTTTATGCCAATTTTCTGTTCATCTAATTATGGAGATATGATTATGGATCACTTTGTATTTCATATGTTTCACTTGTTTGTTGTGAATGTCTATGTTGTAATTTTTCGAAACATTTTTTATTTGATTATAGGAATTATTTGTCGGTTGGTATAAGTAAAGATGCCTGGAATTGTTATGGACGAAATTCATGAAGAAGGGATAGTGAGTGAACCGATTGAGAATGGAAATTCAACCCTTTTAAAGGAAAATTCAATAGCAGATAAGTCTCCAAATAGGCACAAAAGTCCTCAGATTGGAGAAATTGGATATACAGCCGATGAGGTAATTGACACCTCTATTGAGCATCTTTATGATAATGTATGTGAGATGCAGAGTTCTGATCAATCTCCATCGAGGCGTAGCTTTGGATCTGAAGGTGAAGAGTCTAGGATTGATTCCGAGTTGCACCATCTTGTTGGAGGAGAGATGAGAGAAGTGGAGATGATGGAAGAAGACGTTGGGGTGCAAAAGGCAGAAGATGATGATTTCCGTAGTGATTCTGGTTCTAAGAAGGAAAGCTTCTCTGCGGGTCAAAAGTCCGGGAAATTGAGGACAAAGTCCCTTTCGTCTACAAACTCAAAAAAACCTTCTCACTTGCAGTTGGAATGGGATGCAACATCAAGTCCTAAGAGCAGAAGTCCTCAGAAGAAGTCTTCTTTAGATAAGCTGAACGATAAGAGTTTTAGGAAACCAAGTGGTGGAGGCATCTCAATGAAGAAACAAAGGAATTTATCTACGAGAGGGGTGAAGTTTCAGAATGGAACTGAGGATTCATCTGAGTCAGGTTTAGAAAATCCGGATCTTGGACCATTTTTGCTTAAGCAAGCAAGGGATTTGATTTTCTCTGAGGATAATCCTCATAAAGCTCTTGAATTTGCTCTTCGAGCTGCAAAATCATTTGAAAAATGTGCTGATGGGAAGCCCAGTTTAGATGTGGTCATGTGTTTGCATTTGACTGCTGCAATATACTGCAACTTAGGTCAGTACAGTGAAGCCATTCCAGTTCTTGAGCACGCCATTGAGATTCCGGTAATCGAAGAAGGTCAAGATCAGGCCCTTGCTAAATTCGCTGGTCATATGCAATTGGGAGACACTTATGCCATGGCGGGACAATTTGAGAATTCAATAATATGTTACACAATGGGTTTAGAAGTCCAGAGACAAGTCATGGGAGATACAGATCCAAGAGTAGGCGAGACTTGCAGGTATTTGGCTGAAGCTCATGTTCAAGCATTGCAATTTGATGAGGCGGAGAAGCTTTGTCAGATGGCTTTAGATATACACAGAGATAACGGTTCGTCTGCTTCTATTGAAGAGGCAGCTGACAGGAGGCTCATGGGTCTTATATGTGAAACTAAGGGAGACCATGAAGCTGCTCTTGAGCATCTAGTTTTAGCTAGCATGGCCATGGTGGCCAATGGGCAGGAAAAGGAGGTTGCTTCTATTGATTTAAGCATTGGAGACACATACTTGTCTTTGTCTAGGTATGATGAGGCTGTCTTTGCTTATCAAAAGGCACTCACGGCTTTCAAGTCTACCAAAGGGGAAAACCATCCAACCGTTGCTTTAGTTTTCGTTCGACTGGCTGACCTGTATAATAAGACCGGAAAATTAAGGGACTCAAAATCCTACTGTGAGAATGCTCTTCGAATTTACGAGAAGCCTATTTCTGGGATCCCTCCAGAGGAGATTGCTAGTGGTTTCACTGATGTTTCCACTATATATGAGTCGATGAATGAGCTGGAACAGGCACTTAAGTTACTGCAGAAGGCATTAAAAATATACAATGATGCCCCTGGTCAGCAAAATACTATTGCAGGTATTGAAGCTCAGATGGGAGTGATGTACTACATGTTAGGGAACTTCTCTGAATCTTACACCTACTTTAAGGATGCCATTTTGAAGCTTCGGGCAAGTGGAGAGAAAAAATCTGCCTTTTACGGGATTGCCCTTAACCAAATGGGACTCACTTGTGTGCAACTTTATGCGATAAACGAGGCTGCAGAATTGTTTGAAGAAGCAAGAAATATTTTGGAACAAGAATATGGACCACATCATCCTGATACTCTTGGGGTATACAGCAATCTTGCTGGCACTTATGATGCTATAGGAAGGTATGCCCCCTTTTTAATTCTTGTATGGCATATAATTTTTTTCAGGATTCGGTTCCTTTGAAGAGTTGGTGTTTATATTTTTTTTATAAATAATGGTTTTATAAACCTTGCAGTACTTGAGCATGTAACTCCATAGTCTATCCTTTTCTTTTAGGGGTCATATTAGGTAGAAGCTTGCACCTCAAGGCTCAAACTGTCTGCCGGAGCTAAAGTCTTTTGAAATGATTTAAGTTCAGAATGAAACCAAATGGCAAGTCTACGAGGATTGAAATTTGCATCTCCTTTGTCACTAATAGTATAAAAGTCTCGAACCATATATAAAAGCCAAATTGCATATATTCTTATCATGAGTAACTAATGATAAAGTTATTTTAGTGAACATGTGTAGTATGGAGTTAACTTTGGAACACTACTAATAGCATTTGATGCTATTCAAAAAGTTTTTAGTCAAGTTACTTGTAGCCTTCTTCTTTGGTTGGGGTGTGCCATATATAATGCTGTCGGATTTGTGATTTTCGTTGTACAGGTTGGATGATGCAATTGAAATTTTGGAATATGTTGTTGGGATGAGGGAGGAAAAACTTGGAACAGCAAATCCAGATGTGGACGATGAAAAGAAGAGGCTGGCGGAGCTATTGAAGGAGGCAGGCAGGGTCCGAAATAGAAAAGCCAAATCATTGGAGAACCTCCTTGATGCCAACCCTGATGCTATAATAAATAAAAGATGATGATGGCATTAAGGTATGATAAGAAAAGAATTTTATTTATATTTTTAAAATCTGGAGATGACGTATTATTGAACATATTTTATATATGCAAGTAGAACAATGTATAGGCTGTGGGTGTGTTGATTAATGGCAATGCTGCCTGATTGGAATGAGTAGAGGTAGAGGTGGGGTTTTGTAATTATATATATTATTTGCAATTACTCGATTAATTAATATAATTTTTGCGCTGAGCTTGTTGCTAAATCATAATCAATTGTATATCATTATTCATTGACGATTATTTTGGTGTGATGTGTTTTGGATTAGCTGTTTCATCATTTATTTATTCATGCATGCATGCATGCATGAGAGATGGTTGTTACAATTAGTAGGGATTATTATTATTATATGGTAAGGATTGTTTGGTGATTAAGAAAGAGGTAGGATGGATTTAACTAACTTGGGTCCCTCCCTCCCTCAGATTATTCGTTAATTAGACAGTTATTTTCATGTTTTACTATTTCACTCCCCCAACTCCCAAGTTTGGGTGGAATTAAAATAATCCATCAATCCAGATGCGTGCCAAGATGTAGAAAATAAACTGTCACCAGCTGAAGATGTAGAAAATTTTGTGTATTTGAGTCGACGGGAGAGAAGCAGGACAGCAGAATTGAGGAAGGGAGGTGTAAACATAAAGCTGGAGTCTCCATATCAACTCCACCTAAATTATGTTATGTAGCAAAGTTTTTAAAACCGGACCGGTCATCGAACCGGAAAAGTTACCAGATGGATGGGTCACTGGTCCAACCAGTGGTCGGACCGTTATTGACTCAGTGACGTCATTAATATATAATAAATAATTATATTAATTATTATTATATATTGTATATAATATTTAGTAAATATGTAAAATTAATCAATTTATCTACAAAAAAAAAAACTAAACATCTCTAAGATACATTCAAATTCTGAAATTCAACCACAAGTTCAAGTGTTTGATTAAATGAATACAAAAATATGTAAAATACCAAACAAAGTCTCAACTAAATTACTAAAATAAAATAAAATCCGTAATAATTTTTTTTTTAATCTTTAAGGAAAGAACCGGTCAAACCCGTGAACCGATCATTGGTTCACTGGGTCAACCAGTTCAACCGCCGGTTCACCGGTTCTGAACGGTTTTTGAGCAAAAGTAAATATATTGCATATCTCGGATGCCAAAAACTTTTTATACAAATAAAAAGGGAAGAATAAAATCTTAATATATGCCAAAAACTTTTTATGCCAAAAACTTTTTATATTCAACCGCCGGTTCACCGGTTCTCTAATAAATCTTAATATACAAATAAAATAAAATAAGATCCAAAGAAAAGGGAACGTGAATATTAGGTAATTTTTTTATTTTTTTTTAAAGCTAAAACTGCTGAATATATTGCATATGAGGGGATGCCAAAAACTTTTTATCGGTATTTCGAGATCAAAGCATATAATTGCACGAGATTATTTATTACATTTTACATGAAGTTTATATTCACTGAAAAATAAATGAGTTATATGAAGTACATTAACATGGTGGTAAAATATACCATGACAAGTTTTGGGAAAAAAAAGAAGAAAGTATTGGGTTCATTTATGTTTGTTTGTAAGGATTATATTTGAGATTGAATTATTAATCTCAAGTCTCTTGTTTATTTTTAAAAATAAATTTGAGACTATTAGTCCCGAGTTAATAAAATGACTTGAAAAAGGAACTATTTAATACCATGTATTTATTTAGGATTACAAATTTGTGGACAAAATTAACCTTTAACTTTGTTTAAAAAGACCAATATATCTTATCCTTTCTATTTATATTTAAACTAATGAGAATATAATATTTTTGTTATTAGTGGTAAGGGAATGATAGTCAAAACGGTAAGTTTTTATTCAATCATTTAAATAATCGATCTTGAACAAAACATAAGAATGTTTTTAAGTTGTCCCATTTATAGTGCTATTATAATCCCTACCATTTGAGACTAAGAATTTTTTGACAAAATTAACCTTTAACTTTGTTTAAAAAGACCGATGTATCTTATCTATCTATACTCAAACTAATAATGAAAATATAATTCATTTGTTATTAGCAATAAGGGTATAATAGTTCAAATGGTAAGTTTTAATCCAATCATTTATATTATTATGGACAAAAACAAACATAACATAGGATTATTTTAAGTTATCCCATGAACAATTCTATAAAAAAAAAAATATGTGACTAAGACTATTTAATTATAGGATTAATAGTCTTGAGATTGTAATATTTGTAAATAAACATGACTATAAAAAAATAAACAACGTGACTATGACTATTTTATTGTAGAATTAATAATTTTAAAATTATAATGCAAGAAAATATAGTTTTGAGATTATTTACATTGAACTATTAATACAATAAGAACAATAACTGCTTCATATAAAATTTTTATTTTTGAAAAAAAAGAAATTGAAGTTGAAAGTAGCAAAATATCATTAAAGCCTTCACTCACTTTACTGAAAATGTTTTTGAACGCATGCTTTAGTGAAACTAGAAAATACTAGATTTGATATTTTTAGGGAACAATTACATATTCTAATACATTTTTAAAAATAATTACATCAATAGTCTTGCACTCATATAATATTTACATAACTAATATACTTTCATGTTTATTTACATATTTTAGTGTAATTAGAATTACTTAATTTAGGGAATTATAATTCAATTAGAATTCTTTAATTTAGGGATTAGTTATAGATTCTTCTCTCTCTCCTCAATCTGTTAGTGTGCAATGCAGAAACAAATCTGTTCGTTTTGACTGCCAGTATGATGTATCTTCATTTTCATCAAAAGGCTCTTCATTTTCATTCAATTGCTTCTCCGACTCAGGCGACGACCAGACGTGGCAACTATGGCAAAAAAAAAAAAAAAAATCAATCACAGACTTTATAGAAGAGAGAAGAAGAAACTATGGCAACAATTGGGGGTGACTTCAATTGGTTGTTCGTGGGGTGCTCTATTGTCATCAACTATGGATGATCTTGTAAAAATTAAAATCTCCTGTCATGAGTAAGATGCTATATTAATTGCTCTTTTTTCTTTTCCTCTTTTTCAGAGAGGTTGGGGCTGTTATCTACTATGATGGATGAAGATATAGAAAGAACGTTACCAATTCTGTTTCAGTGTCAAGAACGTTACCATCGCTCTGTTTCTGACGTTACCATTGATATGTTTCTGCAGTTTTTTCATAATGCAGTTGGTAGCCAAACTTTCATACCAAGGTAACCAATTTTGTTTTATTAAGTTTTCAAATTATTTTGCATGTAATACAGTTGGTAGTCAAACCTTCATGCAGTTGGTTGCCAAACTTTTCGAGCATGAAAGGTAACTAATTCATACCGCGGTGTGTAGATAGATTAGTTATCTTGGTATAAAAGTTTGGTTACCTTGGTATAAAAGTTTGATTACCAATTCAGTTTTATTAAGTTACTAATTTCGTTTGAATGTGATGCAGTTGGTAGCCAACCATTCATACAAAGGTAACCATTTTATTATTTATGAGTAACAAAATAGTTATAAAAAATTTTGAACATTAATAGTTACATTTATTTATTTTAAACTTTTTGTAGGGCGAATTTTCTTCTTATTCTCATTGGCGTTTTGGACAACGGAGATTCGCGGTGGTGTAGCGGCGGACTATTATTTCAAAGTGTACGTGAAGGGAGATGAAGATTTGAATTTGAATATTTAAATTTGAATTATTATTTTGAATTTGAATTTGTTTTTGTTGTTAGATCCAAATATTTGAATTTGAATTATTAATTATGGCAGTTATTTATCCTTGATTTTAGATTTTCTTATTAATGTGAATTGTACTTTTTTTGTAATAAATACACTCTTTTTGTAATTATTTGATTGATGCACTTTTCTTGTAATTACTTTTTATTTATTGTATATTTATGTAAATGACCCTATTTCTAGCCTCTCCGAGGCCCATTTGGAGTCGAGCAGGCCCAATTTATATGTAGCAACTAAAAGTCTGTCTAGTCTATAAGTTGCACAGAAATAATATCAGGCCGTTAACCCTTGTTTACACAGCTAAGGTTTTGCCTCAAATAATAATACGCCGTCGGCCGTTCCATCTCATATTTCATAACTACTCCACTTTACTAGAGCATCTCTCTTGTCTCCCACCGGCACCGCTGCGTTTGTATATATATATATATATATATATATTAAGAGAGAGATGGAAGCTGCCAAGCCTGCAAATTCTCCAACAAGCTTTGTCGATCAACTAGTTGTAAGTTACAATCCTTACCTATTTATGCTATTCCGAAATACTAATCAATAATAGAGGTTTTTATGTTCGTAAACTAGGTACCCGGGGATGTGGTACTGGATCTTTCAACATTAGCCAACCAAACCATTAAACTCGGCGGCGGTCTCCGTCAGGTCTTTATTTTAGGGTTCTCACTCCTTTTCGTTTTTATGTTTAATTTTTATCTTTACAGTCTGTTATTTTAATTGTAATGTCACCGGCCTGTTCTTTCATAATTTTTATTTTAGCAGTTTGCTTTATGCTTTTGGGAAGATAAACTGCATGATATTTCAGTTACTTGAAAAACACAGGCTTTGGAGTTGCATTGAATTTATAATATCCATAGAATATATTCTAGTGGGTATATAACGCACCCTTGTCTTCAAATATACTTGTATCTTAATCTTTTATTAAAATCCAACCATAAACGAAAAGGGAATGCAAAAATTTGAAAGTATATAAATTTTTATTTGATTTGAAGTTGTAGAACACCATTTATATAACCTGTATAAATTATGATTTTCCATGGTTCAATTTTTTTTATAAAGAAAATCATTACTATAAAATTCTGGATGCAATCCAAAATTTACATGATGTTATTTTTTCATGCTCTTTTTATTGGTGCAATTGAATTTTTCTGAAAAAACCCCAGAAAGGGATGTATAAGCCCTATATAGGTAAATAAGTTTAGATACCCACTAGGGTATTGCCCTTCTTCATTTAAAGTTTTAGTTCTATGTATATTTCGAATTGATATGGTATTGGTTAAAAATAATATCTGCATTATATTCATATTAAATTATTCATGTGTTTTTCCTCGGTAGTGTTTGATTTAACGTAATTATGTTTCGGCATTGACTGTTATGTTATAGCTTCAACCAAAAATAATTGGAAATTTGTAATGTTTTTGCTCCCTGTCACTTAGTTGGATTTCATACGGTGTATTTATATTGTTTTTTATAGTATATAAACTTGTTCTTCAATGGCATCCAAGCCAGGCTCTGTGCATTACTATTTTCCGTTGTCATAGTCATCTGAGCTGGGGACATCTTTCTTCTAATCTTGTGTTTGATAACTTGTGTAATCTATTGTAATATAGTATTGTGTTATTTGAGGTTCAAGTATTTTGTCAAAATTTCTTGCTTGAATGAGAGAACATGTGCATTATCCATTTCCATTTGCACCTTATGTCTTGCAGGACTGTGATGCAGTTACTGTCATGAAAGCTGGGAAACTGAGGTTCTCAAAGCCAAACAAGTACTGGATAGAAAGCTCCCAAAAACGGGTTAGTGCTGTGTCAAAGTTGTTACTTGATTTATGGAAATGTAAATAGGAATGAAAAAAAATGCCAATTCTTGGTCGATAATCTATTCACCTTTTGAATTTGATCTGTATACACCCAGTTCATATTTACATCTAAACAAAATCTTGTGCTACCCAATATTATTTCATATCAAGTAAACACTTGTGCCAGGATTTTTTTGATTGTTAATACATAGCGAGGAAGCATTTACTGGTATTTCACTATTCATAAGATGTCATATGCATGCTATAAGTAATAGTTTTCCTATTTTTGGTGATTATACTTATAATTGCATATAGTATGCATAAACATATGATCTTAAATTGCCATTTGTGGCATCTAATTATAAAAAAACCTGACCATTCATGGCCACATTGTTTAGTACATGCAACCTGATAGCACATGCAACTCAATAATATAAACTTGCCACCTAAAATTAGCTTAGCTAGTAATATGGATGTTGAGTTAGATTATGTTAGTAAAGATAAATTTTAATTTATTTATGGGAAGTTAGATGTTTTGTCCTAATTCTTGGCAGGGCACTTGAAGTTTGTGTACTTGCAGTAAATATGGACAAACAATGATACGTGGGCTTTAGGTGGGCATTTGATAAGCATAGAATGCCCATAAAGGACATACGTACATTTTGATTATTAACCATTACTTCTCAAAAAGATAAATAAGTTGGCGCTGTGATGAAAGCTGTTAATTGAGTTATTAAAATACAAATAGAAATAAGAAAAGTGCTATTTTCTTGTGTGGTAATCTTTTCAGCTTTCAAATTTATTTGTCCCATACTCCATTGCATGTTTACATCTAAATAGAATATTGTGTTGCCCAATATTATTTTGATTGTTAATACATATCAAGGAAGAAGTTTTCCTTTATTTGGTGGGTATAATAATTGTGTAAAGTCTGCATAAAAAATATGTTCTTATATTTTATTGCCATTTGTGATCTCAATATAAAAAACCTTACAATTCATTCTATAAATTATGTTGTGGCCACATTTTGTGGGACATGGAACCTGGTAGAACATGCAACTCAATTATGAGCGTCCAAGAAACCTGTCACCTAAATTTAACATAGCTAGTAATATGGATGTTGAGTTGGATTATGTTACTGAAGATAAATTTCAATTTATTATTGGGAAGTTAGATGTTTTTGTCTTAATTCTTGGCAGGGCACTTGAAGTATGTGTACTTGCTGTAAATATAGACAAACAGTGATTGTGGGCTTCAGGTGGGCATTTGATAAGTAGAGAATGCCCATAAAGGACCTACATACATTTTGACTAAGATTTGCAATAATCATTACTTCCCAAGAAGATAAAAGATAGATGTGTAACTATTGTGAAGAGATGAAAATTATAACACTACTAACTCTAGCCAGGCTAGTCATCAATCACCTAGAGGTAGAGCCATAGAGTTGAAAGATGATTTTTTAAATTTATTTTTGCACCAGGCCCTTAAACATTTAAATCGTTTATTTATTTGAGCTTGATTATATATGCAAACCAGAATGGACACAATTTTTTGTCTAAATTTCAGCTAATTGCTGAGTTTGACATTTTGAATTGGTGTTGATGTCAGAAACTTGTTCCTACATATCATTATTTATCATTTCTAAAACTGTCCTAGTTGCAGTAATTATCACTAAGGTAAAATAATAATAAAAAGGAAACTGTCCTTGCATTTACAAGGTCTCTGACAAACTTAATTTATTAATATCAAGACCAATTAATGGATCATGCTTTCTCTCTCTCTCTCTCTCTCTCTCTCTCTATATATATATATATATATATATATATATATATATATATGTTGAATTTGATTCTTGAAACATGTGGTATTTTTGGTTGGAATCACAAGGAATACTTTATTCTTCCTTATTTTATGCAAGTTGGTTGGGGCATTATTTTGAGTAATGAATAGTCTTTTTTCTGGTCTTTGTTTTTGAAGGATTTCATTCTTTGAGGTTTGAGGTTATGAACTTGTCCTTAAAAATGTAAATATTTATTAATATTCTATTTCTGGTGCTTTTAGTTTTTTAATTATGCGGTCTATTTAGGGTTGTATGCCTTTCATTGATCTGTATTAGGCTCTATGGTTCTTTTTATTTTTTATAGCATTGAATTACTCTAAAATTACTAATATATTGTATTTTTTTAAGTACAAATCTGTTGTATTTTTCTTATAATTTCATTATCTTGATCTGATTCTTTTTTACAGTATGTACCTTCCGTGGGAGAATCTATTCTTGGAATTGTGGTGGATACTAAGGCCGATGTAAGAACTTGTAAGCATTTCTCAATACAGTAGTAAAGAGAAATTATTTGGTTGCAGTTAAATTTCCTTTGTTTTTTTTACCTAAATTTTCTCGTTGAATATTTTTTTGGGGTGGGGTGGGGTGGGGTGGGGTGGGGTGAGGAGTAAATACTTCTCTTTATATTGTACATGCATTGTAAGACTCTGGTCTGTACATCTCTGACTGCAACATTTGGTAGTGCTTGCTTATATTTGTTTGTATACTGTTCAGAATTATGCGTCCTTATCAAATACCAAATTACATCATGTTCAATGTTTTAGGGCCTTTGTTCACATTAACTATAGGGTTGATGAATACATAATTTAGTTCACATCCTATTAATATATGTCCCGTGAATGAAACATTGTTTACTAGTGAGACTTGTTCTCCTAATTATAAGAGAGATTGCTTCATTTCAGGACTTCCTTTTTAGTTATAATATGTTTGTTCTATACGTTCCAAATGTGCTGGCAGATGGATATAATTTTTCCTGGGCTTGTAACATTTTTTCGGGCCTCCTTGTGTATTAATAATTTCCCGTTTTATATTCAGAACTTTCTTGTGGACATAAAGGGACCTGCATTGGCATTTCTACCTGTTCTTGCATTTGAGGGAGGAACTAGGAGAAACATACCTAAGTTTGAGGTGCAGTCCCTACATTTTGGTTGCTTTTTTTTGATGTGATTCATATCTGAGAAAGTTCATTTTGCCATTTTTTTCCTTCTGTCTGAAAAGGTGAAAAGCTCCACAACAATGCCTTTTGCAAAGATGCTTTAGCAACATAACTGTACTTGTATTTAATCTTATTGCTTTGTAGCTAAGATAATATTAATTAGAAAAATGACTTCAAGTGAAGGAGCTGAAGGCAGAGATGCCTGTTATTGCATTTTAATCCTCACTGAGATTTCTTATGTCATTTGGCTTAGGCTTTATGTTGCAGGTAGGTACTTTGCTCTATGTTCGCATTGTCAAGGCAAATGTTGGCATGAACCCTGAACTAGCATGCATGGATGGTTAGTAATAATCTTTTACCTACATAATGAATTCATGATCACCATTCTTATGTTGGCTTCTATAATATAACATGGAAATGTTATTGTTTATTAAATTTAAGGACTCTTATTTTATTACCTATAAATTCATAGAACTTCATCTTCTTCTTTTTATAGCCTGTGGGAAGGCTGCAGAATTTGGACCACTTAAAGATGGTTACATGTTTGAATCATCAACGGGCCTTTCACGAATGTGAGACATTTGGTGTCCTCCTCTAATTATTGAACAATTGGATATACGTACTTCAAAGACTCTGTCATCAAATACGTTAGTCTTATAATAGCACTTATTGAAGTTTTCTACTACAATTTTCAATAATTATTCTCTCTCTCTCTCTCTCTTGTTTTTTTTCTAGGCTGCTGAGTTCCCCAGGTTGTCCAGTTCTTGAAGCTCTTGGAAAGAAGCTCTCCTTTGAGATTGCTGTTGGCTTAAATGGTCGTGTTTGGGTATTAATCTTGTGACAGTTCTTTGCTGCTTGGAATTGATTTTTTGGTTTGTTATGATATCTGTCAGCACTCATCAGAGCATAATCCTGTTCTCTTTTGCAATATAACATACACTCCACCACCTTTGAGTAATCTGTCATTGTCTTGATTTTCTCTAGGTGAATGCCACATCTCCATCAATAGTTATCCTTGTCGCAAACGCAATCATGAATTCAGAGTCTTTGACTGGGGTGCAGCAAAAAATAATGGTAGACAAACTAGTCGGGAGAATGTAGTAAGAAATTTTGTTCTAGTTTTATTATTTTATCTGACTCTTCTGCAGCAGCAGCAGGTAGAATTAGAATTTTTACTTTATTATTTCAACTATTCTGCTGTATCTTTACCAAAAGAAGAAAATAAAAGTATTTGTGACCACTTTTTCACATATATGCAAGGCATTTATGGATTTGTATTTGATTGCTCTCTGTATATATGTTATCAGGTAATTTTTCCTTCAAAATTATCTTTAAAAATCCAATTGGGACATTTTTATGTTTTTTGGTGGAAAGGATGGTTCCAGAAATAATAATAAAATCATAACTAGGAGGGGCTTAAAGGTAAATCAATTACAATAACTAACAATTCTAAATCCTCAATAATCAGGCATGGAAAAATAATGGTTAAATTAAATATTAATTAACTAACTACATATTTTTCATGAATGAAAATTTTAAAGTTTTGTTTTGTCAACCAATCACTTGCAATGAAGTGACATTCTTCTCTTCTTTTTTTCTTCTCAAGGCAAATAACCTTTTTGTTTTATTTATTTACCTTACCTTTTTTCCCATCCCAATTTTAGGCAAAATTCTAAATTATTAAAAGTGTAACAAGTTCAAAATATATTACTATATGAGAATTTACCATTTGAAATATTAAAATATTAATTAATGGCCACAATTCTGCCTAATAGGAGTGTAGGGTAAAACCCCTATTTCCATTTTATGATAAGAAAATAAGGGTCACATTTTACACCATAAAACATCTTAATGAACTAAAGAAAGGTCTTTTATATATATATATATATATATATATATATATATAAACATATTTCTATACAAATTGTAATATTTTTAAAATTTTAATAAAAAATATGAAACTCTTGATATCATCCATGAAAATAGAGTTTAATTTCGATAGTTGTTTAAGGGGAAAAAACTTCTTTATCCATTGTGGTCGTTAGGAGTATTCAACCGGTAAAAATTGGTCCGAACCGAATTAGTACCGAACCGAACCGGTACCTAAATCGGCCAAATGACCGATACCGGTTGGACCGGTATACCGAATCCACTGTGTTTATTATTTCTATTATTATGTAAGTGTTGTAGTTTAGGAGTTGAAATCAATATGGTTATTTCTGCTGAATTTTCTGATGGATGCGGTGGTCTTTGGGCTTATCCTTGTTAGAATCCATGGTATGTTGCTGGTTGCAGGGGGTTTCCTTGACCCTGTAGTCGGAATTCATGGAGGAGTGGTTTAAGCCCTTTGTATAAATTTATATTAATTTCTTTTAAGTAAATAAAGAAGAAGAACTTGGAAAAGGGAGAAATAATAGGAAAATATTATTTAGTTGCCAAATCATTGCTCAGTCACTAAATATTTTCTGTTTTCTTTTTTTTTCTAGCTGTCACGTATGTACATATATAATTGAACTTCACGTTCGTCCAAAAAATTGGACGGAATGACTTGATTAAGAATTTTTAAAAAGTACAGTAGACTAGTTGATTTTTTTTTAAAATACAATGACTAATTACTTAAAACATGATGACTACAATAGGGTAAATATGATTTTCCTGTTGTTTTATTTTATACTCCCTCCGTCTCAAATTAACTGCTCAATTTTGACTTTTTTAAGTCAAATTGACTATTTTTAGAATTAATAATTAAGCATATATAAATATATTTCTAAAATTATAAAAATTAGGAATAGTAATAAATTGTATATATTTTCTTTTGGTTATAATCTCTTCATCTATATTTTAGCAAAAATAGTAAAATGATTAGTTTTAAAAATAATCAATTTAATTTTAAAAAGCTAAAACTGAACAATTAATTTGGGACCGAGAGAGTACAAGTTTATGCTCATTTTAATTTTTACTTGCTATTATATTTATGCCGCGCTCTATTTCTTTTTCTCTCTTTTTATTTTTTATTTTAATAGGGCCGCCGCCCGAAAAAAAAAAAAAAGGAAAAAATATACTCCTTATAAAACTACTGATAAATATTTTGATGGACTGCTTCGAGATGAGCAAAAACCACCTCTGCTCTGATCCTTTCTGATATTATCATCCTAATCGTTCCGTAAGCTTCACTGATATAATTGCACGGCCTTACTATTTAATTCATTCAGCTTCGTTCCCAACTCTCCTCACTCCTTTTTCGTATGTCAGGTGAAATAGAGCAATAACAATGGCGACTCAATCCTTGGCTCCTTCAAAACCGGTGGGAGAAAACCCCCAAAACCCAGGTCTCCTTTCGCGTTCCAATTGGTTTAACTTACGTGTTCTTTACAGCCTCTGACTTTGGTGTTGACAGTTGATTTTGCTGATAGCTCGAAAACACTTGGATCAAAATTTTGTTCAATTTATATCCGGAATTTGAAAAGCATACATAAATCGATCCATTCAACTCTTTTTTGAAGTAACTGAGTTGCTGGTCTAGTGATTTATTGATCGAGTTAACAACTGAATATTTAATCTTAGTTATAATATTTTCGTGCCCTTTCTGTGAGTAGAAATAAAAAGAAGGATCTTTATTCCCTCGTTTCAATTGGTATGCTTCATGCTAACTTATATACTTCATTATGTTGTGATAAGTATTCTACTTCTTTCTAGTTGATATAGTATAGCAGTTGCTTTGTTGAAATTCATAAATTTTTTAGTTCCCTTTCCCTAGTTTTTGACAGGAAGTGTGGTGAGAGTATTAAGTTAGTATATAAGAAACTCAATAGATTCAGAAAAAAAAGAGGCAAAGCCCAATTACACTAGCCCTTGCACACAATATACAAAGCCGCGCATCACATGCACAGAAAAACAAACAAGCACGTGCATATGCACGAGTATACATCAACTTTGCAGAAATCATAACTCAGCTAGGAATGCCCAGAAATAGCTATGAATCACACTCCCTATAAACTCACCTCAGAATTCCAAGAAGAGATACCACAAGTCTCATATTTCCAAAAGAAAAGCAAAAACAACATAAGGTAGGAGCTGTCCTACTGATCTTTGTATTCTCAAACACCCCGTTATCTTCTGCAAATATTTCAGCAATTTCTAGGCCTAAAATTAATTGATTTATGTGTTATTTCCAAATTAATGCTCCTAAACCAAGGGTGTATTGAAATTGAACTTAGACATTAGCTTTCCAGCTTACCTCATGAATCAATCTCTTAAGTTTTCTTGTACTATACCAACAAACTGTTATATAATCGATATGGATAACAGGATGACTAGCTACTAACTCGACAAAAATCTTAAACGAGCTATGTGATTTAATTGTCTCCTATGAAATTTTTGTACTTTACTCTATTGTTGTTCTTCAGGTGTATTTTAAATCTCTTTAGTGTGAAAATTGATTGGGTGCTACTATAACTGGCCCAACCACTAGAAAGTTATCCAATTACTCTTTCCTTTACAGGATGCTGATGTTATAATTGATCATCTGCGTATGTCTTGTTGTACTGAGTTCTATGAATATCTTTTTGTGGCGAAAACTCTTAGTCATTTAACATGTTAAACGAACTGGTGTATATGGTCGGGTAATGTAGAATTACTTCATTAGTACTTTTCCCTTCATTTTTGTACTTGAAGAAATGATCCTACCGTGATAAACAATTTAATATCTTGATTACAGTTTCGGAGGTTGCACAACCAATAATTGAGGACCATCAAAATGCCCAGGCTGAGGCTCCTAAGGATATATCTCCGCCATCATTGTTTGTGAACTCAGAACCAATTCGTGAGGATCAAGTGCAGAATGCTGTAAAATTCCTTTCACACCCAAAAGTTAGAGGATCTCCCGTCATCTATAGACGTTCTTTTCTTGAGAAAAAGGGCCTCACGAAAGAGGAGATTGATGAAGCCTTTCGCCGTGTACCTGTATTCTTCTTATCTTCACCTTATAGCCCATTTGTGAAATGCATTTTCAGTGGCACAACATGATTGTGATATCTATTTTGACATGCAATGTAAATAATAAGCACGAGGATGTATTTCTAAGTATTCAATACTGACATTTTGTGCAAATTGCAGGATCCAACCCCAACTGTTTCAACTGGGCAACCAGTTCTTGCAAACGAAGGTAATCATTATTATTTCAGTAGTTAGATTTCCTTTACTGCTAATAATTAAAAAGCTTTGGGTTTGAATAATGGCTAGATAATGTCACGTTAAATGCATATGTATATTCTATGATATATTGACAACAGATGGGCAGTCGAAGTCCTTATCAAATGTTCAACTACAAGCTTCAACTCAAGCTATGCAACCTGCAGCAGTCACTCCTTCTAGTGCCATTTCTAAAGTAGGGACCTTGGCAAAGTCCCAATTTGGCTGGCAACAAGCTCTTCTTGCTGTAGGTTTCCTGGCTATATCAGGAGCCGGAACAGCTGTAATTTTTAAGGTATCAGTGAAGTACATATAAACTATTGTGACAATATATTCCAAAAAATGATATGGCCAGAGCTTTCTTTTTAACATGTCTGCTGTTACTGGTATTGCATGTATACAATTCTTATATGCAGGCTCCTCCGTGTTTTCTAATTTATTACCTTTTTCTGTATTCTTCATAAATAAGAGAACTCTTAAGTGAATTAAACTATCAGATGCCTGTCTTGTTTCAGAATGCTATTGTTCCTAGGTTGAGATCCTGGATTCGTAAAGTTGTATCAGAAGAAGACGAGGATCTAGTGAAGAAAACAAATTCAAAACCAAGTGTAGCAGAAGAATCTGCTTCTGCTGCAAAAGCAGCCGCTGCCGCAGCTGCTGATGCGGCACGGGCAAGTCAGGAAATGCTAATTACAAAAAATGGAGGTGCATTAGTCAGTTTTCCACTTGGATGGATATCCAGCATAAGTTTTAGCTTTTCTTTATTTTTATGTTTCATTCTTTTCCCTTTCTTTTATTTCGGGTCTTTGAATTGATGATTACTGCGTAACAACCTTCGTAGCTGATACATCTTTGTCCCTTTTCTTTTATTTTGGGTCTTTTAATGGATGATTACTGGGTAACAACCTTCGTAACTGATACATCTTTGTCCATGCAGAGAAGAGATTTTTTGAGGAACTTATGAGTCTCTTAAATGTGCAAGTACAGGAAATGAAATCAATGAGTAATGTCCTAAGGAATTTGGAAGGTAGTTGAGAAGTCACAATTTCAAAAATGCTTTCCTATATTGTTATCTTAAATTTGGGTGTTGACTGCACACAATTGCTCATCGCTCTTCGCCTTTATAGTTAACATTGTACACTTCAAGGGTTCTTTTGGGCATCCACAGATTTATGTGACAGATGAAACCCAATTTTAAGGATCCCTGTTTATTTAAAGATGCATATAATTCTACATATATATTTCTTACTATATATATATATATATATATATATATATATGAAAAAAATGTATATACACAGCTATGTAGTACACAATCATGCTATGATGACAGTTTTTTTGGGCTATAGCGACGGTTCAACCGTCACCATAGACAACAAGTACAACAATGTACACATGGACAACAAGCACAACAATGTTTCACCTCAAATGCTTGCACTCTACTTTATTAAGTCAAGCAAGCATTTCTGTGACAGTTTCTTCAATTTCTCCAATGCTTTATACAACAGTTTGTAAAGTTCTCTTGTTAATTGTATGATTTTGAGAGAACAAGAGAAGAATGTATCTATGTTGGATGTCCGAGTAGTTATCAGCAAGCAGTAAAACTTAAAAAGTACATTGTGGATGACCTTTTTTAAGACTACTATGAGTCACTGCATACATTCTCAGCATTTCTTCATTGGTACAGGCAGCATTGTGAGTGCCTAGAAACCGCATAATCTTGAACCATAAATAGGCAGCCTATTGCGCTGCTGCCCTATTTCTCCTAATTATTCTGAGATTGCCAAGTAGTCTTTCAGCCACAAGAGTCGATTGGTAGTTGTATAGGGAAGCTTGTGAAAATTATTGATGCCTAAATTTGTCATAAACTACATAAACATACTGGCTTATTCTTGTTCTCCGTCTTTTGTTTTATATTGGCTTTGGTGAAAAATGTGTCATTCTTGGTAGGAATCTAGTAGCTAATCCAATTCTCTATGTAACTGTCAGGAAAAAGTAGTATTTCCGGGCAAGAAGATAATGGAGTCTTGGTCACTAGTTCAAAGGTGAGTTAAATATAAGCATAAGTTGGAAGTGCTTCAGAAATTTGACGATGCTTTGCAGCTGACGTTCTCTTATCTGTTGTTGACTTTTTAAATTGAATGTCTTACTTATTTCAAAAGATTTTCCAGCCATCATATGCAAACGGCAAGGCAGACTTCAATTTGACCTCAGGTTGTTCTTCAGAGATCATTTTTTGATTATCTAAACAAAATTTTAATGTGTAATATCTATAACATTTATGTGCAAAATTTTCTGTACAGTGAGACCTCTGTCACCGCCTGCATCTGTTGAACCATCTGTTGCACCTCATCCAAAATCCTATATGGAGGTGATTTCAAACCCCCCCCCCCCCGCAACACCTAACCTAATTGCACTATTGTTGTCAGCCAAATGATTGGTGTGTTCATGATTCACTAGTCTAATGCCTCTTTATAAATCTGAATTCCTATATGACAACATTGCCATACATGGAAATCAAATTTATATATGCTAGTTTATTCGCTTTCGGGAATATTATGAAAATCTCTCTGTTCAGTGTGTGTGGTTACAGATAAACATGGTCACCGTCATATACTTGTTTTCAATAAATTAATTCAAGTGTATATAATTCCTTTTTTCTGATTTTCCAAATCTTGTTACAGATCATGGCTATGGTTCAAAGAGGAGAGAAACCTTCTAATATCAGAGTAAGTCAATATTTTGTGATGTATTTGTTAATATCTAATTGTTTTCTGGGATTAGTGCTGATTATTTTCTGATCTCAATATTTGTCAGGAAATCAATGATCTGCCACCCAATCCTAATCTGCCAGTACCTAATCCTCGTGTAGCACCCAGACCCAAGGTTTGCTATTTAACTGTTATCTATCTGATTTTCAAAATTTCCAGTGAATAGTTCATTTCACTAATGCAAACCGGAACGTCTTCCAACAACATTTTTCCTACACCTTCACACACAGAATCAAGTGAATCTGATCCATCTGATTAGGTGACCCATAGGCTATTTATCTGCCAATTGCAATGGTAGTTTGACAGCATTGGGCTGAGGAACTCTATTTGCATGCATTTACATCAGAAATGTTATTAGCTGGCTGCTTATATGTATTTCCTCTCTTCTGAGTAGCCTTGGGATGTTGGTGAGGTTCAGAACAATGCGAATCAAGTTCTTCAGTCTCAAGATAATGGACCTGTATACAATCAATTGTGGGTACAAAATAGTTTCAGAAAAATCAGTGAAACTGAATCCGAAGATAAATATAAGGCTGGATCATCCAGTGTGCCAACCGTTGAGCGTCCAGTTCAGCGCTCATGGGTTCCTCCCCAGCCTCCTCCTGTTGCAATGGCAGAAGCAGCTGCAGCCATCCGGCAGCCAAAAAGATCAGCATTTCAGAGCGAATCATTGACTGATGATCAATTCCTGGTTCGTTCTTCAGAATTAACCGATGAATTGCAGAGGATCACAAAAATATCTGAATCAGGAGGTGTAACAGAGGCTAATGGCGGGAGCTCTGCGTCAAACACAGAGGCTAATGGTGGGAGCTCTGTGCTGAACACAGAAATACAAACAGAAGAGGATAACTCTTACTTTGAGACTTGAACAATTGAAGGTGGAATCAGATAAGCTGGGTTTGAGGTATAATATTTTGGCTTGAAGCTTGATAGTAGTCAATCTGCTGAACCCTTGGTTCTATACATTTAATGAAAATTTCACAGGTACATGCAAAATTATATTCATGAGCAGCGAATTGCTATAGAATGTCAGACTTGTCCATTGTCGCACTTGTCCGGTGCGACTCTTGGATACAAGATATATTGTACGGGTGATAATGTGAAAGCTCCTTTGAGACTATCTTGTTTGGATTCAATAAAATGAAGGGTCGTGTCTTATGCTAGTTCACTAAGACGTGCATGCAATTTTGCTAATTGGGATGAGAGTTCCCTTGTTGCTGATTTTGCTCTAGCTTTTGTTGTTTATACAAGGTTGGGGAGTTGGGCTTGCCTCACTTTTAGGTGGGCTTTCCCTGAGCAGCTGTTTTATGTCAGGGTTAGCCATTGGTTATTTGGTTAGTACCGTATTCAATGGTTGCTTTCCTCTTTTTTTGCTGGTTTTGGGGAATAGACAGATACTCGGTAGAATAGTCAAGTTACTATTCTACCAAGTTCACTAAAAGAGGATTGAACCCACAGGCCACAGGCTCTTGAAATAAATTCTGGTGCCTCAGCTAATGGACCGTCTTATTTGACTTTTATGTCTTTCCCTAATAATTGTTGTTCCAATTTTTTTTGATTTATCATGATTCAAGTGGAGTACATAATTCCATTGATTTTTGGTTTCCGAAGGCTCGCACATTTTTAGCTTGTCCAAGACTCGTATGAAAGCTAGCTAGGTTGCTAGATCCTCCTATTGTCAAGTAAACGTGAAAAGCATGTTTGAGTCTTAAATTGAATTTGGAGTGTTTATTTTTCATGTCATGGAAACAAGAGGCTGAAGTTGCTTCTTCTTCATGTCTAAACAAGATGCACGCACGTGTTTCATATGGGATAAATAGAAAGAAGAGTACGTGAGACGAGACTAGACTAGACTGATTACATATATCATAATTCAAGAGAGGAGAGGAGAGGAGAGGAGAGGAGAGGGAAGGGAAGGGAAAATAAGCCTTGAAACTTCTTTAATGCCAAAATAAAGGATAATAATCTGTTGAACACCAAGTTGATTAGGAATATTTAACCACCCTCCATAGCCATGGCCATGGCCATGGCCATGGGAAAGAAACAACAGATATAACCAAAACACTAATTAATAATTATATGTGGGTCCGACATAAATTTATAGTAATGTAATACTCATAATCATAAATATGATCATTGAATCTAAAATGTCAAATCTTTAATTTTGAGATTTTCCAAATTACTATTATTATTTGCCCAACTGGGTTGGTCAATTTAATTCTTTATTACAAGTTACAACTAGGCAGCCGGATAAGCGAGTACGCCAAAAATTAAGAAGAAGAAAACGACATCGTATTTGGAAATTATTCGGTAATTAAACAAAATCGCACGCAGTCCACGAGATGAGTTGATTCCCTAATCGTCTTTTTGCTACTGTTTTAGTGTCATAACCACTAACCACACGCACACTCTCTCTCTCTCCCAAAACCAACCAATTCTCTCTCTAAAAAAATTATTTGTCATTTACAAGAGTATCTTGCCTTACCCAAACCGCATGTTGATCCTCTCTCTATAAACGCAGTTGTCACTTCTTCTCCATAATCCATAGTCCATAAGCTTTTCTTTTTTTCTGATTGGTTGGGAATTTTTGTGCATCAGAATTAGTCAGCTGAAAGTGGGTGTTGTGATATGGCTCTCAATTTACTCTCTCCAACTGAAATTAAGGTTATCTCCTTCTTGGACACTTCTAAATCCAATCACCATCTTCTCAAGCTTCAAGGTTCATCTCTCTCCGTTTAAAATTTGGGTTTGTAATTTTGTAATTGGAATGGACATTCGTGAAAGTATTTGGTTATGTAAAATGGGTTTCATGTAGTTTGAAGGTTAACCACGTTTACTACATTTTTTTGGGATATTCCTTTTTGCTTATGTTTTGACTTTTGAATGCCTTTGTCATACTGAGAGTTGCCTGAACTGAGCTGAATTATCTAACTTTTTAATACGTAAGAATGATACTTTTCTGAATAATTCTGCTGTATCATTCTGATTTTTATTAGTCATTTGAGGATTAGTCAACCAAATTGGCTAATTTTATATATACTTTAATCTTTATGGTTTTTAGCTGGGCTCGCATTGAAGAGGAAGGATTATGGGGCAAGAATCCATTGTTCAGCACAGCCACCGCCTCCAGCCTGGCCAGGAACGGCTGTTGTGGAGCCAGGACGCAAGACTTGGGATGTTCCAAAGCCCATCTCAATTGTTGGATCTACTGGCTCTATCGGAACTCAGGTGAAGGACCTCTACTTTTACATCTACTGGGAGGAGTACGAAATTGAGAATTTAATTTTTTATATTTTCTGTATTTTCTCTAAGCAATGGATTGATCAAACAGTGTTTTAAATACTTGCGAAAACTCCCGATGTATAATGGTCTTTCAATTATGGTTATTCTGCGTGCATTTTAAATACCATGAGATGAAACAGCTTATCTTTGTCAAAGTTTGTTTACCATTTCCTTCTATTTGCTAGTACTTGTTATTGATAAGTAGATAGTACGTACGAGTAGCTGACATTCATGTGTTTTGTGCTTTTAATTTCCTCTGACTTCTTACAATTGTAATTTGGTGTTCTATAGACACTAGACATAGTTGCTGAAAATCCAGACATGTTCAGAGTCGTGGCACTCGCTGCTGGTTCAAATGTGACCCTTCTTGCGGATCAGGTGACCAATCAATCGATTTTTCTTTTGATGCAATCTAAACTTGAATTGCCTTGTACTTTCTTGTTGGAAGAACTTGATTTACTTGACCTAATAATCCGGCAAACTGTAACATAAAATCTATGTCCTACTAATCTCTGTTCAAGGTGCAATAATGGGAGATTGATAGATTTATTTTACGAGTAATTTCAGCTGAACCATGACATCAAGGGATCTCCACTTTCTATTTTATTGTATTCCTCAGAAAATAATCCGCCCCCGAATCTTTTCATTTCAAAGTTTATTAGCAATTTCAGTCCTACAGATTTGTCCCCCAAAATATACCACTATGTGACAATTCTTTTTTTTGGGTTGATTTTAATTAGATGTGCATATTTAGATTAGAAAGGACAAAAATTTCAATGAATTCGAATATGTATTGAGTTTGAGTAAGACCAATAACCATGATTCACTAAAGCTAATTGGTGCTTTGCTCTGTTTGGCTACTTACTATATGAAAACTAACAAGAATACTTGGAGTAGCATTTTAATGATTATTCTTAATAGATAATTGATATTCATGAAATTCATTTATTACAACTCTAACAGTTCCATCTTGCAAGGGTCAGTATTGGTAGTGATGAATTTGGCTTGAAGCTGAGCCAACTCATTGTTAGCTTTTGTGTTTATTCCCCAAGTTCTGAGAATCCTTCCCATGTTCCATCTTTCAGGTCAAGACATTCAAACCTAAATTAGTAGCTGTTAGAAATGAGTCCTTGGTTAATGAACTCAAGGAGGCTTTGGCAGATGCTGACTACAAGCCTGAAATTATTCCTGGGGAGCAGGGCGTCATTGAGGTTAAGTACCAATCTTTTCATTACAATTTTAGCAGTATTGATAAATGTCAGTCACATTATTTGGTGGTCATCTCTTATATTCTTAATCTCAGGTTGCCCGTCATCCAGACTGTGCTACTGTGGTTACAGGAATAGTTGGCTGTGCTGGTTTGAAGGTAAAACTGTCAATCCTTTATTTAAGTGTATCTGCATATATATATATATATATATATATATATATATATATACACACACACACGTATGTGCCATTTCTTCAGAGTAATTGCATACACTTCTGTGATTTGTAGTACATGATGTATTATGGTGAAGATGATCATTTTCAATAAGAATAGGTATGTATCTATAGTCTTATATTACACGCAAAGGAAGCGGGAGGAACAACTTGTGTGCTTGTAATTTCAAGTACAGATCCGGATATTTATACATGTAAAGAATCACAGTTGTACACACATGTATATACAGTATAATTATTTACAGACAAGGTCATCTATAAATACAATTTAGTGTACCTAATGACTTCGTGAGAGTTCTACTGCGCTTATGTGCACGTAGCGGCAGCATGTTTGTTTGTTTGTTTTTTTATAACTTTTTTTATTAATTAATTATTATTATTTTTTATTTTTTTTTTTTTTTTTTTTTTTTTTTTTTTTTTTTTTGGGGGCAGCTTTTAAGGTGGGCCGAATTTCTTTCTAGTCCCTTCTTATAATATATTTAAAAGCTAAGGAGATATTGGAACATTGGTGATTGTGTTTCTCTAGTATAACTCCAACCAAGATACTTAAAAAGAATAAAAAAGTTAATAGAACAATGGGAAGCACATGACCACACATATTTCTATGTGCAACGAAACCGATTCAGAAACAAAATCTAGGTTTCGAAACTTTTCATCTATAGGTTCATGAAGATCTTCCCTAATAAATTCCATGCTTGCTATATGCTTCGGGATATTTTAAATGCCAATTTCTTAGTAATAATGTTGTTTTTACTTGATCCATGGTTAAAGCTCTTCCCCGTGATTAATTGGAACATTTCCCTTTGTTAGCCTACTGTGGCTGCAATAGAAGCAGGGAAAGACATTGCCTTGGCTAATAAAGAGACCCTAATTGCCGGGGGTCCCTTTGTCCTGCCTCTTGCTCACAAGCATAAAGTAAAGATTCTTCCTGCTGATTCAGAACACTCTGCTATATTCCAGGTGTGAGCAGATACTGATAGCTATGTTTATTTTAGAAAATTGTAAGGATCTACGTTGCTCATTATAAGATCTAAATGTGATGTCCTTGATTCAGTGTATTCAAGGATTGCCAGAAGGTGCTCTTAGGCGCATAATATTAACTGCCTCTGGTGGAGCTTTCAGGTATATAATATGAAGTTCCGAGTTTAAATGTAATCTATCAGTAGCCACTTTCTTAGCTTTTTCCATGTAAATAAAAATAAAAAAGATGAACAAATAGAATACCATTAAAGAATGTTACTAAATCCTAGTGCTTATCTCCCTTTCAGTAATTTGTGAAACTTTTACTTATACACGTGCAATCATCAGTGGACTCAAGATCTTGACTCATTTTCTCTTCTACAAAACTATCTGAATTATTTTGTTCTCTATATTTAAAACCACTTCTTTTACTTTACATGACTATCTCTGAAGGAAATTATTTTTAACTTTTCAATCTCTTGTTTATTTACAGGTAAGGTCTAATTTACTCTTTACAAGTTATCTTTCCCCCTTCACTTTGCTTTATTAAACTTTACTTTGTTAAACTCTTGGCATAGTTGAGTGTAATGGATTAAATATTTCTCGCGATATTGACTTCGATAATAGGTACACTACAGATTCAAACTTAATGATTCATTTTGTTAATGATGACAGGGACTGGCCTGTCGATAAACTAAAAGAAGTTAAAGTAGCTGATGCTTTAAAGCATCCTAACTGGAATATGGGTAAAAAGATCACTGTGGACTCTGCTACACTATTCAACAAGGTAATTTATTTTTTCCTGCTTGTATTTGAATTCCAAGTGCCATTTTCAGTACTCCATCCATGTCTCTTCCATCTCTCTCCCCCTCTCCATGTTTTGACTTTTAAACCCTTACAAATTTGGTGCGAGTCATAAGTTGGATTTTTTTTTTGACAAGGTATATTGAAAAAAATTCATCTTCACAGGGTCTAGAAGTTATTGAAGCTCACTACCTTTATGGGGCAGATTATGATGATATTGAGATTGTCATTCACCCGCAGTCTATCATACATTCAATGATTGAAACACAGGTTGACACCTATATCTTTCATTGTGCTAACTTCCTGTAGTCTTCTATGATGTTTGGGATGTCATATGTACCAGCATGTTGCATCTGACAGCAAGGAATATCGATTTCTTCTATTTGTAATATTTGCAGGATTCATCTGTCCTGGCACAACTGGGGTGGCCTGACATGCGTTTGCCAATTCTCTACACATTATCCTGGCCAGACAGGATTTACTGCTCTGAGATTACTTGGCCTCGCCTTGATCTTTGCAAGTAAATAGTACATCCTTCTTTCTACTCATGGTTTTTGATGTACTTAAATTTGTAATTTTTTTTCCTTTTTTTTTACTCGATATTTCATGGAGCTAGAATTTGAAGTTAACATGAATGACTTCATTTCTGAAAGTATTGAAAAAATAATGCAAGCATGTGGTAATTGGTAAATAATTCTCTTTTATGTCCATTTCTCATCAAAAGAATAATGTGGATGTGTTGTGCATTTGCTTGAGGGTGGCTTTCTTTATAACAGCTACTAAATAAGTTGGTTAACTTTTACACATTTCCTTCTCAAAAAAGAAACTACTAGACATGGTGATGAGAAAGAGTTGGGCTTATTTTTTTAATATCATCACTTTCTTGCTAGTTGCTTCATTGCAAATACTTTTTTATCCAAATGGTTGTTAGTGTTTTTATCTCTCGTCTGTCTCCATGCATTCTATATTTTCACAGTAGATAGATAGTGTTTATGTACTTGCACTATTTTTCTTTCAATTTTTTGGATGACCGCATTTTGTCGTTGTTAGTGGAAACTGGAAGGTAATTATATTTAGGGAATTGATATCACCTTGTAGATAGTTCCACAAGGCTCTCTCATAAATGGAACCTACATTCATGTGAGTAAGGTCTTGTGAAAATATCAAATTTTTCATGTGGAAATAACAATTCCCTATATTTATACCTTGATTGGCATCTCTGTATATGAATGAGTGGCATATTGATACACGACACTATAGATAGTGGAGTTCTATACATCAGTTCATAGTAGATATTGTTAGAATTTGAGCCTAAATTAATGTGGGTGTCATTAATTAATTTTAATGATTCCATATATTAATGTGTTCTACTCCATGAGTAGATTAAATTAAGTATTTGGAAACTCAAATCCATGGAGTAATGAATGAGATATTAACTCCCAAAAATCACACTTGGAAATGATAAATGATAATAAATACCTGTGAGAAAAACCAATTCCACATAGGTTAGGAATTAAACTTTTAATGTGTTTATATACAAGGAAATTGCTCTTGGGTTTGGGCCCCAAGGGGCACCCCACTTTTGTGGAAGGGAGAGGACCTAGCCAAGGCTTGGTTCGAACCTACACGCGCGCCGCCAACCTGGCTCTGGCTCGTGGGTTTGGGTCCTTGTATATAATTTTTTAGATAAAATTTATTTAAATTTTATTTATTTAATTCTATTATCAAAACTGTGTCGTTTTGTATAAACGGTATTTATTATATCAAAACTGTGTCGTTTTGAGAAGCGGTATCTGCTGAAAGGGTATCAGTCTGAACGGACGGCCCAAAATTACGTCGTTTTGTCGCGCCTTTTCTACTAAGGCTAAAACTATGTAGTTTTGGTTCTGCTAATGCTAAAACTACGTAGTTTTATAAGTCCGAATAGACGCGCCATTTTGCAAATGATCAAAATTACGTCGTTTTGACCAAAGGATGCCATGCCATGTCTTTTCAGAAGCATCCCATGCCTTTTCAAAGGCTAAGTACTCATCCGGAAGGTCACCAACCCCTCTTATAAATAGATAAGAGGGGGCAGCCTTCTCATTCATTCATTTCACAAGCAATTAAGCATTATTTTCATCAGTTTCATAGTTATTAAAAGAGAGTTAGAGCATTTATTTTTGGTTCATAGAGTATACTTTTTGTAGTGCTGCTAAAGTATACGGTGTCATTGTGTCATGGGAGACAAGTGCTATCAACTTTGAGCACCATACGGAGGGCATAATTGTCTTAAGGACATAGTACCAAGTACTAGCCTTGACAAATCTGTTTCTACAAGATAAGTTAATATATATATATATATATATATATATATATATATATATATATATATATAGTTTCCTTTAAGATACTCAATATATATTTTTCATATACTTTACGTCTGCAAGTTGTTTCACCTTAACAACTTCAAGTTGTTTCACGTTTTGGATTGCTGCATTTTGTCGTCAAGGGCGGATCCAGCCCATTAATTCAGTGGGGTCAATTTTTTTAAAACAACAATTTATAAAAAAAAATAAAATACAATAAAATAAAGGCGCCAAAATGCGAGGGATATTGTAAATAATTGTGTGAGCTATCATATAAAATTGATATTATTTTATGTAATTGAATACACTTCGAATCCTCGATCTTTTGTTATATATAAAATGATATTTTATAATTTTTTAAAACACTGTCATTATAAGAGACACTTCTTGTGTCCTCTAAAATAAATTACAAAATTAAATAATATTGTTAAAATATTATTTATAATAATATTTTTCGAGATTTCATTGTTTGAAACTATCGTAATGATAGTCTCAATTCAATAGCTGCAAAAATATCATGTTCAATGTAAGTTACTAAACTGTGACGCCCCCAAAAATTAGGTATACGCCACCCATCTTGGGTCGCCACTTACATGGTACATAAATTCAAATACAACTTATTAACCTAACGCGTGGTATGCAATACGACATAAACCGTGAGTTTGAATACAAATATTGTCTACTAGATATTATACAAACTCAAAAGGAGTCCTCATTACAACTATTATCACACTATTTCACGTAATAGTGAGGACTACTAATCTTATCCTCTCGGACCATTACTTAGTTCCCGACTCATCCCAAATATGTTCTCATTTCAAGAGAGAAACGGTGAAAGAAAAGGTGAGCTCAACTAGCCCAAGAAGAAATATTATGACTAAGATAATGCGAAATAAATTATCATTAGCCTTCAATGATGTTAAACCGATAAAATACAATAGACAACCAGCTTTAACTGCGGCTGAATTAGCAATCCATTAAAAGAGTCAAGTAGAGAATAAAGTCTACTATCTTTTAGGTTTTAAAAGGTTTTCATCAATTTTTATCGGCGAGACTCGACAATAAATAAACCACCACATCTAATCATCCCCGTACTACGGCCAAGGATTTTCATCAAATTATCAATGGTCACGACTATACCGAATCACCCCGGTCATAATCATACCAAAAACTATCCATCATCGCATTACAGCCACGAGGACTTTTGTCACATCATTTATATCAAGTCATGATTATACCGAAATGATCCTCGGTCATAATCATACTAAGTTCATCTATGCTTGCGTAAGCCAAAGATAACATAATATAACACGAGGATGAGGATGATGACAATGACATAATAATTCAATAAAACAAGTTCAAGAATTATTTAATCCATGAATTATTAACGTCCAATTATCAACACGATCATTCTTTACGTAGTTAAATTCAAGAATGATCGGAAGAATATTTTCATGAAAAGATCTTTGGATGAAACGAAATATCGAGGATATTCTACTAATTTCATGGAGTATAGAAGTCAAAGTTTTAACTTAACCGGGTATAATAAAGAATGGAATAACAAAAGAAATCACCATGCATGCGGTGATTGCAGATGATGTGTTTATTCCAACGTAATAATAATAACGGAACCAAAGTCGGTGAAATTCACACCGGCGCGGATGTTCCAACGTAATAATAAAGATGGAACCGGATCCGGTGTAAAACACAGATAGGATATTCCAACAGAATGATAAAGATTTTAACCGTGTCCTAAGTGTAAAACACACGCATGTGATGTTCCAATGAATATAATAAAGATTTTACCGTGTCCTGTGTAAAACACACGAGCATGGGATGTTCAAATGAATAATAGAAGAATGTCACCAAGTATAGGGTAATCATGATATCAAAGTTATTCAAATGAATAAATAAAGAATGGAATAATGAGGGATTTCACCAAGTATAGGGTATCTCACAGATATGTCTGAGTTATTCCAATGTAATAAATAAAGAATGGAATAACGGAGGATTTCACCAAGTATAGGGTATCAAGGCGTATCTGAGGTTATGTATAGGGTATACCACTTTACGAGTTATTCCAATGAATAATAGTGAATGGAATAATGAAGTTCTCTTCAAGAAGAAAGAATAACACCACTTACCGTAAAAAGAACCTGAATATAGAAGTAGTGAAGTAGCGAGATACTCTTCTTCTTTCTATAATTTTCTCTCTATAGCTTCTCTATATAATTTCTCTCTCTAGAGTTTCAATGAATTAAGTAAGAAAATAATGAAGGAATGAGCTTATATTTATAGGAAAATGGAATGCATAAGTAATAATCCATGAACGGTCCAGATTGATTTACTTTAATCGACGGTCCATATTTAAAGAAAAATCTTTTAAATAAAATATAATATATTCTATTTATATAAAAATATTTTACTATGCAAACACTATGCAATACTATGCAAAACACTATGCAACACTATGCATAATAAAATATAATATATTTTATTTATAGAATAACTTTAATAAAGTATTCTATTTTATATAAAAGATGTTTCGCTTTTATTACGTTAATAATACGAATAAAACAAAACGTCATTATCGCTTATAATAATTCATATTATTAATCGACAATAATGGAATCAAACCGAGTGACTTCTCACATAAGCATCAATAATCAATACCGTGTGCTACTTATGCAACCACCACGTATTCATCGCATTTTTTTACTACCGAGGTAGTTCAACAAGAAACCACGGTAAAACTTCCGCCGTTATTTCAATAAAATATTTTTGTCGCTTTCTCAATCCGACAATAATTCTGTTGTGGGGTCCACCAATGATTGAGCCGTTGTACGAATATTCCCTGCTAAACCGAATATTCCCCGACCAATCGAATATAATATAACCACTTGCATACTTTGCAAAATTTATAAATACTACCCACAACTATAATATTATCTTAAATTCACACCATAATATTACAAAAATTATTTCAACAAAATTTAAATCTTTATTGATAAAATCTGGGGTCTCACATAAACAATACTCCCTCCGTTCCTTAATATAAGTCGTTTTAGAGAAATGTTTTTGTTCCTTAATATAAGTCGTTTGAGAATTTCAAGTAAGCATTAATTGCTTAG
Organism: Panax quinquefolius; assembly: GCA_020205615.1. NCBI lineage: Eukaryota > Viridiplantae > Streptophyta > Magnoliopsida > Apiales > Araliaceae > Panax > Panax quinquefolius. Next base: position 9,982,405 of record CM035172.1, on the reverse strand, counting down.
TTTCTAATATTACCCCAAGTATTAAATTTAACTTTGGTTCTCTCATTATTTTTTGTCCAATAAATAACAATCTCTTCTTCCAATACAAGGGCAATATAGATAATTGATATTATAGTTAATGCTATACAATCATTATCTTAATACTTATGCACAACCTTAAAACGACCTATATTAAGGAACGGAGGGAGTATAAAAGAGTGGAGTGTTTGTATTAGTAGAAATTTGAGACATTTTAATAGTCTTTTAGTCTAAATTTTTTATTATCACTAAACACTTTACAAAATCAAAATCAAATTAAAAATTAACTCCCAAAAATTCAGTGGGGTCAATTGACCCCACTGCCCTAAGGTAGATCCGCCCCTGTTTGTCGTTGCACAGTGGACAATGATATACATTGATTTGCATAATTGCATGTCAATACATGGCACTGTTATCTTCTATTTTTTGTGAAGTTTACTGTTCTATTTACATTGTAATTAGATGTGAAGTTAATGAACTACGTTTGAAAGTCATTGTCAGAAGTGTATTTGGTTTAATATGATTAAATTTTAAATTTGATGATACAGGCTTGGGTCCCTGACATTTAAACAACCTGACAATATAAAATACCCTTCTATGGATCTGGCCTACGCTGCTGGGCGAGCTGGAGGCACCATGACTGGAGTTCTTAGTGCAGCTAACGAGAAAGCTGTCGAGATGTTTATCGACGAGAAGTATGTAGTTTGCATTCTTATTTATATGTTATAAATATTTGATTATGGTTCTACTTTCTTCTTACTGGGATTCTGGGGGAGATGACTTTTACAATTCTAAATACACCTTACAAATGCAACTCTATTTTCTGCTCAACAGAATTCTTTTTTGCATTAATTACGTAAACAATATAGGTATTAGACAAAGGTTGATCAACGCTTGGATTGTGAACTCCCCACATATTGACCCCAATAATATAGAGCAAACCCAATATTTTTCGCATGTAAATCATATTTATTTTTATATACTGAATCAAATATGTATAGGCTGGATCAAATATGGTGTCTACATTGAAATACTGAATTATGACTTGAGCAAAAGATCTAACACTGAAATAATTGATATGTATATACTGGATCAAATATGGTTTAAGCAAAGAGATTTTCTCAAGTTGTCAATTTCCCTAGGTTTGTAGGCAGCTCATATACATCTGTTACTTGAACTCTAAAGCTAACGATAAAGTGTAAAAAATTGTTCTGAATAGAAAGGGGTTTAACTGTTGTATATTAAAAGATAAGGCATATTGTGGACATGTGGATAATATCTTTTTAAAATAAATCTTATTTAGAACAGGATTATATCCAAGAAATTTTCATAGGATTATGTCTTTTTCTTTTTTAATACTTGTACACATTTAAAATGGTACTTGCGTAGTTGGAACTAATTACCTGGCCTTAGCTTTTTTTCCACTTATCAAATAAATCAATCTTTACTCCTGAATCATTACTTATGTGCTTGCCAGTGGTTTCTAGTTCTGAATTTTCATCAGGCTTGAATAACATTTATTTGAAGATGAAATATGTAATGAGAACATCGAATATGTGTAATTTTTCCTTAAACAGACGTCAGTGCACCAAAGAATAAAAATTGGGATATGAGAACAATTGAATCAAGCCATAATTGTTTACTCCCACTGTCATGTACTAAATTTGTATGACCAGGCATGAGATTATACTGTTTAAAGTAACAAGAAGTGGAGGGAGGGGGGGGGGGGGGGGAAATTTACTCTCTTACAATCTGGATATGTTTCGATAATATTTCTTGATGTTACTTGAAACTGTCGTGCTTCTGAGTCGCGTTGATATATTTTGATGACCAGCTAATGAATTGTTTTACAAATTTTCAGAATTAGCTACCTCGACATATTTAAGGTTGTGGAGCTAACATGCGAGAAGCATCAGGAAGAGTTGGTATCATCGCCTTCGCTGGAGGAAATCATACATTATGACTTGTGGGCTCGAGAATATGCTGCCACTTTGCAACCTTCATCATCTGGTTTGAGTCCTGCTCTTGTATGATTATGGCAGTTTGGAGATTGGCTGGGTGATGTTCTTATGTGACTTTAGTGATGGTTTTTCCCCTTTGAGATGATGAAGAAGATGTCAGTTTGGGGAATTGGGTGATTTTCTTAAAATTTGATTGAGCATCCATGCCGAAGGGTGTCGAGTTAAAATGAAAAATATGGGCCCATTCTCCAGCTATAGGCTATATAGAAATAGATTCATTTCTTGGTCAAATAAATTGTGGAACTCATTTTAATTTAAATTGGAGCAAGTGAAAGACATTGAAACACAAAAGGCGAGAGAGTGTTCTGGGAAATGGGAATACATACATATTAGTACTAGTATTTATCTTGTGTTGAGAGGCTACAATGTAGTAGTATCTTAATCTTAATTTTTAGGACCTATAATGACTTGGATGGAGTCTCAAATATTGCGGTTTAGGAGTTGTAAAGTCGGAGAGAGTCGAGGGTAGTAGGGTGACCAAATTAAATGAACCAAAAAAGTAGTAAAAGTTATTGAAAGAGATTAATATTGTTCTTCTTTTTAACTGAATTAAAGACTGGATATTATTTTACTCCACTTTTGATATAAAAAACAACAATACTATTGGTTCTCGCCATATACGTGGGGTTTATCATATAAAAAAGACTTGATAATATTTATATATATGTATATATATGCAGGTGCCTGATACGTATAAATATATGATAAGAGTTTTTTTTATTGGATAATAGCATTATTTATTAAAGAAGGTGGAATGGAAACTTTGGAAAACAATTTGTGTGGACCCCCCGCAATATCCATCCTGCTATATACCCTTCCTTTATCGTCACTCGTCAGGAAGAAGCATCTATTTCTATTTCTAATTTCTATTCCACTCATTTTATACGCTGTTACTGATTGAGATTGGCATGTAGTAAGTACATGTGCATGGCACAGACTCTTATATAATGAATGGTCTGCCAATTTGATATACAAGTGGGGTTCTTCTGAACATGGCCAACTATTCACCCACTTTAATTTCTACATTACAACAATCAAACAATCCCCCCCTCCCTCCCTCCCTCCCTCCCTCGAATTGATATGTTTATTGTTTGTTTTAACCAACCATCCTTCATTTCTCTCTCTCTCTCTCTCTCTCTCTCTCTTGCTATATATCTCATATATATATATATATATATATATATATTTAGAAAGTACATTGCATCCGCATCAGACTTTTTTTTTTGAATGGTATAAAAATTTTTTATACAAGTGGGGTTCTTCTGAACATGGCCAAAAAATAATTCACCCAATTTAATTTTCCACATTACAACAATCAAACAATCATATATATATATATATATATATATATATATATATGAGTGTGTGTGGGTGTGTGTGACTTATCAAAATATAGATTAGTTTCTATTAAATTAAAAAAATGACAAATGAATTTCTTTCTCTTGAATTGGGAGATGTGAAAGAATTAAGATATATATCTTATCTAGCTAGTTATACTATGTTATTATGTACAATTTAAGACGGAAAAAAAAAAAAAGTGGATAGAAACTTTAGTCACTTTTTTTTACTCAACATTTTTGTCTAAAATTAGACGAATTTGGATGAAAAAAATAAATATGAAAGAAAATCTTTTAAAAGTAACTAATTAGTAACTTAAATGTGAGGTTTAGTAACTTAAATGTGAAGTTTAAGGTTATTTTTTTATTTATTTTATAAATTCAGTAATAATATGAAAGAAAATAAAATATATAATATAAATTAAATTTTCCATTGTTTTCTTATAGGTTCCAAACTTAGAAACATAGTGTGTTAGTGTTGTGGATTGGGATTTGATAGATTATGACAGCAGTAGCAGGCAGTGGATATCAGTATTATGATATCTTGCTTGTATCACTGAAATTCAGTGGATAATGGAATCTTATTTGTTATGGCCCAAGTCTTGAAACTCGTCATGATTCATTTTCAATTAAAACTATAGCTTTGATGTTTATGTTTAGGATTCAGATGTATACTATTCAAATGAAAGTAAAAAAGATGTTGCTAATTAAATGTTACTATATGATTACTTAATTAGTTACATGCATGCATATTGTTTCTAAATAGACCACCCCCCACAAGCATATGCTCCTCTCTCTGAGTCTCTCTCTATATATATATATGAAAATGTGGGAAATTAAAGAAAGTGGCATGCAGTCCCAAATCAATTAATGTTTTTTGTTAATAACTTAACTATTCCTACATATTGTTTGTTAGCCTTAAGTGTCTATTATTGTCCCAAAATTATTCGGTAATTAAGTTCAAGTCAGTTTTTAATTATGAATTTATAAAATCAAAAGTTAGTTCACGGTATACTGCTCAACCACCCATATCTTTGGCCTTTGGAATGGTTTCAAATCCTCCATGATGATGATATTTTATGATACATTAAGTCTAAGGGTACAATGTTGAAGCGACTTTTATTTTTTATTTTTTTAAGTAACTCTAAAAAAAATATTTTTTTTATAACAAACAGTGTTTTTATTGTTTTTGAATACATTCAAAGCAAAATATAAGATATACAGATGAATCCCCAATCTCTCTTATATTTAAAATACTATAAAAATTCTAATTAAAATAAATACTATATATTTTTTGTGAGTTACTAAAAAAAAAAAAAAAAAAAAGAAAAGTCGCTAGACCAATATCCTCATAGAAGGACTCTTTATGATAATATTCCAATATATTTGCTTCTTAAAACATGTGGTTTCTTGATGGATGACGGAGTACTATATTAGAAGTTACGACTACCTGATAGCGCTATCTCCCACAATTTTGCTGCTTGCCAGTTCCAAGAGCCAAACACTCCGCTCTTTTATCACATCTCCCGAGGTTGGCCGGAAGGTGGAAATTCCAAGGCAACTTTGCACAAAGACAAAAGACCAAAAAGGAAAAATTGTGAGATAAATAAAACAAACACAACTGATAGTTAAAAAACTATACAAGGTAGTATACAACATTCGCGGCACCGCACCATTGGCATTGATGGAAACAATTCAAACCAACTAAAGTTACAAACAAGATTACAGGACTAATTTTTTAATCCCCCCATCACTGAAATGCGATGGATTTTCAATATTACTTTCTTTTAATTTAAATAGTATTTTGTATTTCAAAATCGGAATAGTCATAAATATGGAGTAGTAAAATCTATATCTCGTTGTATTTTTTATTCAATTTTAAATAATCAAACTTATTATTTAAAATATTAATTAGAATCATAACTCCATTCAATGGTGCGCTGCATGCCCGTACTATTCCCCAACCCAATACAATACAATTACAGTTCTTGGAAGAAGAAAGAATAATGAAACAAATTACATACTCTTACATCAGTCCTTCAAAAAACACAACTCCAGTAATTAAAAACAATCCTCCGTTAACATGACCAAAGACGAGCATCATAATCAAAACATATTTACACGAATTTCATCAACACCTCTATAATTTCAACCTACTATTTCTTTCTTAATTAAAACCCTAATAAAAGCATCAAACTCAACCGACGCATGAACTCAGAACGGGTGTAGACTCGTGCTCACCCCGTTCACGTTACCAAACAGCCCCACCAGATCTTTCTTGTAAGGCAAATAGGACCTCCGTCTATTGCTTTCCTTCAGCGTTCCGATCCTTACATTACCCTTGTCGCCTCCTCCGACTGCCTTCGTCTCCACAATATTACCAGTGATTTTGGCAGCTTCCTTGGTGCCTTTCTCAGCTTTTCCCTCGCTCTTCTTACTTGAAGGAGCTAAAAAGACGAAAGTATCCTTGCCCTCGCTATTGCTCCTGTGTAGAAGGTCTCGAAACTTCCACCTCTTTGACGTACCGGTCGAATTGCTCTTGTTACACCTTCCCGGAGATTCCACTGCCTCAGCCGCCTTCGGCGTCCAAACGCAATACGTTCCAGCCGGAACTCCGTCAAGCTCATCCGCTTCAGACGACGAGCACGAGGAAGCCGTATCGCGCTCCCGCTCTTCGATAAAAAGCTTCCCCAACGGGAGTCGAACCGCGGACGAAGTCTTGGTCGAAGAAATCGAATTCTCAACTTGAGCATCATGAGCAAGCAACAAATCAGTGTTAAAAAGTGGATATACAGGCCGGATCTGACCGTTATAGAAGATTTGATCAGCCGGAATTGGAGACAAATCAGGTTCTCTGCTCACAAAAGCAAACTCAAACTCTTCTTCTTCCTCCTGATTGTTCTTATTTTCTTCATCTTCCTTATCATCATGTTCCTTCTCGTCAAACAGGTAGTCATCGAAATCTAGTTCAGACTGAAATTCTTGGACAACTCTAGCAGCAATTTTTGCGAGTTTATCTGAACAAGTGTAGCTGTTGAAGCTCGGGGAATGCGAGTTTACCGAATTCGACTGCATTTTGAATTAAGGTACTTTTTAGAATTCAAAATGCTCAGTGCTCTGTTTCTTCGTTCAGTACTTTGTGCTAATTTAGGAAGAGAAAGACAAAGAAAAAACTAAAATTAAACAGAACTGCAATTTCGATTTGATATTATTTAATCTTGATATTGTAGAGAGAGGAGGAGGAGGAGGAGGAGGATGGTTAAGATAACCAAAAGTGTGAGATGGAGGCAACGAGGATATATAGGTGCGATCGAGTTGTTGTGGAAATTAGCTCCCCCAATTTTAATCCCTTCCCACAAAACAAATTTTAGAGAGAGAGAGAGAGAGAAATAGCGTGCAGGAAACGTAAGCACATCGCTTTGGTGAATGAAAAGCAAAAGGAAGGGATTATTATAATTAGCTGAGGGCAGGCGCAGCGTTTTTGGTGGTGTTGATTGTTTGATGATGAGTACAGGGATGCACAAAACACCCCGTTTTAGTTCGATTTAGGGGGTGCCATAAAATTGAATGAAATAATTGTGAATATTTAAGTAATTTGAATGGAGCAGAAAAAAGTTGGTTTGAAATTGAAATATCGGAAATAACATATTTTTATTATTTTATTTTTTTGAAAAAATTTAAAATTATTGTAAATTTATTTAATATTATTTAATATAATAGTTAATATTATAAAATATATATATAATATTTCATTCAGCAGTCTTTCAGCTCATTCACTTAAAAAAATTACACTTGATCATTCAATCCAAAAAAATGTTCGATTCAATCATTTAAACGATTTTTATTCAAAACAACGCACTGAATGACTGACTGATTCAATCATCCAGTTATTCAGCTTCATTTAGCTCTAAACAAACACTCCCTTAATAAAAATCTGGTCGGTTTGATCCAGATCTGAATCGGTGAATCGGTTAGACTCGATCTAAAAGGCTTAAAAAGGTTGCTATTTTAAAACAGAAATCTGGTTTAGCTTGATCTAGTACGACTTGAGGTCTAACTATATTTTTTATTCGGTTATTTGTAATTTTTAAACTTTAAAGATATAATTATTTATCAATTAAGTATAAATTTTTACTTAGTCAATATTGTAATTTATAAATTATAATACAATAGTTTTAATTATACATCGGTTAAAATTCTAATTAATTATTTTGATTTCTTCTAAATATATTTAATTAATATACATCTTTAATTAATAAAACTAGTTAGTATATTTAATATTAATAATTAGTTGGGTACTTAGTTTATTAAATATTAATAATAAGTTAGTTTATTATAAATACTAAATTACTAGTAGTAATATTTAAACTTAAAATTTTATTAATATTTCTTGCTATTTTTAATGTTAAATACTAACATTAATTAATATATCAATAAACTAATTTTTAATATTAAATATTAAAGATAAGTTAATTTTTTGTAAATACTCAAATTCTTCATTAATTTGGATATACTAAATTTTTAGAGAATTTATGATTTTATTATTTTCAGGTATTCTATTGTAGTAATAAGAAAACTTTATTGGAAATAATACTTGAATTATAACTATATAAGTATTTAATGACCATAAATAAAAAGATATGGGTATTTAAACTTATAAAATATATCAAAATATATAAAAAAAAAAATATAAACTAACTTTATATTTAAAATATAAAAATGTAATCTACAGTAACTTAATTTTATTTTGTATTTATGGTCATATGTATCGCAATAGAATGTATTCAAATTATATTTTCTATGAAGACAAATTGTATATAGTAGACATACATTTAGAAAATTACTGTTTTTTTATAAAAATTTCAATTGGAATAAATACTATACATTTTTTTTGAGTTACTACAAAAAAAAAAGATCACTAGAATATCAGTAGAACAATGTCCCCCTAGAAGGACTCGCATTCATGTCTATTACTAGTAGTTCCTTGCACCGGAAAAAATATTAGTACTTCCTCCGTTCTTAATTATTTGGCGTTTTAAAATTTTTTATTTGTCTTTAATTATTTGACGTTTGTTCAAATCTAGGAGAATTAATAACAATTTTTTTTCAAAATTACTCCCTCATTACTTTGTCTATTTTTTTGATACTTTTAACTCTTTCTCTCCTTATTCTAACAAAACTCTTCTCTATATTATGAGAGAGAGAGAGAGATAATTTCTAAAGAAATACGTTTTTATGGGATGGATGGTGAGGCGGTATGAGGTACTTTAGGGGGGGGGGACACTCCCTCCATTGAATTTTTTCTTCTTTCCTTATATAGCTATAGGGCAAAATAGAATTTCATAAATCTGGGGTAAAATATATAAAAAAATTGAAGTTAAAACTTAAAACTTTAAATAGCCAAATTGACACCCCACAACCACAACCCACGCCCAAAGGAACAAGCTTCATAAATCTTTCTCTCTCTCTGCAGTCACAGTACGACTACAAAGCTGAGCTTCATAAAATTTCTCAAGTGAACAAGCTTCATAAATCTTTCTCTCTCTACAGACTACATACTTCATAAATTTCTAGTGAACAAACTTCATAAATCTTTCTCTCTCCTGCAAGTCTGGAACAGTGCCACCGGTGAGTATGAATGTATGATACTTTATTCTCTAAGATTAATGTTAATATGTTATACTTAATAGTTAATAATTAATACTTCTAAGTTCTAATGTTAGTGATAAGATTTGTGGATTTTAGGGGTTTAAATCTACTTATAATCTGAGCTATTTTGGTCACTGATTGATGGATTAATTTTTAATTTTTCATCTCACTTGAAATTGGGAATTTTTTAAATTGGGGGTTTCATGGATTATCGATATACCAAATTGGCCTGCTTAAGCAGTTTCTTCTTAAGGTCGTTGTGGTATTGTAAACTCCATTTTGACTGGTGCATTTATGGTGTAATTGCATGAAGTGAATCATCGGAAACGTTATTTCTCAAATTGAACTATGGCAAGTAAGTTTCTAAATTATTTCGACTCCTAACTAATGTTTGTATTCTAATTTTTTTATTAGAATGAATTATGAATTATGATTTAGGCATTCACGATATGTTTGCAAAATTTAGGCATTCACGATATGTTTGCAAAATTCAAACGCTCCAAAACAACCGAATCATCAAATCACAATCCATCCAAGTTGATGAAACTACTCATAATCTGTCAAATCAAATTCTATCTAAGAATCATCTCAACACACCAATTCTCAATCTCAAATTGAATCCGATATAGAAGAGACACTTGTTCTTTGATCCGGGATTAAGACCATCTATAATGGAATATAATGTTAACCAGAGAGATAGTATTCGTGAGGATATTTGCTTAAGGGCCTTTATCAACCATTGCTTTTCAATTCCTCGGGATTATTATTTACTTGGAGAAAACGTAGATTTAACCTCGATTGGTACAAAAGTATGCCTCTTGGTTGGAATATAGTGAGAGGAAAGATGCAATTTTTTGCTTATATTGTTATCTATTTAAAGCTGATATTGGTGGTCAAGGAGGTGGGGATACATTTGTTGGTAAGAGATTTAATAGTTGGAGGAAAACGCAATACTTATCTGCACATCTTGGAGAAACACCGAATAGTATTCATAGACGATGCATGTTGGCTTGTCAAGATTTAATAAATCGAAAGCAACACATAGATATCAAACTTTTCAATATATCAGACCAAGAAAAAAAAGATTACAAGCTTCGTCTGCTCTCATCTATTAAGTGTGTTAGACTGCTTTTAAGTGAGGGGTTACCTTTCCGTGGCCATGATGAATCAGATGATTCAAAAAGGCGAGGGTTATTTATTTCCATTCTAAAGTTTCTATCCGAGAATAATGATGAAGTGAATAAAGTTGTGTTGAAAAATGCTCCAGGGAACAACAAATTGACATCACCTGTAAGACCCCAGCTTTTATAAATAAAGATGAATTTTCTATAAATATTATTTTTGAATATTATGGAATAATTTGATATAATGTTATAGTTGTGGGTAATATTTATAAATTTTGCAAAATATGCAAGTGGTTATAGTATATTCGATTGGTCGGGGAATATTCGGTTTAACAAGGAATATTCGTACAACGACTCAATCATTGGTGGACCCCACAACAGAATTATTGTCGGATTGAGAAAATGACAAAAATATTTTATTAAAATAACGGCGGAAGTTTTACCGTTGATCATTGTTGAACTACTCGATAAGTAAAAGTGCTGATACGTGAGAGGTTAAGAAAGTATAGCCAGTATTGATTATTGATGCTTATGTGAGAAGTCACTCGGTTTGATTCCATTATTATCGATTAATAATATGAATTATTATAATGATAATGACGTTTTGTTTATTCAGATTATTAACGTAATAAAATGTAAACATCTTTTATATAAAAAATGTAATACTTTATTAAAGTTATTCTATAAATAAAATATATTATATTTTATTATGCATAGTGTTTTGCATAGTGTTTGCATAGTAAAATGTTTTTATATAAATAGAATATATTATATTTTATTTAAAAGATTTTGCTTTAAATATGGATAGTCGATTAAAAGTAAATCAATACGACCGCTTCATGGATTAATTACTATGCATTCTATTTTCCTATAAATGAAGCTCATTCCTTCATTATTTTCTTACAATTCACCAAACTCAGAGAGAGAAAACTATAGAGAGAAAGAAGAAAAGTATTCTACTACTTCACTTTTGCCAATATTCGGTTCTTCTAAGGTAGGGAATATTATTTATTGTACCGTAAGTGGTGTTATTCTTTTGTATTCATGAAGAGAACTTCTTTTGTTATTTCATTCTTATTTATTCATTGGAATAACTCAGATACGCTAATCCCCTATACTTGGTGATCTTCTTCTTTATTCCATTCTTCTATTATTCATTGGAACATCTTGTCTCATGTGTTTTACAGGACTTCGTTCCCGTCTTTATTATTCTCATTGGAACATCCTGTCTGCATGTTTTTACACCGGACTGGGTTCCGCTTTTATCATTCTGTTGGAATATCCTATCGTGTGTTTTACAATCGGATCTGGTTCCATCTTTATTATTTTGTTGGAACATCCCGCTTGGTTATGAATTTCACCGACTGGTTCCGATTATTTATTATTCTCGTTGGAATAACTTTTGCTGTCAAGGATCTATCGCATTTACGGTGATTTCTTTTGTTATTCCATTCTTTATTATACCCAAATTGGTTAAAACTTTGACTTCTATACTCCATGAAATTAGTAGAATATCCTTGATATTTGCGTTTCATCCAAAGATCTTTCATGGAAATATTCTTCCGATTATTCTTGAATTTTACTCTACAAAGCGATGATCGTGTTGACATTTGGATGTTATTAGTTCTGAATAACTTAATTCTTGAACTTGTTTTATTGAATTCTTATATCATTGTCATCATCCTCATGTTTTTTTAAAAAGTCATCTCGTGGCTTTAGTAGGCGTGGATGGACTTGGTATGATTATGACCGAGGATTATTCGGTGTAATCATGGTAGTAATGTTACAAATGATGTGGTAAAAGTCCTCGATTAAGTAGTAGTGCATTGATGGATGATTGTTGGCATGATCATGACCATTAATGAATACACACTATTCTTCTTGGCGTAGTGCGGGAATAATTGTGGTCGTGATACTTAAAGAATATCCTCGCCGTAATGCGTCACGGGGTGATTCGATGATGTGGATTATTTATTAAAGTTTGAGTCTCATCTATAGCGATGATGAAAAAACTTTTAAATCATAAAAGATAGTAGATTTTATTTTCTACTTGACTCTTTTAATGGATTGTTTGTTCATTGCAGATTAAACTTGATGTTTATTATATTTTATCGCTTTAACAATGTTGAAGGCTATTGATAATTTATTCGCATTATCTTAGTCATAATATTTCTTCTTTGGCTAGTTGAGCTCACCCTTTCTTTCACTTTATTCTCTTGAAATGAGAACATAGTAGGGATGAGTCGAGGAACGGAGTAATGGTCCGAGGATAGCATTAGTAGTCCTCACTATTCGTGAAATAGTGTGATAATAATTGTAATGAGGACTCCTTTTGAGTTTGTATAATATCTAGTAGACATTATTTGTATTCAAACTCACGCTTTATATCGTATTGTACCACGGCAGTTATATTAGTAAGTTGTATTTAAATTCTGTACCATGTATCTGACTACCCAAGATGGGTGATGTATACCTAATTTTGGGAGCGTCACATCACCAAACATCCAAAAAGACATTTGTAGTGCTGCTGCATTTTTGACCACAAAAGTTATAGTTGCAGAGATTGGGGAAGATTTTTTCTCTTTGTTAGTTGATGAGGCTCGTGATTCATCAATTAAAGAACAAATGGTTGTTGCTTTACGTTATGTGAACAAACATGAATATGTTATTAGTAGCTTTCTTGGCATTGTTCATGTCTTAATACAACCGCTCGAACACTTAAAGAGGCCATTGAGTCACTTTTTGCAACACTTGATCGAAAGTGTCACGTGTACGTGGCGGATATGATGGAGCTAGTAACATGCGAGGGAATTTAATGGTCTTAAGAGTTTAATATTGTCGGAAAATAAGTCTGCTTTTTATGTTCATTGCTTCATTTCATCGCCTTCAATTGACACTTTAGTAGCGAGCTTGCAAAAAACATAAGAAGCTTAAATCATTCTTTGATTATCTTGCTATTTTGGCAAATCTTGTTGGAACTTCTTATAAGCGTAAAGAAGTTCTTCGAGTGAAGCACATAGAAAGAATAATTGAAGGAGTTTCTTCTGGTGAAATCAAGACCGGGCGTGGGTTGAATCAAGAAGCGACCTTAAAGCGGCCCGGAGACACGCGGTGGAGCTCACATTATGACACAATTTTTAGTGTTATTTACTTATTTTTTGAAACAATTGAAGTGCTTGAGATAGTAGCAGATGATGCATCGGGGGATAAAAGTACAGAAGCAAGTACTTTGTTGCATTTCATGGGAGATTTTGAGTTTGTATTCTTGTTGCATTTAATGAAACAAGTTTTAGGAATCACAAATACCTTGTCACAAGTGTGACGACCCCAAAATAGGTCCATTCCATCCAACCCATTCTCGAAATCGCCAAATACACGTGTATGTAAACAACTACAACTTTATTATCACAACAATAAAACTGTGAGTTTAAATACAAATATTATCTTCTGATAATATTTATACTCAAATAAATCCTCATCATATTTATTGATACATTATTTTACAATAATGGTGAGGGACTACTAAACAACTCTCTCTAGAACCTTCATTCCATACCCCGACTAAGACTTCGCTACATTCTCGCCTCCTGAGAAGAAAAAATGGAACAACAAGGAAAAGGGTGAGCTCAACTAGCCCAAGAGAGAATATTATGACTAAGATAATATACAACAAATTATCGTTAGTCTCCAACAGGAAAAAATCGATGAATACAATGAGATGACAAGTTTCGGATCAATATTCGCAGTGAAATAATAATTCATGTAAGAGTTACGTGAGAATGAAATCTACTATAATCTATGAATTTAACGATCCATCATCAATATTTTATCCTCAGAACATCAATCAATATTCATCTCAAATCAAATATTCATCTTTTGCACTACAGGGCCAAAGATATTCATCAATCGGTCATGTTCATCTCAACACTGCTCATCTTTTGCACTACAGCCAAAGATATTCTTCGAAATCATTCATCTTTGCCACAGCCAAAGATATTCAATAATATCATCATTTAAGACCGAGGATGATGAAAATATTTTTAAAGAATCGAATCCAAAGTGAAACAAAATGACAAGGATTAAGGATTAAGGATTCGTACTTTGTTTTATCCATGTCCAACAATACCTCAAAATATAATCATAGTGAAGTAAAATTCAAGAATGATCAAAACATGGATACAATCAAAGCTAGTATCCGTAATAGATATTTTAGACGAAAAGAAAAATTTTCATTTTTCTATGAATAAAGGTCGTATTCGTGAATAAGTCAAGATACGTGAATAGTCTTAGTATACGTGAATAAGAATCTCCAACACCCAAAGATGAAATTCCACAAAAAACATCTTCACGCTTCATGAATAGTACTCGTGAATAGTAACTCGTGAATAAGTAACTCATGAATAGTAACTCGTGAATAAGAACTCATGAATAAGTAACCCTTATATGAAAAAGTTCCAAATTTAATAAAAGTACCAACCAATATTTCAAAGATAATGATATTGAAGAATTAATATCATTTGAGAAGAAAATAACATCCCTTACCTCGAAGACAGATTTCTAGTTGAAACACCTGATATAGTCTTTGAAGGAACTTGCACCGCCTAACAATACTCAAAGTATACTCAAAATACTCACAAGAATACGCTTCGATAATATAGAGAGAAGAGAGAAAACTTATGTTTACGGTGTGATTTTCAATTCTAACTTAGTCCTCTATTTATAGGAAAATGTTAGCCAAAAAACAGACTTGACTCTTCTTCACGATGGCTTTACCTTCGCTACTATTGCCACCACCACATTTGAAATAAAATTCAAGACATTTTTTCACCAACCACAAGTGGGGCCCACTCAATTCTAGAATTTTCCACCAAAATCAATTATAAACCTAATTTAGAATCGGACACCTCTTAAAATTCATAACAAATCATTCGTGAAGTTTTAACGGTTCAAAATTTGTGGACATATACTCAACTTATGTATGTATAACATACCCAAAAATTACCACAATCCAACTGGTCGGATTAAAAATTATAACCCCCATGATATATCTCAAAACCCCGATTTAATTTTAATACCTCCAATCCGATAAAATACTTGATAAAACACCTCAACATAATTTCTTCATTTATAACCACATAAATAAATCCATCATTTATATCCACATAAAATAAATATTTCTTTATCATATGAATCAATAATTAATTATTCACAAATAATATTACGTAATCACAATTATAATGACGGTAGTTCCTGTGAAAAGGGGCTTTCAGATAAGGATTTCTCCTTCTTGCGGCGCATTGATTAGGTGACCAAACCTCTCCTCGATGTAACTTTCTAGACATTGCCAATAATGCTATCTATCTAATATTATTCAAATAATATGAATTATTGATCCGATAATGGAGATAATGTGCGTGACAATTATTGAACAACAATAATATAAAATATCAACGCAATGAAATTATTGAATCAATAAAATAAAATATTGAACAAAGAATTCTACCGTGAAAATTATTGAGTAGTGCCTTCTTTCTACGTAAGGATCAATAATTCAACAATACTGCAATACCGTACATCTTCTTTATGCAACCACGCCAGATTCTCGTATTTTAACCAACGGGTATTCCAACAGTCTTAATTGTGAATAACTACGCCAATGTTATTTTTAACCAACTTATATTTGTCGTTTTCTTCATCCAATCGCTCTTTTGGTTATAGGGGCCCACACATGGTTACTTGTCGTCGCATTTAATATTCCCCGACAAAGATTTAATATTCCACGACCAAACGAATATTCCCCGACAAAAATGAATATTTTATAACCACTTCTTTATTTTGAAATATTTATGTATTTAACCCTTAACTATCCACATTAATCAAATCAACCCTTACTATTTCAAAATAATAAGTAAAGAAAATTCCATTTTATTTAAAAAAAATTGGGGTCTTACAACCTCCCTTCCTTATGAAATTTCGTCCTCGAAATTGACGTACGTTACTGGTGTTTCGAAAAGATGAGGATACCTCGCTTTCATTTCCGCTTCCAATTCCCTGTGTCATTTCCTCATAGCATGATTCCTCCACAAAACTTTAACTTGTGGTATGACCTTTCATAGCGTAGGACATTCTCCTTCCTATCCAAGATCTTGACAGTACCTCCTCATACGTTAAGTCTTGCTTATCTCGTCCCGGCTTCTAACTCAATAACGTGGTTCGGGTCTTTCACATATTTATTTAAGTACGATATATGAAACACATTATGAACACGAGACATACTCGGAGGTAACGCAAGTCTATAGGCTACATTTCCTACTCGGTCGAGAATTTGAAATGGACCAATAAATCGTGGATTGAGCTTTCCTCTCTTCCCAAATCTTGTAACTCCTTCCATGGAGCAACCCGCAACAATACACGATCCCCTACATTAAATTCCACGTCCTTTCGATGAAGATCCGCATAGCTCTTTTGTCGATCTTGTGCCGCTTTGTATCGTTGTCGAATCATTTGGATCTTTTCTAGAGTCATAATACATCTTAACTTCGGGTCCCAACAATGTTGCTTCACCCACCTCATCCCAACATATTGGAGAACGACATTTTCGTCCCATATAATGCTTGAATGGATCCACACCTATACTTGCACGATAATTGTTATTGTAGGAGAATTCCACCAATGGTAAATACTTATCCCAACCGCCTCTTGAAGTCAGGACACGAGTCTTAATAAATCTTCAAGAGTTTGAATAGTCCTCTCGATTGTCCGTCTGGTTTGGGGATGGTATCTCAACTAAATCGCAAATCCGTGCCCATAGCTTTTTGCAAGCTAACCCAAAATCTTGAAGTGAATCTTGGGTCACGATCCGAAACTATGGATACTGGGCATGCCATGCAACCTCACGATCTCATTTACGCATATACTAGCAAGAAGCGTTCAGGGAATAAGTCTCCGTGATCGGCAAAAAATGAGCGATTTGGTTAATCTATCAACAATAACCCAAATAGCATTGATGCCTTGAGAAACCGTAGAAGACCCAGAACGAAATCCATGGTAATGTGTTCCCACTTCCATTCCGAAATCTCAAGTGGTTGCAACGGACCCTTAGGTACTAGATGCTCGCCTTTACACGCCGACAAGTTAAACACATTGAGATAAACTTTGCAATCTCTCTCTTCATATTGTTCCACCAAAATGTATGTCAAGATCACGATACATTTTAGTACTTCCAGATGGATTGCAAATGGTGTATTGTGTGCCTCCATCATAATCTTGTACTTCAAATCGAGTCGTTAGAACACAAAGTCTAGAGTGGACTCAAGTATTCCTTCTTCATCAATTCTCGCCTTAATAGCTCCTTCTTGTACTTTCTTCTTCATCATACGATCATTTCAAGGTCGGTGGCTCGAGCAACCTTAACTTTTTCTATTAAAGTTGGCTCTGGCGTATACTTGACATCATCGCACTTCGTTCCGTATGATATGATCTTCTACTCAATCGTCGCCTACCACGCTCACTTTACCGGGATGGTATTGAATAGTGTGGTTGTAGTCTTTCAATAGCTCGAGCCAACGTCATTTGCCAGCGTGTTGAGTTTTTTTGTGAAGAAATATTTAAGGCTTTTATGATCCGAATATATCTCCACTTTCTCCCCATATAGATAGTGCCTCCATATCTTTAAGCGGCAACGATCGCGCTAACTCTAGATCATGAGTAGGATAATTCCTCTCATACTCTTTAAGTTGTCATGAGGCATAAAGCTATGACTTTCCCACGTTGCATGAGAACACATCCTAACCCTTTGCACGAAGCATCATCAGAGATAACAAATCCATCCGAACCCGATGGTATTGTTAGAAACAGTCTTAAAATAAGTCTCCTCTTAAGCTCTTGGAAACTCTTCTCGCATTCTTCATTCCAAACGAATTTTGTATCCTTCCGAAGTTAAATGAAGTTAATGGAGTAGCGATTCGAGAAAACCTTTCCACGAATCTCCGATAATAACCAAATAAGCCCAAAAAGCTACGATCTTGATCACCGACTTTGGTTGCTCTGAACTTTGATTGCTTCAATCTTCACGGATCAACAGATACTCCATGTTTTGACACCATACCCCAAGAAAGGCTACTTCTCAAGCCGAACTCGCATTTCTTCAATTTGGCATATAGTTGGTTTTCACGAAGCCTTTGGAGTACCAAATTTCAAATGGTGCTCATGATCTTCACGGCTTTTGAATATATGAGGATGTCATCAATAAAGACAACAACGAATTGATCCAAATATTCCTTGAATACTTTGGTTCATCATATCCACGAAAGCCGCAGGAGCATTAGTTAGTCCGAAAGACATAACTAAGAATTCATAATGCCCATACCGAAGTTCAAGGCGGTCTTTGGAATATCCTCGGCTTAATCTTCACCGATGATATCCGAGCGAAGATCGATTTTTGAAAAGAATTGTGCCCCTCAGAATCGGTCAAACAAGTCATCAATACGAGGTGAGGATACCTATTCTTGATGGTGACATGGTTCAATTCCCGATAATAATCAATGAAAAGTCGCATACTCCCGCCTTTTCTTCTTTACAAATAAAACAGGAGCACCCCAGGAGATGTACTAGGGGCGAATGAAACCGATGTCCAACAATTCCTCGTAGTTGGACCTTTAACTCCCCGAAGTTCAATAGGAGCCATTCGATATGGGGTTTTAGAAATGGGCTTTGTATGCAGTGTTCAAGATCAATAAAGAATTCAACTTCACGTTACGGGGGTAGGCAATCGGAAGTTCTTCTTCGAAATACGTCGGAAAGTCAATAACAACAGAATATTATTCAAATTGACGTGTCTTTATTCAAATCCATAACATGGGCTAAGAAAGCTTGACATCCGCTTTTTCAATAAACGAATAGCTTTATGATTAGATATGATAGTGATTGATTTTAATGGTTTAGTTGCTTGAATTACATAACAGTCGGGTTGGTTAGGAATATGAAAACTAACAACCTTACGAAAACAATCAATTTTGGCGTGATGAGTAGTTAACCAATCAATCCCTAAAATCACATCAAAAGCAAGTATCTTTAAAGAGATAAGGTCAATGGGTAAGGTGATGGTGCCAACTTGAATCAAACAAGATTTATAAACGATGGATGTGATGAAAGTTTCTCTAACGGAGTTTCCACAGATAGGTCAAAGTCTTATTTCTCCGGAGTCAAGTTTAAACGTTGAGCACATGCAGAGAGATAAATGAATGGGTAGAATCCCAGATTCTAGTAAGGTATAAATTTCGCAAAAAATTTATAATTAACTAACCTGCTAAACTTCGTTCGTTTCTCGATTTTATTGACCGGTCACGACAAACGCCTTCCAAGAACCCGATTGACTTTGACTTTTACGGGACATCCTTTTTGAGTCACCATTCCATTTGGATCTGGTTTCGACATCGTCTAATCTCGAGCGATATGTCCTTCTTTTCCACAATTATAGCATACCTTAAACTGCTGTGGGCGGGGTAGGTGATATGTCCCTCTTTCCCGCATTTGTAATATCGACGGTGGTCTTTCCTCCTTGAACCGGTTGCCCTTGGCGCCGCGTCTTCACATGGTTGTTGTTGAATCTCCTCTTTTAAAATCTCCTCCCAACTCGCTTCTTCTATTTTCATGGCCACGATTACCACCAGAGTGGTTACCGCCTTTGTCCGTATTCTTCTTTCTCCACCGTTTATCGTTATTACGATGATCGCTATCTTTGGTATGATCCTCGTTATGGTCCCCGGTTGAACGTATTTCGTTATCTCGCCTTTCTAACAATCGAGCCTCATTTACAACATCCTGAATAGAGAGAAAATTTATGAGAAATGAGATCTCGACGTATCTTGGTTTCAAACCTCTCGAAACATCCGCGTCATACGTTCCTCATTCTCCACCAAATGAGGTGCAAACTCGATAACTCATGAACTTCGCCTCGTCTTTGGGACACGCCATGTTATTCTCGCTCTAGTCTAATAAACTCCACTTCCTTCATATAGCGAATACTTTCGTGGAAGTACTTGTCATTAATCTGCTTCAAACGCCTCCCACGATCTTTGAGTGCGCAATGGATGGGTACGCTTCACGATTCCCACCAATGAATCTGCTTCGCCACGGAACATAAAGGTAGCGAATGGAACCTTCGTTCCCTCGCATCCCAAGACATCGAATATCTTGGTAATTTGTTTGACCCATGTTTCCGCTGCGATCGGATCGGGCTTTCCTTAAATTCGGTGGTCCCAACTCTTTGAACTTCTTGGGCGTGACCACCGTGAATTCTTATCATCTCTCTCCTCAGATTTTGAACACGAGTCTCCTCGTCGATTTTGTATGAATCGCAAAAGCTTCTAAACATCCCCTCGTTCATCATCTCGCTTTCAGTGGGTTTGTTCACGGGAGGAACGTTGCCATTCTGTTGCGCATCGCTTCTCCTCGTTGGTAAAAGACAGCATCTCCACGGTCTCATTTACTCCATCATAATATTCTCAATCGACATTCTCAAATATCATCCATAAAACAAGGGTTAATTAAGGAAATTAATATATCACATAATATCCCTATATACTTGACCCAACTAACAAATAAGCTTGGTAGACACACCTAAATAAGGATTTACTCGCCTCTCCCTCCTAGTTCTATTCCCCATCTCCGCCAGAGATCATATCCCTAAGCTCGATACCAACCGCGACGACCAAAATAGGTCCATTCCATCCAACCCATTCTCGAGTCGCCAAATACATGGTACGTAAACAACTACAACTTTATTATCACAACAATAAAACTGTGAGTTTAAATACAAATATTATCTTCTGTATAAATATTTATACTCAAATAAATCCTCATCACATTTATTGATACATTATTTTACAATAATGGTGAGGACTACTAAACAACTCTCTCTGTAACCTTCATTCCATACCCCGACTAAGACTCGCTTACATTCTCGCCTCAACGAGAAGAAAAAATGGAACAACAAGAAAAAGGGTGAGCTCAACTAGCCCAAAAAAGAATATTATGACTAAGATAATATACAACAAATTATCGTTAGTCTCCAACAGGAAAAATCTCGATGAATATACAATGATAACAAGTTTCGGATCAATATTCGCAATGAAATAATAATTCATAGAAGAGTTACGTAGAGAATGAAATCTACTATAATCTATGAATTTAACAGATTCATCATCAATATTTTATCCTCTGTAACATCAATCAATATTCATCTCAAATCAAATATTCATCTTTTGCACTACTGAGCCGAAGATATTCATCAATCGGTCATGTTCATCTCAACACTGCTCATCTTTGACTACAGTGCCAAAGATATTCTTCAGAAATCATTCATCTTCGTGCCTACTACGTGCCAAAGATATTCAATAATATCATCATTTAAGACGAGGATGATGAAAATATTTTTTAAAGAACGAATCCAATGAAACAAAATGACAAGGATTAAGGATTAAGGATTCGTACTTTGTTTTATCCATGTCCAACAATACCTCAAAAATAATCATAGTGAAGTAAAATTCAAGAATGATCAAAACATGGATACAATCAAAGCTAGTATCCGAATAGATATTTTAGGCGAAAAGAAAAATTTTCATTTTTCTAAATTGAATAGTCTTAGTATTCGTGAATAGTCTTGTAGTATCGTGAATAGTCTTGGTACGTGAATAAGAACTCAACACCCAAAGATAGAAATTCCACAAAAAAACATCTTCACGCTTCCGTGAATAGTACTTTCGTGAATAAGAACTCGTGAATAAGAAACTCATGAATAAGAACTCGTGAATAAGAACTCATGAATAAGTAACCCATACATGAAAAAGTTCCAAATTTAATAAAAAGTACCAACCAATATTTCAAAGATAATGATATTGAAGAATTAATATCATTTGAGAAGAAAATAACATCCCTTACCTCGAAAAGACAAGATTTACAGTTGAAACACCTGGATATAGTCTTTGAAGGGAACTTGCACCGCCTAACAATACTCAAAGTATACTCAAAATACTCACAAGAATACGCCGATAATATAGAGAGAAAGAGAGAAAACTTATGTTTACGGTGTGATTTTCAATTCTAACTTAGTCCTCTATTTATAGGAAAATGTTAGCCCGTAGAAGCAGACTTGACCTGCTACGATGGCTTTACTACCTTACTATTGCCACCCACCACATTTGAAATAAAATTCAGACATTTTTCACCAACCACAAGTGGGGCCCACTCAATTCTAGAATTTTCCACCAAAATCAATTATAAACCTAATTTTCAATCGAGACACCTCTTAAAATTCATAACAAATCATTCGTGAAGTTTTAACGGTTCAAAATTTGTGGACATATACTCAACTTATGTATGTATAACATACCCAAAATTACCACAATCCAACGGTGGGATTAAAAATTATAACCCAATATATATCTCAAAAACCCGATTTAATTTTTAATACCTCCAATCCGATAAAATCTTGATAAAACACCTCAACATAATTTCTTCATTTATAACCACATAAATAAATCCATCATTTATATCCACATAAAATAAATATTTCTTTATCATATGAATCAATAATTAATTATTCACAAATAATATTACGAATCACAATTATGACAACCAGTAGTTCCTGTGAAAGAGGGGCTTTCGATAAGGATTTCTCCTTACTTCTTGCGCAAGCATTAGGTGACCAAAAACCTCTCCTTGAGAAACTTTCTAGACATTGCCAATAATGCTATCTAATAATATTATTCAAATAATATGAATTATTGATCCGATAATGGAGATAATGCGTGACAATTATTGAACAACAATAATATAAAATATCAACGCAAAGAATTATTGAATCAATAAAATAAAATATTGAATAAGAATCATCGTGAAAATTATTGAGTAAGGCCTTCTTCACGTAAGGATCAATAATTCAACAATCTCATCGCAATCTTAGTACTCTCTTGTGCAACCACGCGTATTCAGTATTTTAACCATAAGGGTATTCCAATGATCTTAATTCTGTAATAACTACGCCGTTATTTTTAACCAACTTATATTTGTCGTTTTCTTCATCCAATCGCTTTCCGTTATGGGGCCCACACGGTCATTTGCTGGTCAGTCATTTAATATTCCCCACAAAGATCGAATATTCCACGACCACCAAACGAATATTCCCCAACAAAATGAATATTTTATAACCACTGCTTATTTTGAAATATTTGCGTATTTAACCCTTAACTATCCACATTAATCAAATCAACCTTACTATTTCAAAATAATAAATAAAGGAAATTCCTTTTATTTAAAAAATTTCTGGTCTTACAACAAGCATTACAAAAGAAAGACCAAAATCTCAGTAAATGCAATGGTTTTAATTAATGTGTCAAAGCAATTGATTCTGGCGTAGAGAGATTCAGTTGGGAGAGTTTGTTGGCGAAAAACTATCGCATTTTGTAATGTTCATGAGATAGTCGCTTCAAGAAATGGAAGACATCTTTTTGGTTCAAGGAGATCACGCTAGGTGAAAAAGTCACCAATCTTCATCACTTTTCGGGTTGAAAGTTACTCTATCACAAATGATAGATAATCAACTTCAAGAATTAAATGATCGGTTTGACAATGTTAACACGAGTTGCTTTCATGTATAGCTTTGCCTTGATCCAAGTAACTCTTTCTCAACATTTGACACTTTTAACGATGATTCAATTTGCAAAGTTTTACCTGTTGGAATTTCAAGATAGAGATATTTGGTGGCTTGATGATGAACTTAAAACTTACATTGCAGATGTAAAAAATGATCAGGAATTTTCTAATGTGAAAGGGATTGGTGAACTTGCTCAAAAGTTAGTTAAGAAGAATAAGGCTGATGTGTATCCTCGAGTTTATTTGTTGTTGAAATTGGCTTTGATTTTGCCGTTTGCTACTGCCACGGTGGAGAGGATATTTTCAGCGATGAATATTATTAAAATCACTCTCCGAAACCAAATGGGCGATAAATGGTTGAGTGATTGTTTGGTTCCTTACATTGAAAATGATGTATTTGAAACTATTGATATTGAAGCTATCTTAGAACATTTTCAAGCTATGGGGTCTAAGAGGATAACATTGTAATTTGAAAACATTATTATGATTAGTTAATATTATGATTAGTTCAAATTTTCTTTATTTAAATTTAACAAAAAAATCAGTTTAAATTCGCACCCCCTGGATAAAATTCCTGGATCCGCTCCTGGAAGAGGGAGACCAATGAGTAAATGAGCCATGAGAGTTTTTTTAGCAGATAATTATAGAAAAATGTGTGTGAGAGAGTATGAATAATTATGATAAATGATGATTTAAGGGTAATATAGACAATTGAATACTATATTTAATATTTTTTAATCATTATCTTAATTCTTGTGTTCACTTTTAAAACTTCAAATATATAAGAACGGGAGGAGCCGCGGGCCAAAAATAATGAGAGACCTTCTTTCCTTGGTTCACAAGTTACACGTGGATAGGGTAACACGTGTTACATCCTGGAAATTTACAAGGTCTAACTAGTGGAGTGTTTGAAATTTATTTTCCAACTTTTAAATGCAACTTGCCAGCATACCTGTCTTTGTTATGTTAATTGAGTGGGTTCGTCTACGCTTATCTCTTTCCCTACCCATTTGAACGATTATTCTCAATTTCTAGAATATAAATACTCAGGAGTAAGGACACAAGACTCTTATTAGTATTTGTTTTAGTTGTAATTATAACGCTCTATTTCTGAGTTTTAAAATGGACAGAAAAAAAAAAATAGACAAAAAATTTAAGTTTTCTTTCCAATTTAACATGTTTTCTCGCTTTTTTTAATAAATGTGTAAAAGAAAAAAAATGGATAAAAAACTTGTACCACTTTTTCTCGCTAAAAGTTTTCCTCCATTCAAAATTGGCGTGATTTGAATGAGAAAAGAAATTAGAATAAGTAATATTTTTATAATTCCCATATTATCCTCAACTTTTAATATAATAAATTTTAAATTACAACTCATGTCCTCAATTTTAAATTTTCTATCATTTTCTATTAAAAACTTAGAAACAACCCAAAGGAAAACTTTAAGTTTTCTATTCTTTTATTTTTTGTTCAAAACTCAGAAACAGAGTGTATTAGTGTTATTTTAATTTAAGATATTCTTAAATTTAATATTAATTGATATAATTTTTTAAGTCTTTAAAAACAATAAAATTTTTAATTAATAACATTATTTAGATAGTTAAAAATATTTGGAATTATATTGTTCTTTTTTTTAAGAAGCTATTTTATTACGATTCGACTATATAGATACATGACATCTTAGAGTCTAGGGGAAACTTGATGAAGGAACCAATGAAATTATGGGGGAAAACTTATCTCTTCATATAATAGCTTAATTAATTCTGAAATTTTTTAATTTCGGCTGAGAGATAAATTTAAATTAATATGTGAGATTACAGGTAAAGGGAATTAAGAGCTAGCTAGGTGGACCTAACTACCACTAAATTATCAGCTCTGATTCACATTTGGAATTATATTCAAAACAAATTAAGGAAATAGTATGTGCACCATTTTTTGTTAGTTTTTCTATTAAATTAATTTTTGTGATTGGGTCTTAGAGTCAAAAGCATTTGTGAATTTTGTGTGATTGAAATGAAATAATCTATAATAACATTTTAATACATGTGTTATGTTGGCATTTGAAATATATATATATATCTTGAAAAATTGATTTATAGATTGAAAAAAATGCATACCTCTTCATCCAATAGGATATCAGTGGTCATGTTGTCAATCTTGTTTGTTTTTGTATTTACTTCATTCCAAATTCAAGTCTTACACTTTGATCATTTTTTTAGAATATAGTTGGTTCAAAGAAACTTGTTGATCCGATCCATAGTAAACTTATGAATTTTTGTATGTAATTAGGTGTGTAAGTTGCTATTTATAGTTGAATAAGATAGGTTATACTAGCTTGATTCATGATTCATAATTCATAATTAAATACGTTGTATCTTTAGTAGGAAATTAAATTTTAGAACTAATGTTGTAAATGTTTGTAGATCTTTATATGTTGTTTGGCCATAAAATTAATTAATTAACCAAGCTGCTACATAGAGGCTTTTTAAATAGAAAAATAATTATTGCAAAGTAGTCTTTAAAGTACTCTCCGTTTTCATTTCTTAAGAGTAAAGTAATTAATTAAAATTTAGCAAAACCTCAACAGTACTTAGAGGAGCAGTTTTATGAATTTGAAATTGTTAATTAAGATTTTAAACTCAAAATTTGCTAGTTCCAAAATAAGAAATACAATTTGATTTTTGAGCTCAAATAACAACATATTAAAGTCCAAATTGATGTGAATTTATTTAATTTTAGTTGATAGAATTATTATAACCGTATTTATTAATTACAATTTTATTTTTATTTTAAATTTTTATAAATTATATTAATTTTTAAATTTAATATGTGAATTTAAATTATATATCTAATTTTAAAACTATTATTATACGAAGCTAACTACTCAAATCGATTCCGACTTGTTAGCTTACTATATATGTAGGCAGCGGCGAAGTCACATAGAACCTTCTGGAATCAATCGACTCCACTGAAAAAAAAAATATTTTATAATATAAGATAAATTTTAAAAATTTTAGGTAATATATATATAATTTGACTCTTCTAAAATTTTATAAATTTTCATTATCTGAGTCAAATTATTAAAAATTTATAACTTTGTCAATCAAATTTTAACCAAATATGACTCATATCCTCTCAATATATGTATAACTCTCTATAATATTTTAAACTAAATAATACTTACTTATGAACAATTGTGATTAAAAAAGTTTATTATGAGTCAATATAGTGTATATATACCATTTATTATTACTTACTATATTTTTATTGTAATACATTATATATATATCCGAAAGTATAAAGAACTAGCAACAGTCCCGTGCCGTCGGTGCATAAATTTATTTCAAACTTTGAACGATTCAGATAATTTATTAGAGTGAGCGAAAAATTTAAAATTATTTATATTTTGATAAATAAATTAAAAAAAATTAACTCGGAACGTTGTCTTCGAACTCTGGCCAAATTATTTATAATTTTGATAAAAGTTTCGATGACATACCCACACCTGAATATCCTACGTTAATAATCGTTGATTAATTTCGCTACCTAGTTAGGATGACAGCAACGGTTCCCATCTAGAAGGGCTTAGTAAGAATTTGAAATGGATAAATTTGAATTTTTTTTTGGTAAAAGATGAAATAAATTAATTTGGAAAGATCTAGAATCTAGCTATTATAGAAGGTCTATATCCGTATTTGGGTTGACGTGTGATTGTGAAAGAGAGGGTTGGTTTACATTTTAGATTTCTCGTATTTTAAAATTTAAGTAACAGGATAATTTTTTTAAACGGGAATGTCACGACCCTTTTAACGATCTCCTAAGATGGTCTATATTTATTATTTATTATTTATTATTTATTATTTCATAATATTCGTCTTGAAATATTTTAGAGTAATATCAAAAAAGTCGCATGTCTTCACAAAATAGCATGTGTGATACGCCTGACATGCACAACGTCGTTCGACAGCGCTCACACAGAGTAGACAGAGATAGATAAGTGGAGTAGTATAATATAGACTCCTCCTAGTCAGTAGCATAGTCGATAATTAATGAATTTGAGTGTCATTAAACCAAACAACTCCCTCCACGTGGCATTGTGTACACCTGTGACAACTTTTTGGAGAAATCCCACCTGATATCGGAGTCCTTTACTCCATCCACATGATATAGCTAAGAAGATATTGTTTGATAAAATAAAATGAATTTTTTTGAATATATAAGTAAAAATTTTAAATATAAAATATAATAAAAGGATGTATTTGATAACTGTGTGTCTGTGTTGTCTAAATATCTGAATATGTATATTTATCTATTTAAACATTCTTAATTATTATGAACATATTTATTAGGTACTTATAATTAAAAAATATTATCTAATAAAATTAAATATAAATCTGTGAACAAATTTTGATGAAATATAGTATTAGGAATAAACACTAAATTATTCTATTAGTTCATAAAATCAAAATAAAATATTACAATATCATTTTCCGGTATTAAACTACTGGCCGAATTATTAATTAGGAGGGTCCATCGTACTTATTATTTAACAATTTTAGAGTATTCACAACAGTTTTCTTATTTTTATCCTCTTTACTGCGGTCTTTATTAGGTTAGTTTCTGTAAGATAGGGATTTAATTTTTCAATATGTATCTTACAAGGAGTTCTTATATTGATTCCTTAAATATTAAATTTTGAATTTTAAATTTTAAAATTTAAAAGTTCCAGCAGTCAAATCATGTTTTGAACGTTGTAACTATTTTTATTTAAAAGTAATTGTTGTTTGAATTTAAAATTTGCAATTATTTTAATTTAAAAATAGATATTGCTAGAAATCAAAATTTGATTGTTTTTTAATTTTTTTTATAGTTCTCTTTTTTCTCTAAATCCTCTGTTTAAAAAATAAAAATGAGTGAATTAATTTGATAGGCATACCCAAATCAGCAATTAAGTGAAATAAGATCTTTTAACCAACATAAAATCGTAATAAATAGGATGTGAAATGTCATTTTACATAAATAGGGAACGCTCTTTTGATTCCCTCACCCTGAGGAGTCAAATCATATATAGGGATTAAAATAGATAATTATATAAGGATAAGGAAACTGTTGTATATTGATTTATTGATATATTTTTCAAATATGGGGATAGAGAATCTATTGGAAAAATTGTTGTGAATGCTCTTAAAGGTTCAAATTGAGAAGATTGATATATTATAATAGGGGTGGGTAGAATTTTGAGGGAATAAAGTGCTATTAGCCCTATGTAAAATGATAATATCCTCAAATTTTATATAGTAGCACAATTCTATGACTTTATCAAACACTTAATTATATAAAAATAAGTATAGAACAGAAACAAAATAGAACATGAAGCCTGACTTTTCAAAAACAATATAAAGTATTCTGAAATTCAAAATTAATGTTATTTATTTGAAAGAGTAAATCTTATAGAGAAATTAGTAAATAGCATTTACATATATAATTTTTAATTGTATTACCCTAGCCTAGCTATAACTAAATCAATTTTACATAGTAGTAGTAAAAGATTAAGAGTAAACCTATATTTTGGAATTGAGCGAGGGAGGGAGGGATTGTTGGTGGGATAAAGAATAAATTAAAGTTGGTGGGAAGTGGTTAATATGAAGTTTATTTTGGGGTAAAGTAGTCAATTGATTAATAGAATACTAACACACATGCAAGATTGTATGTTTATCACTATTCTATTCTATTAGTCAATTAACCAACTTACTAAAAAAAAATAACTTCATGATGACCGAATTCAAGTCGGCGGGATATTACTAATAAAAGAAGGAAGTTGTAAGCCTGATTTTGGTATGGTTGAAAAAGTAACTGTCTATCGGTTGTTGGTTGGGTGTTGGAACAGCAATATATGTCGGCGCCGCGCGCCCAGTGTAGGCTGTAGCTACCTACTAATTCTTCCTGGTACAACACTGCCTAGAATAAATAATGGATTACAGATACAACATTCGGCTGGATTCCAAAAATAAATAAATTAGAATTAGTACTACTATAGTACATCAAACAAGAAAATCCAACCCCCTTAATCCTTATGTATGTATATCTACCCACCCTAATTCTGGGGTCTATTCTCCATTCTTGTGGTAATTTAAGGGCGCGCGTAGTCTAATAATATGGTATTAGCTCTTATGGAATAGAAACACCCCCTCCTCCCCCTCCCCCCTCCCCTCCCCTCCCCTCAAAATATAAAATTTATAAATTTAGAAAGAATATGAGTGATTTATTCTATTACAACAGAGCAATCAAGCATAATTTTTTCATTATATAAAAATAAATCATTTTATTTTCACATTCATTCATTCATAAGTGCTAGTTACCGTGTAAATTCATAATTACTGCTTCACAAGAAAGCAAATATGCATGATTAACCATATATATATATACATATTTTAAATATCTCTTTTTATTTTTTCTTTTGTTTGGTAAAATTTCTTTTGTTAGTTTAGAAATGAGAATAGAAAAGAAATTATCTTTAATTAAGGAAAATAAATAAAATTTTAAAAAGAAAAAAAGTTATGATAGCATTTGTTGCTTGTGGTGTTTGCAATGTAATACATACATTAAAATGATTTTTTTCCTTTTGGAGTTGCAATGAAGTAAGCTGTTTTCTTAAGCAAAAATAATTTTAGGACATGATCGATCATACATTACATTACATGCATGCATGCTAGGCGTGGATATATATACATATATATAATTGATCAAAAGCTGCATGCATGCTTTAATTATGATAGACGTTTTAATTTCGAAAACGAATGTATAATTGGTCGCTCAAATTTCTGGCTTTTTAGTATACGGACCTTGACTTTTTATGTATAGGCAGACAGCCATGGCCGTCTGTCTACTGACATATATGCATCTATGGACTAATAATATACTCCATTCCACAATTCAGTAAATCATGTATAATTGCTTAAATTAGGCACCCATTGTTTCAAAAAATAATTGGCAAAACTAATGATTTTTAAATAGGATTTTTTTTAAAAAATTTTTTTTTTTTAAAAATCAGATTTTTTTTTTTTAAAAACACAGATTTTTTTTTAAAAAAAACTGTTTTTAAAAAAAATCTTTTTTTTGAAAAAAAATCTTCATTTTTGAAAAAAAATCTTCATTTTTAAAAAAAATCTGTATTTTGCTTTATTTTATTATGTTTTTGTTATTTTAAAACTTTAAAATTTTAATTTTTTTATTTTTAAAATCTGTTTTTGATTTTTTTTGCCACATAAGCAATATTTTTTATTTTTTCTTGCCACGTCAGCGTCACGTAGACAAAAATCTAATGTCTGACAACTTTTTTTAACGGAACGACCCAGTTTGAAAATAAAAATTAGTTCAGTGACTTAATTTGAAAAATTAAAAGTTTCAATCGAGTATTTAAGTAAACGCGTAACTCGACTTTGGTGGTAAAATCATTAGTTTTGCCAAAAATAATTAATATTATCTAAAAAATATTCTAGAAATCATTTCTAAATTTACATCTAAATATAATTATTGTTGGGTTTTTAGAAGAAACATTATTTTGTTTTGATAGTTTTATTTTATTTTCCTATATAATTTATTTATAAGTATACATTTGGAGACTATATCATCGATCATATCTTTATAATTTATCCTTTGACTTTTAATAGTATTCTCTGTCTTTTTCGTGGGAGGGGGGAGTTCAAAATAAAAAGAAAATGCAAGTGTGTATTGGATTAGAAATTATATGGGCCAAAAAGAAAAGATTCTTAGTAGGAACAATTATATTTTCTATTATATTTTATAATATATTTACAACAATAGTGCACTCATTAAATATTTACACAATTAATGTCTTTAAAATTTTATTTTCAATTTTAGTGCATATATATGCTTCCTTAAATTATGGTGCGTGTTTTAAATTCATGATGACATTGCATATCAGTTATTTTTTTAAAAAAAAAATTTGAATTCGCGTTTTTTTTGGAATTGTGTTCATTTTAATTTTTTTTTGTTCCCTATGTCGTCTCTTTTCTTTTTGGAAACCCTTATTTGGTGTTTTTGTAACTATCTAAGTAAACCCTTATTCATCTTCTTCTCTGTGTCTATCGTTTTTTCTGGTTGATTTTTGTTGTCGGCGTTTGGTCTTCACTTCGTGTTTGTCGTATTTTGCTTTAGATCGTGTAATTCTTAAGTTTTTTGATTTGTTCCTATTTGTAGTATTGCATTTTTTGATTTCTTCCTCTCTTTTTTCGTGATGGTCTCTACGAGGAAGAGTATGGAGGGAATGGGGGTTAAAAAACCTGATAGGAAGAGGAAAAGAGTATCAGATGATTATCATTTGGAAGATTCGAAGTTATCTATAACGGTGAAGCATAGTAGTCCAAATTATTCTAAACAGGGGAAGAAGTTATTATTGAAATCAGATGTT
Organism: Panax quinquefolius; assembly: GCA_020205615.1. Taxonomy (NCBI): domain Eukaryota; kingdom Viridiplantae; phylum Streptophyta; class Magnoliopsida; order Apiales; family Araliaceae; genus Panax; species Panax quinquefolius. The sequence goes on along the minus strand of CM035172.1, from coordinate 9,950,174 downwards.
GATGAAAAGAATATTGGTAGACATACGAAGAGGAAGGCTAAACCATTGGTGTATATTGATTCAGATTTTGAAGGTTCTGCTGAAAAAGTTGTCAAAGAAGATAAAGTGGAGGATCATAGCCGGAAAATGGTTCCACGTATCATAATTGTATTAAACACCAAAGAATAATTGAATATTTATTTCATACAGTTGCTAATATTATTGATACAATATATGTGAATTTAAACAGTAACCAACACATATTTATTTAGTTGCCACAAGATAAACACATTGGCTATTGCATTTTTATAGTACAAACCAACCAGTATATAACTTCATTGTTACCAACTAAAGACTTAATGTTGTAAGAATGTAACCAATGTAGCTAACAAGTAACCATTAATATTAAAAACATAAGTATAAGTATAATTAGATTAATACAGTAACCAGGTAAGCACTAATGAGTATCCATTATAATATTACACAATAATTAAGTCAGCATTAGTCCGTAACCAATTTAATGTTACAAAGTAACCAAGACATCATCAGATAGTAACCTGTGACGCCCCCAAAATTAGGTATACATCACCCATCTTGGGTAGTCGATATCGTAGTACGTAATTTAAATGAACTTACTAATATAAGCGTAAATATACAATACGACATAAACCGTGAGTTTGAATACAAATATTGTCTACTAGAGATCATACAAACTCAAAAGGAGTCCTTGTAAGACCCCGAAATTTTTAAATAAAAAGGAATTTCCTTTATTTATTATTTTGAAATAGTAAGGGTTGATTTGATTAATGTGGATAGTTAAGGGTTAAATACGCAAATATTTCAAAATAAGCAAGTGGTTATAAAATATTCATTATCGTCGGGGAATATTCGTTTGGTCGTGGAATATTCGTACTGTAAGACCCCGAATTTTATGAAATAAAGTATTCAATTTTTCTATTCAGTAAATGGTTAAATTGATAAAAGTTAAAGTTAAGGGTGATATATGAAATTTTTTTTCAAAATACGCAAGGGTATAAAGTATTCATTGTTGTGGGAATATTCATTTGGTCGTGGAATATTCTTTACATTAGGAGAATATTAAATGCGGCCGTAGCGATCATTTAGGGCCCCATAATGTAATAACCGTCGGATGAAGAAAACGACAAAATTAAGTTTTTATAAATAACGGCGTAATCGTTCACATTAACAATCTTTGTTGGAATACCCGATGGTTAAAATACGATAATATCGTGTTTGCACAAGATGGCGCCTGGTTTTACACGTATTTTTGAATTATTGATCACTTACGTAAGAAGGCACTACTCAATAATTATTACAGATAATTATTGTTCAATATTTTTATTTATTGATTCAATAATTGCTACGTTGAAATTTTATATTATTATTGTTCGATAATTGTCAACGCGACGATTTTCCCATTATCGATTAATAATTCATATTATTCAATAATATTATTAGATAAAGACTATTGGCAATATCTAGAAAGTTACATACAAGGAGAGGTTTGGTCACCTAATCATGCGCCCGATGAGAGAAATTCTTATTGGAAAGCCCCTCTTCCTGGAACAACTGGTTTGTCATAAATGTGATTCTATAATATTATTTGTGAATAATTAATTATTGATTCATATGATAAGGAAATATTTATTTTATATGAATATAAATGATGGATTTATTTATGTGGTTATTAATGAAGGAATTAATCTTTGAGATGTTTTATTTGTATTTTGTCGATGGAGGTATTAAAAGATCAAATCGGTGTTATTACGACTTTATTGTGTGAGTTATAATATTTAATCCGATTGTTGGATCGTTGTAATTTTTGGATATGTTATACATATATAAGTTGAGTATATGTCCACAAATTTTGAACCGTTAAAATGAACGTATGATTTGTTATGAATTTTAAGAGGTAAATCGATTCTAAATTAGGTTTTGGTGGAAAATTCTAGAATTGAGTGGGCCCCACTCTTGGTTGTTGGGGAAGATGGCTGATTTTTGGTGGGTGGAATAAGTAGCAGGTAAAGCCATCGAGTTTGCGAGTTAAGTCTGCTTGACGTCTTAACATTTTCCTATAAATAGAGGGCTAAGTTAGAATTGAAAATCACACCGAAACAAGTTTTCTCTCTTTCTCTCTATATTATCGAGCGTATTCTTGTGAGTATTTTGAGTATACTTTGAGTATTGTTAGACGGTGCAAGTTCCTTCAAAGACTATATCCTGTTTCAACTAAAATCTTGTCTTTTCGAGGTAAGGGATGTTATTTTCTTCTCGGATGATATTATTTCTTCAATATCATTATCTTTGAAATATTGGTTGGAACTTTTATCAAATTTGGAACTTTTTCATGTCGGGATTACTATTCATGAGTTCTTATTCACGAGTTACTATTCATGAGTTACTATTCACGATTTACTATTCACGAGTACTATTCATGAAGCGTGAAGATGTTTTTTGTGGAATTTCTATCTTTTGGTGTCGAGAGTTCTTATTCACGATACTGGACTATTCACGATATCTGACACTATTCACGAATCACGGACTATTCACCTAGAAAAATGAAAATTTTTCTTTTAAGTCTAAAATATCTATTTTGGATACTAGCTTTGATTGTATCCATGTTTTGATCATTCTTGAATTTTACACCACTATGATTATTTTTGAGGTATTTTTGGGCGTGGATAAAATCAATGCAAAGATGAATGATTTCGAAGAATATCTTTGGCCCAGTAGTGCAAAGATGAGCAGTGTTTAAATGAACATGACCAAACTGATGAATATCTTTAGCCAAGAGGTCAAAAGATGAATTATTGATGAATATCTTTTGCTCGTAATGCAAAGATGACTGTTGTTGAATATCTTTAGCCAAGATGGTGCAAAGATGAATTATTGATGAATATCTTTTGCTCAGAATGCAAAGATGACTGTTGTTGAATATCTTTAGCCGTAGTGCAAAGATGAATTATTGATGAATATCTTTGGCTTGTAATGCAAAGATGACCCGTTGTTGAATATCTTTAACTTTGTGTAAAAGATGAACTGTTGATGAATATCTTTGGCCCGTGGTGCAGATGAATTTATTAGTATGATTATGAGCGAAGGGGAGAACCGTGATTTGGTATAACCATGATCTTTGATGTTTCCGGTAAAGACAAGTGATGAAAATTATCTTTGTCTTGGATGAGGAAAGGAATTTAGAACTACAATTACGATTATGAGTTATACACGTGATTGTGGACGAGGAATTGTTGATTGATGTTACGAGGATAAAACATTGTTGGTGGATTTTTAACATGGAGAAGACAATAGACTTTATAGTCTATTTGACTCTTCTAATGGATTGCTCATTCCATTTACTGACTATGGTTGAAAAGTTTTATCATCTACCATATGTTCTAAATCTACGATTTATTCTTGATGAAGACTATTGATAATTTATTTATCTTTAGTCATAATATTCTTCTTGAGCTAGTTGTGCTCACCCTTTTGTTTCCACAATTCCTTTCGGGTAATAAAGGTGTAGTTTGGGTCGAGCGGGGATAGCGAGGAATAGAGTGGTGGTCTATAGATGTTGAGGGTGAGGTGAATTTAACTTGGAAGGGTGTTTTGTCACTATCATACAAGATGTCTAATGACATACAACCTCGTGTTATCTTAAGACATGGTTGTGCTCATCCACTTCTTTGAGTATATTTACAAGCACTACCTATATAATCTTGGTGTTTGTTTGGAGTATAATACCCAATTAGAGACAGTGGAGATAATGATATGTCAAGAGAAGACTCACCATTGGGAAGAATATGATAGTAATCTTCTCATTTTTCTTTAGGGTTTATTAGGTCAACCAAGGATAATTACGTGGCCATATGATATCTACCATAACCTAAAAGCATGGCCTCCCATGTATGAAGGTTTCCTTGAGCACTTCCCAAAGATTCTAATTTCTAAAACAGGTTTTTGACTATACCTTTATGTAAGGTGTCATTGTGACGTACTCTGAGTTGGTATATATTTGTATCCAAACTCACAAAGATATGTGTTGTTATATTTTGCACGACAATTGTTGTAATAAAGTTGTAGTTGTTTTTAATTACCATATATTTGGCGACTTCGAGAATGGGTTGGATGGAATGAACCTATTTTGGGGTTGTCACACGATCTTGTCGGGGAATATTAAATGCGACGCCGCAGACCATGTGTGTGGGCCCCATAACGGAAAAAGCGATTGGATGAAGAAAGCGACAAATATAAGTTGTTTTAAAATAACGGCGTAGTTGTTACCATTAATCTTTGTTGGAATACCCGGTGGTTAAAACACACTAATACGCTGTTGTTGAAGAAGCATGCGGTATTGCACCAATTATTGATTCTTACGTGAAGAAGGCACTTACTCAATAATGGTTACGATAATTCTTGCTCAATATTTTATTGAGTTAATAATTCTTTGCGTTGATATTTTATATTCTTTGTTGTTTGATAATTGTCATTACACGTATTTTTCATTATCGAAGCAATAATTCATATTATCTGAATAATATTATTAGATAACATTATTGGCAATGTCTAGAAAGTTACATCTAAGGAGAGGTTTGGTCACCTACTTGCTTGCCAAGATGAAGAAATTCTTATTGGAAAGCCCCTCTTCCTGAGGCTGCTGGTTGTCAATATTGTGATTACGTAATATTATTTGTGAATAATTAATTATTGATTTATATGATGAGAAAATATTAATTTTATGTGGATATAGATGGAGAAAATTTTAAAATGACAATTGTTGAAAATTAATATTTTATCTTTTTCTCGATAAAATAATTAGTTTAAATATATTATTTTAATAATATATTAACGGTGATATTTTACAACGAATGTGGGATATATGAGTATCTGAGGATGAAGAGTATTTTTGTTGCAATAAATGTTTAAAACATGTTAAACATGTCGGTGGACCCCATTTATTGATGAAATTTGATTATAACTTTAAAATCGCTTTTTTGTAGATTTCGGTCAATTTCTATTTGGAATTTGGAAAAATTTTCTTCGCAAAGTTGTAGAGAATTGAATTTCCTATAATAACTCGAGAGATTCAAATTTTACGATGAAAGGGCTATTTATTATGAATTATTGAAGTTCAAAAGCTCAAAATAATTGATTTTGGGGAGTTTAAAATATTTTTGTAAGAAAACGTTTTTGTTGTAATTGAGTGGCTCACATGTGTTATAAATGATCTGAAATCAGATTTCTAAGGTGGGCTTGAATATATTTAAGAAATATTATTATTTTATTAAATTTTACTGCTTTTGGTGTTCTAGCGTTTTCCTATAAATAGGGTCTTGGGTTAGAATTGAAAATCACACTTTAAAGCTGAAGTTTTCTCTCTCTATATTATCGAAATATTCTTGTGAGTATTTTGAGTATACTTTGAGTATTGCTAGGCGGTCTGAGTTCCTTGAAAGACTATACCCTATTCTAGCTAAAATCTTGATCTTTTCGAGGTAAGGATATTTTTTTTTTCGTAATGATATTATTTCTTGAATATCATTATCTTTGAAATGTTGATCTGAAGTTTTATCAAATTTGGAACTTTTTCATGTCGGGGTTTCTTATTAACGGGTTTCTTATTCATGAGTTCTTATTCACGAGTTATTATTAAGCGAGTTCTTATTCACGAGTTCTTATTCACGAGTCTTTATTCAATGAAGCGTGAAGATGTTTTTGGAATTTCTATCTTTTGGTGTCGAGTTACAATTCACGATATCTGGACTATTCACGATATCTGACCTTATTCACGATATCTGATCTTATTCAATAGAAAAATAAAATTTCTTCTTTTCGTCTAAAACATCTATTCGGATACTAACTTCGATTGTATCCATGTTTTGATCATTCTTGAATTTTACACCACTATGATTATTTTGAGGTATTTTTTGGGCGTGGATAAAACCAAGTACGAATCCTTAATCCTTAATCCTTGTCATTTTGTTTCACCGGATTCGTTTCTTTAAAAAAATATTTTCATCATCCTCGGTCTTAAATGATGATATTACGGAATATCTTTGGCCTTTAGTGCAAAGATGAATGATTTCTTAAGAATATCTTTGGCACAGAGTGCGAAGATGAATGATTTCAAAGAATATCTTTGGCCGTAGTCTGAAAGATGAGCAGTGTTTAAATGAACATGACCAATCGATGAATATCTTTGGCACATAGTGCAAAGATGAATATTTGATTCCGGATGTATATTGATTGATGTTACGGGGATAAAAGATGAGCGATGAACTTTTAAATTCATACATAGAAGATAGTAGTTTGCATTCTCTACTTAACTCTTACAATGAATTATTATTTCCATTGCGAATATTGATTTAAAATTTGTTGTCTATTGTATTCTATTAGATTTTTCCTGTTGAAGACTAACGATAATTTGTTGTATATTATCTTAGTCATAATATTCTTTATCTTGGCTAGTTGAGCTCACCCTTTTCCTTTTTGTTCCATTTTTCTCGGGAGGCGAGAATATAAGCGATGCAGTCGGGGTATGGAATGAAGGTTTTAGAAAGGATTGTTTAGTAGTCCTCACCATTTTTTTGTAAAATAATGTATCAATAAATGTGATGAGGATTTATTTGAGTATAGATATTATCTGAAGATAATATTTGTATTCAAACTCACGCTTTCTTGTTGTAATAATAAAGTTGTAGTTGTTTACGTACCATGTATTGACAACTCGGAATAGGTGATGTATACCTATTTTGGGGCGTCACGATTAGTATCGAGCTTAGGATATGATCTCCTCGGAGAGATCGGGAATAGAACTAGGAGGGAAGACGAGTAAATCCTTCGCTAGTGTGTCCTACCTAAGCTTATTTGTTAGTTGGTCGATATATGGATATTATGTGATATATTGATTTCCTTAATTAACCCTTGTTTTATGACGATATTTGAGAATGTCGACCGAGAATATTAACAATGGAAATGAGACCGTGGAGATGCTGTACTCACCAACGAGGAGAACGCGTAACAGTCAGTGGCAATGTTCCTCCGTGAACAACACCATTGAAGCGGATGATGAGCGAGGGGATGTTTAGAAGTTTATTGCGAGTTCATGCAAAATCGAGATGGAGGAGACTTCGTGTTTAAAATACTGAGGAGAAATGATAGCAATTCACGGGTTGTCACAAACCAAGCGATTCAAAGAGTTGGGACCACGAATTTAAGGGAAAGCGGATCCGATCATGGCGGAAACATGGGTCAAACAAATTACCAAGATATTCGATGTCTTGGGATGCGGAGGAACGAGAAGGTTCCATTCGCCACCTTTATGCTCCGTGGCGAAAGAGACTCATCGTGTGGAGTCGTGAAGCGTACCAAATCCAAACTTTTCGGCATGTCTTGGGAGACGTTTGAAGCTATTTAATGACAAATACTTTCACGAAAGTGTTAAATCGTATGAAGGAAGTGGAGTTCATCGATTGGAACAAAACAACATGGCGGTGTCTCGATGCGAGGCAAAGTTTGCGAGTTATCGAGTTTTGCACCTCATTTGGTGGAGAATGAGGAACGATTATGCGGATGTTTCTTAGAGGTTTGAAACATGGCATACGTCGGTATCTCATTTCTCATAAATTTTCTCTTTATTCAGGATGTTGTAAATGTGGCTCAATTATTAGAAATGCGAGATAACGAGTATGGTCAACTGAGGATCACAACCGGATCGTGCTCGAGAGATAGCGATCAATGAATAATGATAACTGCGGAGAAAAGAAACAGACGGACAGAAATGGTAACCACTCGGGTGGTAATCATGGCCATGAAAATAGAAGAAGCAAGTCGGGAGGAGATTTTAAAAGAGGAGATTTAACAACGACCGTATGAAGAGGATGTCACTTGCGCGTGGTTCTAAGGGAGGAAACGACCACCCCATTATATCTTCTAAATCACGAAAAGAGGGACATATCACTCCAAACGCCCTAGCAGTTCAGAAGGTATTCTATAATTGTGGAAAGGAAGGACATATCGCTCGAGATTATGCGATGAATGAAACCTAGTTCAATGAGGGACGGTGACTCAAAAGATCATCTCCCGAAAAAGTCAAAGTCAACGATTCCGGAAGACGCGTTTGTTGTGGTCGGTCATAATCTGAGGAACCCAAACGAGGTGATCACAGGTAAAGCTAATTATAAATTTTTGCGAAGTTTATACCTTTCTTGATCTGCGGTCTTGCTACCCATTCATTTATCTCTCCTGCATGTGCTCAGCGTTTAAACTTGACTCGGAGAAATTAGACTTTGACCTATCTGTGGAAACTCAGTTAGAGAAAACTTTCATCACATCCACTTTGTTTATAAATCTTGTTTGATTCAAGTTGGCACCATTACCTTACCCGTTGACCTTATCTCTTTAAAGATACTTGCTTTTGATGTGATTTTAGGGATTGATTGGTTAACTACTCATCATGCCAAAATTGATTGTTTTCGTAAGGTTGTTAGTTTTATATTCCTAACCAACTTTTATTTATGCAATTCAAGCAACTAAACCATTAAAATCGATCATCATGTCATATCTAATCATAAAGCTATTCGTTTATTAAAAAAAAGCGGATGTCAAGCTTTCTTAGCCCATGTTATGGATTTGAATAAAGACACGTCAAATTTGAATAATATTCCTGTTGTTATTGACTTTCTGGCGTATTTCAAGAAGAACTTCCGGTCTACCCCGAATGTGAAGTTGAATTCTTTATTGATCTTGAACACAGTACAAAGCCCATTTCTAAAACCCCATATCGAATGGCTCTATTGAACTTCAGAGTTAAAGGTCCAACTACAGAAATTGTTGGACATCGATTTCATTAAATCTAAGACATCTCCTTGGGGTGCTCTGTTTTATTTGTAAAGAAGAAAAAGCGGGAGTATCGACTTTAGATTGACTATCGGGGAATTGAACCATGTCACCATCAAGAATAGGTATCCTCTACCTCGTATTGATGACTTGTTTGACCGATTCTGAGAGGCACAATTCTTTTCAAAAATCGATCTTAGATTCGGATATCATCAATTTGAAGATTAGGCGAGGATATTCAAAGACGCCTTCGAACTTCGGTATGGGCATTATGAATTCTTAGTCATGTCTTTCGGACTAACTAATGCTCCTGCGGCTTTCATGGATATGATGAACCAAGTATTCAAGGAATATTTGGATCAATTCGTTGTTGTCTTTATTGATGACATCCTCATATATTCCAAAAGCCGTGAAGATCATGAGCACCATTTGAAGTTTGGTACTCGAAGGCTTCGTGAAAACCAACTATATGCCAAATTGAAGAAATGCGAGTTACGGCTTGAGGAAGTAGCATTCCTTGGGCACGTGGTGTCGAAAACATGGAGTATCTGTTGATCCCATGAAGATTGAAGCAATCTGAAGTTAGGAGCAACCAAGTTGGTGGTGAAGACTGAAGCTTTTTTGGCTTAAATTGGTTATTATCGGAGATTCGTGGAAGGGTTTTCTCGAATCGCTACTCCATTAACTTCGACTAACTTTCGGAAGGATACAAAATTTGTTTGGGCGAAGAATGCGAGAAAAGTTTCCAAGAGCTTAAGAGAGACTTATTTAAGACTGTTCTAACAATACCATCTGGTTCGGATGGATTTGTTATCTCACAATGATGCTTGAGCAAAGGGTTAGGATGTGTTCTCATGCAACGTGGAAAGTCATAGCCTATGCCTCATGACAACTTAAAAGAGTATGAGAGGAATTATCCTACTCATGATCTAGAGTTAGCGGCCCGATCGTTTTAATGCTAAAAATATGGAGGCACTATCTATATGGGGAGAAAGTGGAGATATATTCGGACCATAAAAGCCTTAAATATTTCTTCACTCAAAAGAACTCAACATGCGACAATGACGTTGGCTCGAGCTATTGAAAGACTACGACCACACTATTCAATACCATCCCGGTAAAGCGAGCGTGGTAGTGACGCATTGAGTAGAAGATCATATCACGGAACGAGTGCGATGATGTCAAGTATCGCAGAGAGCCAACTTTAATAGAAAAAGTTAAGGTTGCTTTCGAAGCCACCAACCCGAGTGATGCGTATGAAGAAGAAAGTACAAGAAGGAGCTATTCCTAAGCGAGAATTGATGAAGAAGGAATACTTGAGTCCACTCTAGACTTTGTGTTCTAACGACTTTGATTTGAAGTCAAGATTATGATGGAGGCACACAATCGCCATTTGCAATCCATCCTGGAAGTACTAAAATGTATCGTGATCTTGACATACATTTTGGTGGAACAATATGAAGAGAGAGATTGCAAAGTTTATCTCGATGTGTTTAACTTGCCAACGTGTAAAGGCGGAGCATCTTGTACCTAAGGGTCCGTTGCAACCACTTGAGATTCCGGAATGGAAGTGGGAACACATTACTATGGATTTAGATTACGGGTCTTCCTACGGTTTCTCAAGGCATCAATGCTATTTGGGTTATTGTTGATAGATTAACCAAGTCTGCTCATTTCTTGCCGTCACGGAGACTTATTCCTTGAACGCCTTTCTAGTATATGCGTGAATGAGATTGTGAGGTTGCGTGGCATGCTGTATCCATAGTTTTCGGATCGTGACCCAAGATTCACTTCAAGATTTTGGGTTAGCTTGCAAAAAGCTATGGGCACGGTTTGAGATTTAGTTCTAACATACCATCCCCAAACGGACGGACAATCGAGAGAGGACTATTCAAACTCTTGAAGATCTATTAAGACTCGTGTCCTGAGACTTGAGGTAGTTGGGATAAGTATTTACCATTGGTGGAATTCTCCTACAACAATGAGTTATCGAGCAAGTATAGGTGTGGCTCCATTTGATGCATTATATGGACGAAAATGTCGCTCTCGATATGTTGGGATGAGGTGGGTGAAGCAACATTGTTGGGACCCGAGTTAAATGTATTATACTCTGAAAAGATCCAAATGATTCGACAACGTATACAAAGCGGCACAAGATCGACAAAAGAGTTATGCGGATCTTCATCGAAAGGGCGTGAAATTTAATGTGGGATCATGTATTGTTGCGAGTTGCTCCGTGGAAGGGAGTTACAAGATTTGGGAAGAGAGAAAGCTCGATCCACGATTTATTGGTCCATTTCAAATTCTTGACCGAGAGTAGGAAATGTAGCTATATAGATTGCGTTACCTCGAAAGTATGTCTCGTGTTCATAATGTATCATCACATATACGTACTTAAGTAAATATGTGAAAGACCCGAACCACGTTATTGAGTTAGAAACCGGACGAGATAGCCAGAAGACTTAACGTGTGAGGAGGTACTGTCAAGATCTTGGATAGGAAGGAGCATGTCCCCACGCCATGAAAGGTCATACCACAAGTTAAAGTTTTGTGGAGGAATCATGATATAGAGGAAATGACACGGGAATTGGAAAGCGGAAATGAAAGCGAGGTATCCTCACCTTTTCTAAACACCAGTGCGTCACGTCGATTTCGAGGACGAAATTTCATAAGGAGGGAGGTTGTAAGACCGAAAATTTTTAAATAAAAGGAATTTCCTTTATTTATTATTTTGAAATAGTAAGGGTTGATATTATTAATGTGGATAGTTAAGGGTTAAATACGCAAATATTTCAAAATAAGCAAGTTGTTATAAAATATTCATTATCGTTTGGAATATTCGTTTGGTCGTGGAATATTAAATGCTGTCGGGGAATATTAAATGCGACGGCCTTGCGACCATATGTAGGCCCATAACGGAAAGCCATTGGATGAAGAAAACGACAAATATAAGTTGTTTTTAAATAACGGCGTAGTTATTCACAGATTATCTTTGTTGGAATACCCGGTGGTTAAAACACACTAATACGCGTTGTTGAGCAAGAAGCACACCAGTATTGCACCAATTATTGATTCTTACGTGAAAGGCACTTTCAATAATGGTTACGATAATTCTTTATTCGATTATTTTATTGAGTTAATAATTCTTTGCGTTGATATTTTATAGTCTTTGTTGTTTGATAATTGTCATTCTACGGTATTTTTCATTATCGAAGCAATAATTCATATTATCTGAATAATATTATTAGATAACATTATTGGCAATGTCTAGAAAGTTACATCTAAGGAGAGGTTTGGTCACCTAATTGCTTGGCGCAGAGTGAAGAAATTCTTATTGGAAGCCCTGCTCCTCTGAGGAGCTGCACGGTTGTCGATATTGTGATTACGTAAATATTATTTGTGAATAATTAATTTTTGATTTATATGATGAGGAAAATATTGATTTTATGTGGATATAGATGGAAAAATTTTAAAATGACAATTGTTGAAAATTAATATTTTATCTTTTCCGATAAAATAATTCATTTAAATATATTATTTTAATAATATATTAACTTGGTGATATTTTTACAACGAATGTGGGATATATGAGTATCTGAGGAGGAAGAGTATTTTTGTTGCAATAAATGTTTAAAACATGTTAAACATGTCGGTGGACCCCATTTATTGAATCGAAATTTGATTATAAACTTGTAAAATCGCCTTTTTGTGGATTTCGGTCAATTTCTATTTGGAATTTGGATAAACTTTCTTCTGCAAAGTTGTAGAGAATTGAATTTCCTATAAAAACTCATGAGATTCGAATTTTCTGATGAAAGTGCTATTTATTATGAATTATTGAAGTTCCAAAAGCTCAAAATAATTGATTTTTGGGAGTTTAAAATATTTTTGTAAGAAAAACGTTTTTTGTTGTAATTGAGTGGCTCACATGTGTTATAAATGATCTGAAATCAGATTTCTAAGGTGGGCTTGAATATTTTTAAGAAATATTATTATTTTATTAAATTTTACTTTTTGGTGTTCTAAGCGTTTTCCTATAAATAGGGTCTTAGGTTAGAATTGAAAATCACACCGTAAAGCTGAAGTTTTCTCTCTCTATATTATCGGTATATTCTTGTGAGTATTTTGAGTATACTTTGAGTATTGCTAGGCGGTCTGAAGTTCCCTTGAACACTATACCCTATATTCTAGCTAGAAATCTTGATCTTTCGAGGTAAGGGATATTTTTTTTTTTCGTAATGATATTATTTCTTCAATATCATTATCTTTGAAATGTTGATCTGAAGTTTTATCAAATTTAGAACTTTTTTCATGTCGGAGTTCTTATTCATGGGTTCTTATTCATGAGTTCTTATTCACGAGTTCTTATTAAGCGAGTTCTTATTCACGAGTTCTTATTCACGAGTACTATTAATGAAGCGTGAAGATGTTTTTTGTGGAATTTCTATCTTTTGGTGTCGAGATTACTATTCACGTATCGGCCTTATTCACGTATCTGACCTTATTCATAGAAAATAAAATTTCTTCTTTTCGTCTAAAACATCTATTCGGATACTAACTTCTGATTGTATCCATGTTTTGATCATTCTTGAATTTTACACCACTATGATTATTTTGAGGTATTTTTGGGCGTAGATAAAACCAAGTACGAATCCTTAATCCTTAATCCTTGTCATTTTGTTTCACTTTGGATTCGTTTAACTTTAAAAAAATATTTTTCATCATCCTCGGTCTTAAATGATGATATTACGGAATATCTTTGGCCTTTAGTGCAAAGATGAATGATTTCTTAAGAATATCTTTGGCACATGGTGCAAAGATGAATGATTTCTGAAGAATATCTTTGGCCGTAGTCTGCAAAGATGAGCAGTGTTTAAATGAACATGACCAATGATGAATATCTTTGGCACATGTAGTGCAAAGATGAATATTTGATTCGAGATGTATATTGATTGATGTTACGGGGATAAAAGATAGAGCGATGAACTTTTAAATTCATACATAGAAGATAGTAGTTTGCATTCTCTACTTAACTCTTCTAATGAATTATTATTTCATTGCGAATATTGATTTAAAATTTGTTGTCTATTGTATTCTATTAGATTTTTCCTGTTGAAGACTAACGATAATTTGTTGTATATTATCTTAGTCATAATATTCTTTATTTGAGCTAGTTGAGCTCACCATTTTCCTTTTGTTCCATTTTTCTCGGGAGGCGAGAATATAGCGAGATGCAGTTCGGGGTATGGAATGAAGGTTTTAGAAAGGATTGTTTAGTAGTCCTCACCATTTTGTAAAATAATGTATCAATAAATGTGATGAGGATTTATTTGAGTATAGATATTGTCAGAAGATAATATTTGTATTCAAACTCACAGTTTTCTTGTTGTATTAATAAAGTTGTAGTTGTTTACGTACCATGTATTGACTTCGAGAATAGGTGATGTATACCTATTTTGGGGCGTCATGATCCTCATTACAATTATTATCACACTATTTCACGAATAGTGAGGACTACTAATCTTATCCTCTGACCATTACTCCGTTCCTCGACTGTCCCGGCTATATTCTCATTTCCTCGAAAAAGCGATGAAAGAAAGGGTGAGCTCAACTAGCTCAATAAAAATATTATGACTAGATAATCTGAAATAATTTATCATTAGCCTACAATGATGTTAAACCGATAAAATATAATGAACATCAAGTTTAACTACAATGAACCAAAGAATCCATTAAAAGAGTCAAGTAGAAAATAAAATCTACTATTTTTATGATTTAAAGGTTTTTCATCATTTATTATAAATTTGAGACTCGAAACTTTAATAAATATTTCACATCATCGAATCACCCCTGCGCACTACTGCCAAGGATATTCTTTAGTATCATGACCACAATTATTCATGCTTCTACGGGCGAGAATATTTGTGTATTCATTAATAATCATGATCATGCCAACAATCATCCATCAATGCACTACTACCAGGGCCTTTGAGGATTTTTACCACATCATTTGTAACATTACGGTCATGATTACAACATCGGATAGTCTCTCGAGTCGTAATCATACGAGGTCCATCTATGCACTTACTGAGCCACGTAGATGACTTTCAACATAATATAAACATGAGGATGATGACAATGATATAAGAATTCAATAAAACAAGTTCAAGAATTAATTTATCTAGGAACCAATAACAATCTTGCTTTGTAGAGTAAAATTCAAGAATCTTTGAGAAGAATATTTCCATGAAAGAATCTTTGGATGAAGCCTTGAAATATCAAGGATATTCCACTAATTTCATGGAGTATAAAGTCAAAATTTTAACCAATTTGGGTATAAAAAGAATGGAATAACAAAAGAAATCACCATAAATGCGATAGGCCTTACAGGCGAGTTATTCAACGAATAATAAATAACGGAACGGTCCGCGTAAAAGCCTTGCGAGCGAGGATATTCAAATGAGAATAATAAAGAATGGAACCGTGTCCGTGATCCGGCGTAAAACACACAGATGCGGGATGTTTCAATGAATAATAATAAAGATTTTAACCAAGTCCTTGTAAAACACACGCAGACGGGATGTTCCATAGAATAATAATAAAAAGGCGAACCGGTCCAGTCCGTAAAACACATGAGACGGGATGTTCCATAGAATAATAGAAGAATGTCACCAAGTATAGGGTAAACCACGTATACACAGTTATTCCAATGAGAATAATAAGCGATGGAATAACAACAGTTCTCTTCATGAATAAGAAGAATAACACCCCTTACTTTTAGTAAGAGATTGAATCTTTATGAGATGAGTGTAGTAACAAAATACTCTTCTTCTTTCTCTCTTATTCTCTCTATACTTTCTCTCTCTATAAGCTTGAATGAATTAAATGAAAATAATGAAGCACTAGGCCTCTATTTATAGAAGATTTCTAAACACTTAGCACTTGCATGAAAAGGCAAGTGGCTGGCTTGGTGGTGATGTGAAAAGAGAAAAGTGGTTTGGCGCTTTTGTAATGTGAAACGACAAGTGGTTCGACGCAGAATGTGAAGCGACAAGTGGTTTGACGTCGGTAAAGGTAATTACTATTGACGAAGGTAATTACTATTCACAAAGATAATTACTATTGACGAAGGTAATTACTATCGAAGAAGAGACTCTTAGATGATGACATATGGGCCCCCATAAAATAATCAAACTTACCACAAACGTCTATATGAGACTCTTTATATACATCAGGATTGAATAAATATTACCACAAATCATTTTATTTTTAATCAACACATATTTAATCTTTCAACAATTATTAATCATTTATAACTTGTCGTCTCAATTATTGATTTAATACTATAACATATTATACGATGATAATCTTTGTGACAATAATTGAATCAATAATATAAGAGATATGATCGGCGAATTCTTGTAGCAATAATTGAAGCGTAAATGAGTGACTTCTCACGTAAGCATCGATAATCAATATCGTGTCTTCTTATCTGACTCGCCAGCGTATTCTTTGTACTTTTACTCTAAGGGTAGTTCAATAGTTTTAACGGTAACACCTCTGCCGTTATTTTTATAGAAAGATAATTTTGTCGTTTTCTAACTACGAAAATACTTCCGTTGTGGGGTCCACCAATGATTGAGCCATCGTACGAATATTCTCTGACAAAAAGAATATTCCCCGACCAAACGAATATTTTATAACAACTTGCTTAATTTACAAAATTTATAAATATTACCCACAACTATAACATTATATCAAATTTATTCCATAATATTCAAAAATAATATTTATAGAAAATTCATCTTTATTTATAAAAGTTGGGGTCTTACATAACCAATACAGCATTAGACAGTATAATGTTACAGAGTAACCAAGACAACATTACACAGTAATCGACCGTTTCAGGAAGGTAACCAATGAATTTGATGAGTAACCATTAATATAAAAAAAATCAGTAGAACTCATATAAAAATTATAAAGCAATCAAATAAATATTATTAAGCAACTAAATACATAATAATCAGTAACTAATTTATAACTATTAAGTAACCATAATATAAAACATATTAATGACCATTCAAAACATTCAGTATTCTTAATCTGTGACCATTTTAAGTGTGAAAAACTTAAGAAAGTTAATCAATATAGGAATTCGTAGTAACCATAGGTATTCGTATTAACAAACTATTCTGTTTTGTTTTTTTGTAATTGTCATAAAAATTACAATCTCAGTTGAATTCGTAGGTAACAAAAACTGATTTCAAAATATAGATTAACTGATTCGTACCTTTGTATTCTCTTTCCAGATTCAGTTTGCAATCTATGTTTAAATCTGTTCTTTCAGTTTCGGAAACCTTTGATCGGTTTGTGCATGTCGATTTTTTGAAATTAACTCTGTATTTCGTTCTCTGTGTTTTTCGTTTAGGCTTCTTTTGTATGTATGTATCTGCTTCTTTTTCGATTGATCCGATCTTGAAGATGAACAATTAATTGAAGATGATGATTATCTGTAAAAGCTTTCGGATTGTTCTCATATGGAGCATTCATTTTTTGCGTTGATTTTTGAATTTGCTTTTTAGTAGGTAACTGACGTCAATGGTGGAGCAGTTTTTTCCTTGAATTAAGGTGTTTGTATTTCAGTTGATTTGGTTTATTTGACGTGGATTGCACTATTATTGATATTATTATATATTATTGCACTATTACTATAATTATTTAATTGGTGCACTATTCTTGTAATATCTTTTTAATAGTTGTATACTTATGTAAAGGACCCTTAGTAAGTATTAGAGGATTCTTGTAGTAATTATCAAGGGCCCGTATGTAAGATAAAGTTAGACGGCCCAGTTGGTCCGAATATGTAGTAAAGTTTAGGCAACATAAGATATGAAAGAAATCAAAAATATCAAATTGGTCTGGGGTGGGGTCAAGTGTGTAATTTATTTGGGTAACATTTATATACTACTACTACTAGTAGTAGTATTTATATCCAACATATCATTGAAATTGTATCTGTCCTCTCATTTTAAAATAGGTTAGGGGGTCGTTATTTTGAAATTGAAATATGAACACGGAGTCTTGAATTGAAGGAAGACAAAAAAAACAAAGTGGTTTTAAACAAGGGATGATATAAGAATCTATTCCTACTCCTATTCTAATAAATAAAAAATAGTATTCACTCAATCACTCTCCGCTAATTTAATCACAAGAATAGTGCCTGACATGCTCCAATATTATGCCCACTAGCAAAATCAACCCCTCCACTCTACTCCCAAGTCCCAACCAAAAAAACACAACAGACAGATCGATATACCAGAGCCAGAGGTCATATTCACAAACACTCTTTCCATTATTAAAAAATGTTGGATACAGAAGAAAGAACAAGTTATACTTGTTGTTCATTCATGATGTAAAAAATTACACAAGCACCTAGCGTTTTATTAATAGCCATTACATTAATTATTTTGCATAAACTGTAAAATCACAACACATTGGCTACATGATATCATAAAATAGTAATGAAACACATAGACCACGACTAGTTCAAGTATACACTACTACTACATTTCAGTAGAGTAGAGTTTATATCAGCAAGGAAAGGAAAGTGGAGATGATTACCCTAAATTATTAGTCAACTCTCAATAGCACTTTTGGCATAAAGGATGTAACATAAACATCTGAAAATATGAGGTACATAAACAAACCCAGTCCCTAGAAAGATCCATTGCGTACATAACATATCCAACACCCTGAATATCAAGTTAAATATCTTACAGATTAAACTAAAAGGAGGAAGAAGACCCAACCATGCTGCTCACCTTCTTCAGGAGAGATTTAATCTCGCTCTCCAATTTGGCTCTCATCTCTGCTGACAGATTATTGCCCGCATTCTCCAGCATTGATGTCATCATCTGAAGATTCTGTTTTACAAACTGAAGATCAGGTGCCTCACGGGGTTTCAAGCCACAAGGCTTCCCACCTGGGGTTTTAGGCTTCTTTGAGTTCCTACGCCTCGAAGGGCTCTTGACTTTGTCAGCTGGCCAAGCCTGCTGCTTGTTCAGATTACCATCTGCTTCTGAAGCTCCAGAAGCAGCTAACAGAATTTGGAGTCGGTAGTTTACAAGGGCTGGCCCAAATGGACTGCTCTTTTCTAAACTCCGAAAGGCATTTCTAGCATCAGAAGAACTCGTGAAAACAACATGGGCACTACCAGAATCATTCAAAACCTGAGTCTCAGATTCCTTCAATGCCCCAAACGCACAAAATGTTGAAACCAGGTTTTCCTTCGAAGGCATGGGAAGTTCTGAAGCAAATTTCAAGAGAAGAGCGGTCCCCAAAGCTTCTCCATTAGTCTGTACCTCACCATAACTTAGATTTATATCCAATAACCCTGCAGCAGCTTTCTTTCTCCTCCTCTTTCTCTGGGGTTTACCTTCAGGTGGAATGCAATTCATCTCAGGCAGTTGGTTTCCTTGCAAGCGAGGTTCAGATGCATTTCCATTCAAGTCTGGTATGGCAGAAGTAACATTAGTCCGACAATCTGGATCTTTCTGCTTTCTCTTCTTGAGCTCAGGCTTACCACATGGAGAGAGCATGCCCAACTGCTTCGTATCTCTCATGACTGAGCTAGGCTCAGCAGTCTTATTGACATATGGTGGGTTAGCTGTACGTTCAGCATTTAGATTAAGTGAAACATCTTGTCTCGTCCCGTCGTTATTCAGCTCAGGAATATTTTGAAGCGAATGTAGGCCCGTCACCTCAACATCTTTCAACACCGTGCCAATTTTCCCGATGCTTCCATTCACATCTGGTAAGACAGTGACACCATTAGTCAAAGAGCAGTTTGCAGAAGTTGCCTCTTTCCTCTTAGGCTCCAATTTGCCTTCATGAGGTGCTGCAGTACCTGCAACGTTCCAGCCTTCTAACCGGAAGCCACTACTTCCATTCAAATCCGGTAAGCCAGCCATAACTTTGATTTGCGGAATACCTGGGGTTTTTCCTGCCTTCTTTTTTCTCTTCTTCGACACAGATTGGCTTTCAGATGCATGAGGATCGATCTTCTGGAAATCTAATATTACTGGGCCACTTGTAGTAATGTTTTCCACTACGACACCAGTAGGTTTAGTATTTGAACCCAGTTGGGTTGTTTTTTCCTTCTTCTTTCTCTCTTTTTGCTTGGATTTACCCTTTGGACATTTGCCTGCTGAGCTACTCTCAGCAGTTTTATTCACATCAGTTGCACCAGCAGCTAGTTTGGTGCTGCAATGTTCTACAGTTACTCCCTCCTTTTCCATTTTCTTCTCTATCTGAACTTCAATCTCAGGTAAGGTTTGGGGAAGATGCATCTCATTGTCAAATTCCAGTCCAACTGTATCCTCATTGGCTATCTCACAGGTAAAGTCACGGAATGCCAATCTTCTGAATCTAGAGAAAAATTTCTTCACCACATTAAAATGTCTACTTTCATCAGGATAAAGACGATCTAGAGCTGTAAAACGAAGTTCGGATAGCATCTCGGTTGAAGAAACATTTATTGCCTCTGGTTTATCAGATATATCATGCCCAGTAACGGGTTTCTTGGGCCACCTTTTCCGTGACTTTTTGCCACTAGATTTAATCACAGGGGTGGACCCCATAGACTGGACATCAGTACTTTTCTTGTCTACTCTGGCATGAGAAACTGCCATCTGGTCTTTTATTTCATTTTCTTCCAAATTGGTTGAATTTTTGTGCCCCCGGCTAAGATCAACATAAGGAAATGACAAATACTTGCTCTTTCGCCGTTCCCTTGATTCGTTGCCTTTTTCAGATTTTCCGGTTCCCCCATGATTATTCTCTACACCGGCAACTTTGTTTTCTGATGAATTTGAAGTTATACTGGGGCTGGCCATCTTTGTACAGGCAGCTTCATCACTTCCATCCTTGGGATCCTTCTTACTCGGTCTGTTTCTGGATTTTGATTCCAGATTGCTTGAGAAAATCAGTCCATCTTGAGCATTACTTTTAGCATCAGTTGTTGGCTTGAGTTGATGCACTGCCAGTTGGTGGTGCCCTATGGAACGATAAAAAGCTGATAAACGATTCTGGATGACAGTAAACTCAATCATACCGGGAACAGAAACATCCGTTGCAAAATATTTGATACGTGAAAGTAAGTTTGCAGGTTCAAACATAATCAGGGCAAAATTTCCAAGTTTACATTCTTTCTCCACTGACATTTTCCCTCCTTCCTTGACTACATCAGTGTTTCTACTTTCCGGAAAACAAGGACAAGTCATCTCCAATTTTACACACCTACCAAGCTCACGCACAGCCTTCTCAACTGCACAAAGAAAGCTTTTAGAGTTGTTTTGCCTTGACATCTGTTCAAAGTACCCATTAAAAGGCTTCAATTGGGAAGGCAAACACCAAAATAAACTACCACTCCCAAAGTATCTAACCAGGTGGCCGTTCCCTCGCTCGGTCTTTACAGCATCCTTTGATGCATCAGAAGGCTCACAAATCAGTGCAGGCCACCATGACTGCATCTTGGTTTTAGCCCAAGCAAAATCACCAACATTGAACCTGTATCCCGGGTTATCAACGACATTTCCTTCCACATCATTCCCTCCTGAATTCTCATCTAAGCAGCAGTCCCGAACTTCCGAAATACTTCCTCTAATATCAGGCAACATTGCATCCTTTCCTTTCCACAAATTTTCCTCATTTAAATTGCTTCCGAATAATCCACGTCCCGACAAACAGTTTGAATCAGCGCCTTGATTAAGGCCATCTAGTGGACCAAAAACTTCCACGTATAAGGAAATACCTTTTCCCGAAACTTCTACCTTGTTACCCACGTCAACCAAATTCAATTGCGATGCATCACCTTCTTCGACTCCCTCCTGCATCACAACTTTCTCAACCCCAACCTCTTCTTCATTCCCACTACCAGTTGAGCACATTTCCCAGACCAACCCATATTCATTTCCCATTTCACTGTTGTATGGCACTGTTAACCTTTTGCCTTCAGAATCTGGTTCCAAAGAATCCCCCTTCATCTGATTTCCTTCAGCAAAAGCCTCACCCACCACCAAAGTAACAGTCTCAGTTCCACAAACAGTCATCTGATTTCCTTCAACAACAGCCTCATTCATCAAAGTAACCGTCTCAGTTCCACCAACGTCCAAACAGTTGTTTCCACTGCTGACCACTCCTACCAAGATTTCTCCTTCAACATCTTCTAAAATTTTCCTAGCATTGAGAAACTGATTCCCAACTTCCACATTTTTGCTTTCCTTGTGTTTACTACTTACATCAGTCACACCACCATTTTCTGTAGCTGACACTTCAGAAGCAGAAACTAACTCTGAAAACTTGTCACTAGAAAACCCAGAAGCTCCTTCTAGGGTTTCACCACATAAGTTTTGAGCTTGACCTAATTTGGACATCACATAAGCCTCATCTATGGTTTTTGAGGTTTCTAGGGTTTCTATTTAAAGAATGTGCCAGAAAAGGTGACACCCTTATTCCAATTAACATCACTCAC
Organism: Panax quinquefolius; assembly: GCA_020205615.1. NCBI lineage: Eukaryota > Viridiplantae > Streptophyta > Magnoliopsida > Apiales > Araliaceae > Panax > Panax quinquefolius. The sequence goes on along the minus strand of CM035172.1, from coordinate 9,927,808 downwards.
ATCAACTCCATAGCTGAACAAAAAAGGAAAAAAACATAAAAATCAAACACACTCGTTGCTTTCTGTTAATAGCAGATTTCAAACCTAAGATAACCAAGTATAAAAAACATAAAACCCACTAGACAGATCCAACTATTCCCAAAAAAAAAAAAAAAAGAACATTAAAATTTCACCGACAGTCGAGAAATTTAAGAAACATAACCAAAAACAGAAATATAAGTACTTACCTGAAAAACAATAGTAAAGGAATTACATTTGTGTCGATCGCCAAATATAACTCCCCATGTAAACGAGAGATCTGAAAGGTTAGAGTTTAGACGGAAATATACGGTCGGTCGGTCGATGGAAGAGATACATTTTTTTCTGTGGTCCGGGTCTTTGTAGTAGTACGAATTTGAAGGTTCTTGGGTTTTGGTCCTCCAAACTAGGTCAGTCAGTCAATCAATATTAAGAATTGTTTGATATTCAATCAAATTGTTTTCGGTTTCATCTCCACAATAAATGGGTTCAAGATAACTAGATAAGTAGTTTACTGAACGCCTTTATTCTAAGAATTGTTATATGATAAAAAAATAATTTCACAAAATTTAACATTAACTTACAAAATATTACTGTATTTATTAATGATCCACACTATACATGGATAGTCATGGACCTAATGATTAATAATAATCAACCACATCTTTTATAACTATTTCTTAGTCATCCGTTACTAATTAAATTCTTCAAATTTATATCGAATTAAAAATACAGGTAAGAAAAAAGTCTAATGGATTCTCCCTTCTACCGTAAAAAGATTGCTTGTTTGATATTCTTTTTTCTTTGATACTCCCAATAAAAGTCCTGATGAATTTTTTACGCATATTAAAAAGATGAATAAAATGACAAAATTGCTCATAATAATGTTATTAAATATATGAGGAGAGAATTAGAATAAGAAAAGTATGAGATATTTAATGTTACGGGTATAATAGGAAAATATGTGTAAAAATTTGGTTATTAAAGGAAAATAGACATTTAATATGAGACTACCCAAAATAATAATAAGGACTTTTATCATGGGACGGAGGGAGTATTAAATTTTGCTTGTTACACTTCATCATAGGTTTTCCAATTGATAAATTTATTTTAAACCAAAAAGAAATATATTAAATGTGTTGTATGTAAATTTTAATATTTATATGAAAAATTATATATATACAAAATATATTTTTAATTTATTTTGGTAGGACAGATTTTTTAAAAAAATTGCTTTGGAACCAGAATTTCGATCTATTTCAATAAGAGTTTCACAAGTTGAATTTTTTTCTTTGATACGGGATTTATATATTTCGATAAAAGTAATGCTACACTTGCAAAATAAAGATTTCACTAAGTTGAATGTTTTCTCTAATACGGGTTTCTATAACAAACTAGCCATTATGTTATAGTTAAAGATTCGTTTGTTAATTATATAGTCTTGCTCTCTCCTTTTTTAAAATATAGAATAAAATATAAATTTTAATTTTAATTAAGAAAAATAAATTTAATATTGATGTTATTCATTTAATTTTAAAAAATAATTTTTTTTTAATTAATAGTAATATAGAGTTAATAACTTTTATACTTGTATTGTCATAAAATAAATTAATTTATAGTAGTATTAATTTTAAATTTAAAAGTAACTCTAAAAAATCAATATTTATGTTTTATTATGGAATGATGGGAGGATAATATATTAAGCGAGATGAGGCTACGATGGTGATGATGATGGCGTTAATTACGAAATAGAGATATGGAGGTTTGAGCCACGAAAGAAGTGTGGACCAAATGAGGGGAATTTCATAAATTGCGAATTCCATGAGGTATGGAATGGATAATTTCAAAAACACAGCTATGGATACAACCCCAGTTGAAATCAATAGAGCTTTTAGAGAGTAACCTTTTCCTGGAGGATATGTTTGTTTACCGGTTCCACATCTAATTCAGTAAAAAGATAAAGTTGTTTGATAAAATTTTGTTGGTCTCTTAATCGGTAATAGAAAAATACAAATCTAAATCATTAAGAGCTATCACTTAATAAAAAATTTAAATCTATAAAAACTCTATAAATATTATACTCACTCCATTCCAAATTTTAAAATCATTATTAATTTTTGAAAAATTAATTTAAAATATTATTAAATTTAAAAATCATTCAAATATTTTATATTTTTTAATTACATTAAAATACTATTTCACTCAGATAATTTAATTTATTAAAATATACTAACCATTCAAATTTTAGTTACTCAATTTTATCAATCATACGAGGATGAGTTGAACTATTACTGTTGCGGCCCAATTCATAACCCATTTACATTTGTGTTCGCTTAGTTCACAACATAATGATGCGCTCACCCACTAGGCCATTACTGAAAAGGAATTCAGATATAACAAATAGCTGGTCTGCCATCAAATCTAAGATCAGAACTACTAGCCGTTGTAAACTTGAAACCACCAACTTGAGTGTACACATTGGTCAAACATAAGAAAATGCTGTAGCTATGAATTGAATACCATCGGATCAAGCCAAAATATCATATAATAAATGGAGTCAACTTCCTTTCTTTTCTAACCAAGAGAGTCCGCGCATGCAATATTTGGAAAAGTAGTCTAATGTTGTAGTTTTTTCATATGCAAACTCACTATAGACAGTAGCAGCTTTATATAAGTTCTTTAATAGCTAATTTACATAGAACGCAAGTATCTATTATACATAAACAGGACTTTAAACCCACCGTTTAGTAGGGCAAGACAATTAACAGCGGACACATCCTTCCCTAGGTATGTTGATTTCCATTTATTTTACCACCCACAAGTATTTCATCAAGCAGCCTTCACAACTGGAGAAGCTTCTGGACTAACTTCTGATTTTGCACGCTTTGCCTCGTAATCTTTTACAGCTGCCTTTATTGCATCCTCAGCAAGCATGCTGCAGTGAAGCTTTACTGGTGGAAGAGAGAGATGTTTTGCAATTTCCCTGCAATATCGTGAAAGCTCCACCAGTTTAGAAGCACCAAGTACAATCAAAGACAGGCAGAAAGTATTCAGACTACAAATTAACTAAATAAGGAGGAGCACCCCAGAACCCAACCATAAGAGCTAGCAAAACAGTAAACTGATGGGCTGATACCATGTACGATTTCCAATTTCAATAGATTTTGATTAAAAAAGGAAACAAGAAGGATGAAAGTGTGTATCCTTAAAAGAGGGAACTTTCTTTTCTTCATAGTATTTGATTGGCTATACAGGAAATAAGTTGAAAATGAAAGATGAAATGCTATATATTTATTCAGTTACACGCTTAAATATTCGGCATATTGATTTCTGAACATATTTTGAAATGGAGCTCCGGTATATTGATTTCTAAACATATTTTGAAATGGAGCTCCTCTACAGAAGAATTAATGTAGTCATTTTGCCAAAAACAAAAAAAAGATTAGTGTAGTTCAAATAAATGAAAACAATATTATCAGTTGGTAGCTAATCCATCCTCGGTCCTCCTGCATCCCACTCTAGCATACGATGATACAAACATGTAATAAGCCGAACAAATAAACTAAGAAGTCACATATCTCATCTGCAAAGAGATATTTTGCCAGAAGTCATAAAAGGGATCAAATATAGGCATATCACTTCTCCTAGCCTCAAAATGCATTAACTTTATTTAGCTTTTTCTAAAGCACCGTAGACTTCTAAGTTCTAATAGTAGTGACAATATACAAAATTGAAATTCTCACAATGGTATTGTTTTCTGCACTTGGATTAATAGTTCATACTACATCCTTCAACCGGTAAAGGAAGCAGAAAATCAAAAACTAGAACTATGACATCCGCTAAGAGGCAATTTGACAATAGATAAAAAGTGAACAAGTACAGACCTTATTATAATAATGAATAAAATAGAACACACATCACCAGCGAAATGAACAAAACTTACGTATTCCTGATAGATACAACTTCCTCCATTTGTTTACCCTTCACCCATTCAGTAGCTGTAAATGACAAAGTATAGGGTTAGATAACCTCATTATCAAACGTATATTTAATAAACTATGACAAGGATTGGTCAAATTAGTTCTCGAGTTAAGAGGGAAAATATAGTAATTAGAACGGAAAATAAGCCAAGTATTATTATTCATGACCAAGTACGACTATATGAAAAGATTCCTAGTTATTTTTTCACGATAAGATCTGATTATGATAATCTCCAAATACCTAGTATTTAGAATTTTAATTAGATAAAAGATTTGAAACACTCTACAATAAACAGTTCAGGCATCATCAAGAAGGGGCATTCCCATTCATGTGCCATTTCCAATGTAGTTTATTGCAAGAGCAATACATTCATTAAGTGAATCCTTAATGGCCAACAGTAAAATACACAACAAAATAGTCAGCTAACCATCTTAATTCAGCAGCTATGAAGACAAGTGACATGTCAGTAATACTTTCATTCCAGTGTAAAACCTGGCCACATCTAGATATCTGCAGATTATCAACTCAACCAAACTATAGAACCAATACAAAATATCAATTTATTTCTGTTTTTTGATTCTCCCAAAATTAGCTTTGCTAATTCTAATATAGCAAGTCAGAATGTCTTACCTAATTAAGGTTGGAAAATCAACCACTATTATAATTGTGTATAGCATTTAAATGAGATACAAAAAACCAAGAACAGCAAACTAACATTTATAGGATCACTAGATATATTAAAAACAGCTATTAATGAAGGTCAGGGAGTGGTCGTCTGTGGTCCAAGACCTGTAAAAACTGGATATCAGTATGAAATGCGATTTACGGATGCTATGAACATATTATGTGCAGGAGCCTTAAGGAATTTGATTTAGTTAATACTGAGATCTGGAGCTAATATAAGGAACTTAGCTTTTGGTTTTAAAGGGTGATGACACTGGTATTTCATTGGTTAAGGAACCAACACACCCAAGGAAAAAAAATTCACAAAACATACAGTTTCTGAATCAGCCACAATAGTCAATATTCTAAATAAATTATAGAGTAAAGTTCAGATCACCACCTGGGGTTTGGGGCCCACTTAACCACCTGTAGTCAGTAAAGCTACATTTAAACTCCCGATTTTCTGAGTTGAAGTGAAAACGTCACCTTTTCCATCCAACTTAATCATGCGTGTATGTCAGACGCTGAAAACGCGTGAAAAGGGGTTGTAACGGTCAAAAAAAGACAGGTAAATGTCCGAAATACCCCCTTCTTCCTCTTGGATTTTAAAAGACATTTTGTTCTACCCCATTTCAACTCCATCGCAGACGTGAAGTAACAGACGAAATTGAAGGCTACTAGCAGACCAAATTCACAACTAAGGTATGCACATCAATTTATTTCTTCCCTATTTCAATCCAAAAGTGATTTCAATCTAAGGTATGCACATGAACTACAAGCAGACGAAATGATTTCAATCTAAGGTATGCAAATCATAGTGGTGAGCCTTCCTGAAAGGGCAAAAGACGACAACCAAACCGGAAATTCATTTTCATCCAAATTCCAGAAAAGGCCCCTTCCTCCCCCCCTTCTCAAGCTGCTCAACTATTTTTGGCATCGTATTTCTACATTTTCTTGTCCTCAGTGTCTCACTTTCTTTTATAGGTCAGGCACACACACAAATCATTATCGCAATGTGATAGTATGGACAAATTATCTTTTCAAACTTTGGGCACCTAAAGCTATTTGAAATCCCTTGCAGGGATGAAATCATTCGGTTGACTGAGATATTAAACTCTAAAGTTGTTTCTGATGTTGAACGGGAAAAGGAAAGACCAAGTTTGACTGCTAATATTAAACTCTAAAGTTGTTTCCAAACCATATTCTATCTTGCACTTGTCAAATATTTTGGAAGACATGGATTTTCCAAAATAACAATAGGATGTAGTAAAAGGCATGCAAGTATTTACTTTATGCCTTAGATAATGAAGCCTGCATACAACCGCCAATTATGTTCCGGATTATGGTGAATGGAGTTCTTTGGATTTGGGGTGCATTTAGATTAGTGAGACAGGGAGTCTCAATCTCTGTTATTATTATTGTTGGTTATGGAGGCATTTAGTGGATTGATGGTTAGAGTGATGGAGGCAGGGGTACTTTGTAGTTTTACAATTGGACGTATGGAAGAGCTTATATGGGAAGACGAACATCAGAATTTGGCCCTGGTTCTTATAGCATTATATCAAAATCTGCAAGACCTCAATACAGGGGTGATGCTATACAATCAAATACCTTTATTCCACCACCGTCGCCCAAGTCATCCACTTGTTGTCCAGGTGCAATGGTACAGGACCAGCGTGGTTATACAACCCCACTAAGTCAGGTAGGCACCTTCCGACTTTGTAACTTTCCACGAACTCCATATTCCAGAACCATCTATTCCAAGTCCAAGGCCAAGGTATTAGTAAACCTCTATGTTTTGACATTTCATATATGCTTTGTTACTTGTGGAATAATCATTTCAATCTTCTCCTAATTGTCAGCTGCCTCAATTACAAGCTGAGAGCAGCCTAAACATTTCATCGAATCCCTTTCAGCAATCCCGGACTCCTATCTTTGAACAGGTATAAACAAGGTTTGTTGGCGAATTTAGTAAACTCTTGATTCTAACTCTTTATCTGATTCTTGGTTGAAAAAAATTCAAAGATATCAGAACAAGTTCTTGTTGTAATCAGATCAAGAAATCATTTAAAGATTAAAGCTTCTCGTCCGCCTTCTAATCATAAAATTGATTACAATTTTTTTTTAGTATATCTTTTTTTCCTATGACATGTTTGTGAAATTGCTAGTAGAAATGGTTTAGAATGAGTTGGCGGGATTGGATGAATCCAAGTGTCAGAAGTGTTTCATGAATAGTCATCAATTTTTTTTTTATTTGAATAAAATCTATCTTGGTCAACCTCGATGTAGTCCCCGACTCCCTGTAACTATATCCACCTTGGTATGCCCATTGTCATCTGTTGTTTTCAATATATATTTGGAGGGTAATTAAGTCTTTAGCCAACTCAAGTATCATAACGGAGTTAAGAAGGAAAGCATTTATTAAACTCCTTAGGTCACAAAAAAGGTTTTGGAAAAAAAACATTCCTTACAAGTTTCAACAGAATAACATCAAAACATTCATCCGTTCATGCTAATTATGTATAAACATTTTTCAAATTAAAATTCATTAGAATGAACACATCATAACATATTTATTTCTTAATAAAAAGACACAAATTTATACGAAGGAAAATACGTATAGAAATCAGAAGTACAGACCTACGGAAGAAGAAGCGATAGCAGAGCCGCAGCCGAAGGTCTTGAAGCAAGCATCAACAATCTTTCCGGTCTTATCATCGACCTTTATCTGAAGCTTCATCACATCACCGCAAGCCGGTGCTCCAACGAGACCCGTGCCAACCGTCGGGTCCGACTTGTCAAAAGAACCGACGTTGCGTGGGTTGTTGTAATGATCCACCACCCTCTCGTGGTAGAATCGCGGCACCCCCTGCATCGCCGCTGGCATCTCCTGTCTTAACCCTAACCCTAAAATTCTTCCTGTAGTGCGCCTCAACATTTTCGATTATTAATTGGATTTTCGATTCCAATTTTTAATTCCTGCAAATTAAATGGATTTGTTTATGTATGTATGTATCTATTTATTTATAGTCTATAGAGGCGGTTCAAGAAGATACAGGTGTTGCGTTCTTAACCAGATTATTTGAATGGAGCCTGTTTTAGCTGGGAGATGGAGGAATGATAGACTTTCTTTTGGGTGAGGTAACATGGTGATTGGTGAGTTCTGGAGTTTGATTGGATATTTGGGTTTAACTAAAATTGAACTGAGCGGCTAGGAGGCCCATTATAAAGTTTTTAGGCCTTGTTTCTGGAATTTTTATGGACTGGGTCTGTTTATGGTTGGGTCGCATAGAGGACTTTTATATGAAGGGACTGAAGGGTTTGGATTATATTTGAGAACGAGAAGAAAGGAAAAGAAAGACTTGTGTTGGAGAACATTATTTTTGATGGATATTATTTTTTTATAAGTTATATAGTTTAGATATAATCATTTTTTTTATAAAACTTAACTTAAGACTAAAATTTATTATTAAAAAATAAACATATATAATATTTAACCTTGTCGCATGCAATTCTAAATATTTAAAAATAGTTAATTAAAAAAAACAATCATCTTTATATGCTGGCCCAGTGCCCCATTGATTTTCTTATTGAAGGTTTATATTTTTATTCTTATTTAAAATGATTAGCAAACCAGGATGGATGTTGCTTATTAATAGTAGGGCCTAAACTGACTATATTTTTTTTATATAGTCAGTTTAGGACCCTATATTTTTTTTAAAATAACTAATTTTTTTTTTTTTTATGGAACTTGAATTTTTACATAATACAGTGTTTTGGGTGTGATTTGGATACATATAATAAAACATGTATGTACATACTGTACATATATATTTTGTTGTATGTATCCAAATTACACCCAAAATACAATTCCATAAAATATTAAAAAAAAAAATTAGTTCTTTTAAAAAAAAAATATTGATCCGTATTTTAATCAGGTCCGGACTCCTGAACCTGATCCTAATTCTATATATATATATATATATATATATATATATATATGGATATCATTTTCCACCATTCACCAAGAAATGAGGGAGGTCATGCGTATATATTAATAGTATAACCAAGGACAAAAGAATTCTTTTAGGTGGACATAAAAATTAAGTGTTAAGATACAAATAAGTAAAATTTAAATACATTCATGTCCAATATTAATTTTATTTATTTTTTAAAATGTTAGATATAAAAATATTCTTATTTTCAGCTAATTCACGTATATATATATCATCACCATCGATCCCTCCGGCGTGATTAATTTCAAATAAAAATTATATAATAATCAATGAGATTGCAACATAGTTTGGTGATGATGATGGAATTCGGAGTCAAGCACCCACATAAATGGCCGAAAAGAGTTGGTTTAGGCCTAAAAATATATTCAAAAATGAATACTTGTCATTACATTCATGTCACTTTTTCATGGTAATTAGTAATTAATTGTCCCAAGCCTAACTACTTGTGAATATGGGACCTCAAAAAGTTCAGAATGACTTCGGTGGACAGTGGCATAAACACTTCTCCCTCAGTGTTGCAATTATTATATATATAGACGTTAGAAATATTTGTTTATTTCATATTTATCTAATAAAAATAATAATAAGTTATCCATTTTGAAATCATAATAACAAAATTTCTTAGTATCTTGTCATGATTTTGTACTACTATATATCAATAATAAAAGAAAAAAATAATAATTAACAGAGTGAACTTTGTAGATATGTTTATTTCATCTTGGTGAGGAATAACTAAATTTTAAAGGAGCAATTAATTAAGCTTTATTGCAAAAGTTTTTTTATAATCTTTGATAAATGTGATGGATTTGATTGTAATTGTAATTGTAATTGTAATTTGCAGGTAGGTAAGATATTCAACTTCTTTAACTTGAAGTCTTTAATTAATATTCCTACTTAATGAAATTGTCATCCAATAAATACCAATATGCATGCATGACAACTTCAACTATCAAATCAAATCCAAGTACTGATCAAGCTGAAAAAAAGGTCTTTTCATCTCAACAACTAAATCATCGTCTATTGATCGAGTTGTTAAAGTATTCACCAACTAATAAATCAAATACATACTACCAAATTTTGTGATCAAGCATGTTAGGTTTTCATGCACTAAGCTCGATCATCATCGTTATCTATATTTTTAACGAGGAATAATATATAGGGTCGTGGAATGTAAAAAGTTCATTTAGGAGATTCAAATGAAGAATGATTTGTCCGTGTATTAATATGGTTTTTGGAGGTTAGGTGTGCTTTGTGACACCCCAGATTTTTTTGAATAAAGATTAAATTTTCTCGAAATATATTTTTGAATATTATGGTGTGGATTTGATATAATATTATAATTGTGGATAATATTTACAAATTTTACAAAAGACTGTGAAGTTGTTATATAATATTATTCGATTGGTCGTGGAATATTCGTTTTAACGAGAATATTAAATGCAACGACACAATCATTAGTGGACCTCATAATGTAATTATTGTCGGATTGAAAAACGACAAAAATACTTTATAAAAATAACGGCGAAAGTTTTCTGAGTTAAGCTGTTGAAACACCCGTGTTAAAGAAATGCGATGTCTGGCGTGGTTGCGTAGTAGCACACGGTATTGATTATTGATGCTTACGTGAGAAATCACTCGGTTATACTCAATTATTCTTACATAATTCTTTGCATCATATCTATCATATTATTGATTCAATTATTGTCACGATATCATCTGCGTAAAATATTTTTATTAAATCAATACTTGAGGCGACAAAAGTTATTCATATTATAAATTGCAATATTTACTGATGTCTAGAAGTTACATCGAGGAGAGATTTGGTCACCTAATTGCTACCATAGGAGAAATCCTTATTGAAAACCCCTCTTTCTTTAACGACACAGTCGATAAATATTGTGAGTTATAATATTAATAATGAATGTTGTTCGGAGTTGAATTGGAGACACAGGCGTGATATTTGAGTCCTAAGCAATGAAATTAGTAAAAATAGTCTATAAACACAAAATTTTTCGGGATTCACTATTTGGTCAAAAAGTCAACAGTTGACTTTTTCGGGAAAAGTCAAACTTTAAAATTTCAAAATTTATATTTTGATAAAAATAATTTCATTATGTTGTAATTGTTTGTGTTAATGAAAATCGATATTTATTAGATGATAATTGATGTCTGCAGGGTTATATTGATAATCGGGTAATTTATCGGATAAATGAGCAATTAATTGCTACTAATTCACATGCTTATATAACTATTTGTTTACATATGTATCTATTGAATCACATTATTTACTATTAGGAGAGTTGAGTGCAAGATTGATAATACTTGCATGACTAAATTAAAAATGGAGGTATAGATCTTATATCTTTGAAATTAGTATTTTTTCACATTATTATACTATTGATTCACATGATTGAACTATTAATTCACATTATTTACTATTAGGGGAGTTGGTGCAAGATTGATAATACTTGCGGGACTAAATTATAAATGAAAAAAGTTGGAGGTATTATCTTTGTAATTTTTAGCCCCAAAACGTGCGATTATCGAAACTATATTTTCCTATAAATAAAGCTCATTCTTCCTTCATTTCTCACCAATTCACAAAAGCTTTAGGCGATTATTATAGAGAGAAATTATAGAGAGAAAGAAGAAGAAATCTATCTACTTCTTTATTCCAGTATCCAGTTTTTCAAGGTAGTGAATATTATTTGTTGTACTTGTAGGGAATATTATTTCTTTCTTATCTATGAAGAGAACTTACATTATTCCATTCTTATTATTACATTGGAATAACTTTGTATCTGTGAAATACCTATACTTGGTGAAATTCTTACATTGTTCCATTCTTTATCATTACATTGGAACATCCTGCATGCATTCTAGCTTTCTGCCGACTGGTTAAAATCTTTATTATTACATTGGAATATCATATACATGCGTTCTACATGGGACTGATTCCGCCTCTTTATTATTCTATTGGAATATCTTGTCTAGGCGTTTCTGTGGGACTGATTCCGTCTTTATTATTACATTGGATATATCACATGCATGCGTTTCGCGGACACTGGTTCCGTCTTTATTATTACATTGGAATATCACATGCATGCGTTTTCTGGCGACTTGATTCCGTCTTTATTATTACATTGGAATATCATGTATACATGCGTTTCTGGCGGACTGATTCCGTTATTTATTATTCATTGGAATAACTCGCTGTCTTGATACATCGCGTACCTGGTGATTTCTTTTGTTATTGCATTCCTTATTATACTCGATTGGTTAAAGTTTTGATTTATATACTCCATGAAATTAGTGGTATATCCTTGATATTTAAGCTTCATCCAAAGTATCTTTTCATAGAAATATTCTTCGAGCATTCTTGACTTTTACTACTGCAAAGCGATGTCGTGTTGACAATTTGGGCGTTATTGGTTCTTGGACAAATTAATTCTTGAACTTTGTTTTTATTGAATTCTTATATCATTGTCATCATCCCTCATGTTTATATTTTGTTGAAAGTCATCTCATGGCTTTATAGTGCGTAGATGGACTTGGTATGATTATAACCGAGGGGATTATTCGGTGTAATCATGTAGTAATGTTACAAATGATGTGGTAAAAGTCCTCATTGGCCGTAGTGCATTAATGGACCAGATTGTTGGCATGATCATGACCATTATTGAATACCTGAAATATTCTTGGCCGTGATGCGTGAATAATTGTGGTCGTGATCTTAAAGAATATCCTTGGTAGTAGTGCGAGGGGTGATTCGATGATGTGGATTATTTATTAAAATTTGAGTCCCATAAAAGTGATGAAAACCTTCTAAATCATAAAAGATAGTAGATTTTATTCTCTACTTGACTCTTTTAATGGATTGCTTGTTCAATACTGATTAAACTTGATGGTTGTTATATTGTATCGGTTTAACTTTTTGTTGAAGAAATAACAATAATATATTTTGCATTATCTTAGTCATAATATTTTCTCTTTTAGAATTGAGCTCACCTTTTACTTTTATTGTTCTCTTGAGAAATGAGAACGTAGCGAGGGGCTAGTCGAGGGCGGAGTGATGGACCGATGATAGCGATTAGTAGTCTTCACTATTCCTGTGAAATAGTGTAATAATAATTATAATAAGGACTCCTTTTGAGTTTGTATAATCTACAGTAGACAATATTTGTATTTCAAACTCATGATTTATGTTTTGTCGTATTGTACCTGCACAGTTGTATTATTAAGTTGTATTTGAATTTATTTACCATGTAAGTGGCGGCCCAAGATGGATGGCGTATCACAAATTTTGGGGAGGCGTCGCGTGCTTCACGCTGATAAAAGTGAATCAAATGGTCTCGTGATTCATATCAACTTGATCAATTAAAAATTCGATTCAAACTCAACTCAAAATATAAAGTATAAATGATTTGAATATGAGTAAATTTTAAAATTTAATAAATTACTCAACATTTTCAAAATGTAATTTTTTATTCATACTCGAATTATATTCATGCGAAAAATTTAAATTAATTGGCGTGCTTAACTCATTAACTAACCGATGAAGCATAAATCAATATAGTTTCACTTATTTTTTATGTTAAAATTTTGATCAGCACATGTTTGAATTATAGAGTGTACTTTTTTTTTCATATTTATTGAATATCTTCAAATCTTCAATCGTATGGTAAAAGAAATTTAAAAATATTGAAAAAGTCATTGTCCCCTTGGCCTTGGGGATCAGTATCACCTTTAATATACCCACCTGCCTAGACTAGACATATAAATTGAGCGTGAAGGATAGCATCAGCTTAAAACTATTCAACATAAAGAATTTTGAGTTGTTAAACATCCACCAGAAATCATCATATTAAAAATTATCTTTCATAAAATCTAAATTAATTATTGATTTTGATTTTTAAAATCAAATTATTTATTTTTTGATTATTAAATTAACATATATAAATATATTTCTAAAATTATAAAAATTAGGATTAGTAATAAATTGTATATACTTTCTTTTAGTTATAATCTCTTCACTTATATTTTAGCAAAAATAGTAAAAAGATTAATTTTAAAAATGATCAATTTAACTTTAAAAAGTCAAAACTAAATAATTAATTTAGAACAGAGAGAGTACTATTTAATTTATTTTTATAAAAGACGAAATAACTGGTTGGAGTAAGTATGAACTAAATTTATCCATGTCATCTTATATAAATAATATATATATATATATACACATATATGTGGGTCCACTTCATGAACCGGTTGTCATGTACACTATTTCAACAATAATTTTCTTAATTGTTAATCTCAATAATAAAAACCTCAAATTAAACCCAATTGCCTCTTGCTAGCGGCACGGTTAAATACCAAAATGCATTCGTGTTACCATCATTTTCCTAAACTGCCCCCATTAATCAGTGGCCTTGTACTAAAATGTATCTTTACGTAATCTTCTTAGATACAAGTAAATGAACATTACATTTCAGACTTAAAAAAGCAAGACATAATTAAATATGCTATTTTTCAAAATTAGAGATATAATTTTACTTTTAAGATTAAACGATAATATATTAAATTTTAAAATTAGTATTACTTATAAAAGTTTAAAATAAAATAATTTTGTAATTAATAGTTTTTATTATAGATTATCTATTATAATAATTGTATCAACTGAAATTAAATAAATTCACATAAATTTGAAGTTCAACATATGGTTGTTTAATTTTAAAAATCAAATTGTATCTCTAATTTAGAAATGGATAAAATATATAGTATTAAGTAAAAGTCAATGGGAATTTTTCTAGAAAAAGACGCTTAATAGTTGTTCTTTTGTTTTTTTCTCATTTATCAAGTTAGTTTTTTTATAAGTAGAGTTTCCATCTTTAATTTCTTTTTCTTTTTTTTCTATTTTTCTTTTCTAGTTGGGAATGCGATCTGAGTGGTTGATCGATCTACACGCCTACAAAATTAATACGTCGCACGAAATAAATTCCTTTTGCAAAATTTTCAAATTTGAATGATATTTTTTTCTTTATATTTATCATTAAAGATTATGAGTGTTTAATTTAGTATTAATAATATTGACATATAGTAAAATTTTGAATGACGTATTTTCATTTATCATCAATAAAAAAGAGAATATTTATTTTGTAATAAATTTTTATATTAATAACTCTTTTTATGAAACGGATAGTAAAAAGAAGAGAAAGTGGGGGGAGAAAAATAAAAATGAAAAAATTTAAGAAAATTGTTTAATAGATACAGATATATTTAAGAAACTGATAAATTTATAACAGCATGATCCTAAGTAGATGGCAGAAGCGGCATATGCATGCATGTTATAATTTGAAAGGCTAATTTAATACTCCAGTTCCAGTATATATCTTTCCAGATCTTAAAAGCATATATAGATCCTAATTATTAAAATCATAAGATATTATTCTCCTCCCTCCTCCCTCCTCCCTCCTCCCTGATAGAAGAAAGGGATAAAGTAGGAAGTAGTACGTATCTTACATCAGAAAGATAGGGTTAGTTATTTTGGCGGCCTATCTCATTAAGCATAATACGCCCCTTTAATTGGCCTTTGGCATTGTGGTGAGATGGGTTGAGAATATTCTCATTTTTTTAATTATGTGACCTAATATTGGTTCAAAAAATATACTTATATAGGGCGGGCATGCATGCATGCATAATAACTTCATTCATTCATTTGCTTTTATCTTTCATATATTTTGTTTTTGCTAAAATTAGTGAAAAATAAAAAATAGAAAAAATAATTAATTTAGTTATAGCATTCCCAATAGTTTTCTTATCTTTATCCTCTACTTCGTAGTGTTATTGGATCATTCTGCGGGATAGAGATTTAATTTTTTCGCTATGTACCAAACATGTATGAAAATAATCATTCTGCGGAATTCCTATATTGATTCCTTAAATAATGAAATTTGAATGTTACAACAGTCAAAGCATGTTTTGATCGTTGTAACTATTTGACCTTTGTATTGACTTAATACGTTAGAGTTTATGATAGATGTAATATACTACAACATCTTGTTTTTAATTATAAAATCGATATTAATTTATTAATCTTTTTTGAAGTAAGTATGTGATATTTTTAATTTTAAAATTAATATAAATTAATCAATACATATTGTAACTTATTTAGAACAAAAATACTACCACTTATAAAATTTATTATTTTTACAATTCTTAGCAAAAAATTTAAGTTTGAGAATGCATCAAATTGACTTATAAAAATTAATAATAATCTTATAATTTATAAAAGAGATAGTATAATTTATCAATTGTATTCCTTTGTAAAATAAATTTTATTTTATTTTAAATTTTAAATAATTTATGGAGTGAATATTTAATGGATTGTAATTGCAAATGTACATATAAGATTAATATTAACTTTTAAAAAGTTAATTTGTGATAATTTTAAATTTTAGATTAATATGATTCATTTAAATTTTAAAAATAATAAATTTTATAATTAATAGTACTTTTCTAATATTTATAATTATATTGACATGAATTAAATACATTTGAAATTAATTTTTAAAAAATAAGTCAATATTAATTTTATAATTTGAGAATGAAGATGAGTTGCATAATGATTGATGAGTTGTTCACTTAAATGATGGTATGAAATGTCATTTTGCATACACAAAGAACCGTCTTTTGACTCCCTCATCCCGAGGAGTAAAATTCTATATCGAGATTAAAATAGAGAGTAAATAAGGATAATTTATTGATGTATTCTTCAAAGTTAGGGGATAAAGAGTTTAATTATTAGGAAAATTATTGTGAATAAAGTTGTAAACGAGTCAAACAGTTCGGGCTCGACTCGAAAAAATACGAGCGAGACTCAAGTTCGTTAATAATATGATCCAAATCTGAGTATTAAAAATAGTTCGAATAAAAATATGAGTAGAATCCGAGCAAGGTTATTAAAGGAAATTGTTCCGTAGTATATTTCATTCATTGAGATCCCTAATATACATGGGTTATCAAATAATCAAAGGCTAGAAACTAGGGATGAGATAGACTAAAGTACAACAAAATAAAGCCTATCCTAATACATAAGATTTACACTTAATATAAAATATTTACAAGAATAAGTACAGATATTCTATTACACCCCCGCAGTCAAAACGGGAGGTTCGCGTATGCTGAGACTGTCTCGGAAATCTTGAAATAAAACCAGCGGAAGCCCTTTTGTGAAAATATCAGCAATCTGATAGCGCGAAGGGACATGTAAGACGCGTACGTGTCCACGAGCCACTCGTTCGCGAACAAAATGAATATCCATCTCGATATGTTTAGTGCGTTCTTCTTTGAGCAAATTTTCGAAAAAGATATATCGCTAACATTATCGCGATAAACAAAAGTGGCTTTATGAATAGAATGATGTAGCTACAGAAGAAGATTCACGTAACCAACATGATTCGAGAGCGACATTGGCAACACCTCTATACTGCTTCACCTTGACCTTAGGCGAGAAAGTGTGAAATTTGGCGTTTGGAGGACCATGATAACAAATTGTCATCGATGAATACACAATAACCAGAAGTTGACCTCCTTGTGTCTGGACATCCACCCCAATCTGCATCTGTATAGGAAACTAGAGTGGAGATCGAAGAAGGATAAAGATGTAGACCGTGGTTAATAGTACCTGGATGTAGCGCGAGAATCGGCGGAGAGCTTCGTATGTTCATCCATCCAAGTTATGCATAAATAAGAAGATCTGTTGTCTGCATCATACGATATGTCGGGCGTGTGAATGTGAGATCTTGTAGAGCCCCGACAAGATCATGGTAATGAGAAGCATCCTCATAAGGATTGCTGGATGTAGCACTGAGTTTCGGTTTGGTGTCAACCGGAATAGATGAGGCTTACAGAGGACATGCCAACCGACGGTCGATAATCTCTTCTGCATACTTTTTCTGAGACAAAAATAGACCACCTGCATGACGAGTGACAGCTATACCCAAGAAATAACTTAGTGGACCCAAGTCTTTCATAGCAAATTCGGAGCTGAGAAGTGTCATGATGGACTTGCGAAGAGTATCAGAAGAAGCAGTTAAGATAATATCGTCCACATACAGAAGAATATAAGCCATATCAGTACCGTTGCGAGAGATAAAGAGAGAGTTGTCAGACTTGCTGTGAGTGAACCCAATGGAAGAAGCATAGTCGACGAATCATTTGTACCAAGCGCGGGGAGCTTGTTTTAACCCGTACAAAAAATTTTTTAGAAGACAAACATGATTAGGGCGAGCAGGGTCTTTAAAACCCAAGGGCTGATGCATGTATACTGTTTCGTTGAGGTCACCATGCAAAAAAGCATTTTTAACATCCAAGCGATGAATGGGCCATGCCTTAGAGAAGCAAGGCCGAGTCTTTGTGCGAATAGTTGCTTAGTTTGACCACCGGGCTAAAAGTGTCTCCACAATCCACGCCTGTTGACTGCACCATCACTTTCTGAGGCGGGCTTTATGCCTCTCAAAAGAACCGTCAGAATATTCTTTATGTCAAAAAATCTACATAGACCGAATAACATTAACATCAGGCGGACGGGGCACTAAATCCCACGTCTTATTTATAATAAGAGCATCATATTCATCGTCCATAGCCATTTTCCAATTCGGGTCCTTGAGTGTAGACACTGGGTTACGAGGGAGATGTGACTTTGTGACATGAGTGAGAAGACCCTGATGATATTTTTGATTTGGTTTAAAAATACCATGTTGACTTCTAGTAACCGGTTTGAGGTCTGAACTCGAGGTGGGCTGGAAAATGGGAGGGAGAGGTTGATGTTGTGTGTGGTCTGTGGTTGGGCGAGAAGATGAATGGTCCAACGGCGGGATAGAGTTGCGGATTGGAGGAGGTGGCAGTGGGCAGGTTGTGGTTGATGAGATGGGCTAGGAATTTGGGTTGCCTGGTGGGCTGGACAGCGAGGTGGGCGGGTTAGTGGGTTGGTTGGAGTGAAGATGATGAATCACATAAGGTGATATATTTTCATCTAGAAAATCATGTATAGAAGATGTAGGAGTATGCAACTTTGCAAAAGGAAACTCTGTCTCATCAAATAATACATGACGACTAATGATAATTTTATTAGAGGATAAATCATAGTATTTGTAACCACGATGATTTGATGGGTAACCCCAAGGAGTAGAACGAGGTTGAAGCTTATTTATTGTAGGGGACGAAAAGAGGGGATAACATAAGCAACCAAAGACTCGTAAGTGAGAATACAACGGGTCTTTTTGGTATAAGAGTTTGAGAGGAGATTGATAGGCAAGAGTTTTAGTTGGTAAGATGTTAAGGAGATACGTTTCCATTTGTAAGGCATGGTGCCAGAATGAAGGAGGAAGAGACGCATGAGCTAACAATGTGCAAATGAGATTATTAATAGAGCGAATTTTTCTTTCGGCTTTTCCATTTTGAGATGAAGTATGTGGGCACAAAAAACGAAAAGAAATACCATTAACTTCACACAAACGCAAAAAAGAACCATTTTCATATTCTCTACCATTGTCACATTGGATATTTTTTAATTCCCTTTCGAATTGAGTGTTAACATAGGCTCGAAAGGTAAGGAAGGTGGAGTATACTTGAGATTTTTTGGAGATAGGAAATGTCCATAAAAATTTTGAATAATCATCCAAATACAATACATAATATTTGTGACCCAAAGAACTCACAACAGGAGATGTCCACAAATCACTATGCAAAATATCAAATGGCATAAAAGTAGAGTTATGAGAATCAACAAATGGCAATTTAACATGTTTACAAAGAGGGCATGAATGACAAAAATGAGAGTTGCTAATTTTATTACATGAAATAAAATTATTCCGCCTAAGGGAGTCCAAAACAGGTGCTCCCGGGTGACCCAAACGGTTATGCCAAAGAGAAGAAGACAAAGCTGCAAAAGGTGAAGGTAAGATGGCTTGATTTTTGGTAGAGGTGGTGAGAGGATAAAGCTCGCCCCGACTATCACATCTCATTAATGCCAGCCCCGTCTGAAAATCCTTCACAGAAAACCCAAAAGGATCAAATTCAACAGAAACTTGGTTATCAGTAGTAAATTTTCGAACGGAAACCAAGTTTTTAATTAAATTAGGGGCATGGAGAACATTTTTTTTAACTCCAATGGAGGGTGAGGAGGAGATAATTTAGCACTACCAAAACCACAAATAGGAATAGAATGGCCATTTCCGACAATTATACCACGATCAATGCTCAATTTAAAATAAGACGAGAGATTACCTTGCGCGGATGTCATATGAGATGTCACCCCGGTGTCCATATACCACGACGGATCGGGTTGCACAAGGCTGAGAGTGTGAAGAGCCGCTTCAATGTCAGTTGGGCTAGGTGCATTGGCATTGAGGGCCTGCGGAGGCCTTGGACCCAGAATTCCAGGTTGGTGCGTCTGTGTGTAGGGAGCATTAGGCCGAGCCCAATTGAATGTGGGAAATGGGCAAGGAGGTACAGCCCAAGAAGCACCCCTTTCTTTGCTAAGACCACGGTACCGAGGCCATGGTATTGGTCTTCTTGTCCCGATCCACCACGTCCGCATGCGGGAATTGTTACGTCATGCGTAGAGATATCGACCACCCTTCTTAGGGGTTCCGGTCGCTATGTTTATTATTTTTCTTATTTTGTCCCTTATTCCCGCCGATGATGAGATGAATGACCTTGAGATGGAATGGGGTAATTCATGTCATCATCAGACTGCTGGGAATTAACGACGAGAGCAGTGGAACCCGACTCACGAGCGGCCCGTTGAAGGATCGTTGTCTCCTCCAAATCTAACTTGGATTTTGCCGTCTCAAAACTCGGTAATGGGTCATGTTGTTGAATGTGAGTCACAAAACCAGCATAAGCATCTGTTAATCCAGCAATCATTTTCAACACCAATCAAGTATTAGAGATCGGAGCATCAACATTCGCCAATTGATCGGCTAAAAGCTTAAGTCGATTGCAATAGGCAGTGGTGGTGGGAAAATCTTCCAAATTCGTATTTGTGAATTGGTTTTCGAGGTGAACAGCTCTCGAGTGTTTATTGTCCTGGAAAATCGCCGCAATACGTTTCCAAGCATTCTCAGCCGAGTCATCGTTCACAAGAATGGAATTAAGGAAGTCTTGTGATACTGATTGCATTTGATCTGACCAACGCAATCTGGCTGTCAAGCTGGTGCCAAAGGATGGATCTCGGTTGCCTTTGCATCTTGTGCCATCTTCTTGGCTGTCTCATCCAGTGGGGGGATGATGTGATCAAGCACATTATGAACTCGTGCGTGAACCTTGAAGAGGGCTGCCCAAGAATGATATTGGCTAGAATCATGATCTAACGTAATAGGGATGAGAGATTTGACGTTAGTGATAGCCAAAACAGGATGGAATTTTGGTTGATCGGCCATGATGATGAGGAGGCACGACGGAGCAAAGGGAAGGGAGGAAGAAGAAGAAGGCTAGGGTTGAGATGGGGAGGAAGGAACCAGCTCTGATACCATAAAGGAAATTGTTCCGTAGTATATTTCATTCATTGAGATCCCTAATATACATGGGTTGTCAAATAATCAAAGGCTAGAAACTAGGGAAGAGATTGACTAAAATACAACAGAATAAAGCCTATCCTAATACATAAGATTTACACTTAATATAAAATGTTTACAAGAATAAGTACAGATATTCTATTAGTTATACTCAACTCGTTTAAGATTCAAACTACTCGAATTCTTGATTATGATTCAATACATACTCGATTGATACATATTCGATTAGATGCTCGATACATTCTCTTATAATATATACAAATTTAAATCAAATTATGATAATTTATTATTATTATTTTATTTTATTTTTAATTGTGATTTTATATTTGTAAAGCGTAATATTAAATATATTTTCTCATGTAAGTAAAATAATAAATTCAATTTATAATTATATTTATTATAAAACTAGTTATTATGTAGAGACTCGAATTCGAACTTGAATTTGAAGTTCACGAGTAGTTTGAATATAATTCGATCAGAATCGGATTGAATTCGGGTAATAAATATTCGAGTCGAATCGAATTTGAGTAGAAATTTTTAAATACAATTCGAATTCGACTACGAATTTATCATTTCGAGTCGAATGCAAACAACTCTCTATTCGCCTCGGTTCGACTCGTGCAAAATATGAGTAAACTTAAAAATAATTTATTGTCTGTCTTTTTTGTGTGCAAAACGTTGCGTACATATCATTTTCTATTAGTTTTTTCATATAATTACTTTTTCTGATTGAGACTTAGAGTCAAAAGCATTTGTAAATCATGTGTGATTAGAATAAAATAACGAGTAACATTTTTAATACATGTGTTATGTAGGCAATTGAAAAAAATATATATTTACAGATTGAGAAATTAATTGGAAAAAAAATGCATACCTCTTCATCCAATAGGATAACATTGGTGTTGTTAATTTTATTTATTTTTGTATTTACTCCATTTCAAAATCAAGTGTCTCTTACTTTGATATATAGTAAAATCATCTTTTTGAAATATAGTTGATATTCAAATGAACTTGTGAGATTTTTGTATGTAATTAGTTGTGTAGATAATGTTCTTTTTTTATTTATAGTAAATTAGAGTGAGTTGAATGAGATTTGTTCTACTAATTAAATTCGTGAAATATTAAGAGTCATTAGAATTATATCAATTATTAATTGAATACATTGGTAGATTATATATATGTACTAAAATTTGTGAAAATTGTCCTCTTTTTCCTAAAGACATATTCAATATGTATATGTTCCAAATATTTTCTAAACTTTTTGTATGTGTATTGTAAGACCCCAACTTTTATAAATAAAGATGAATTTTTCTATAAATATTATTTTTGAATATTATGGAATAAATTTGATATAATGTTATAGTTGTGGGTAATATTTATAAATTTTACAAAGTAAGCAAGTTGTTATAAAATATTCGTTTGGTGGGGAATATTCTTTTTGTCGGGGAATATTAAATACGACGGCTCAATCATTAATTGGACCCCTAGCGGAAGTATTATCGTAGTTAAAAACGACAAAATTATCTTTCTATAAAAATAACGGCGCAGGTATTGTTACCGTTAAAACTGTTGAACTACCCGTTAGTAAAAGTACAATAATACGGCGTAGTTGTATAAGTAGCACACGATATTGATTATTGATGCTTTACGTGAGAAGTCACTCAATATATGCTCAATTATTGCTACATTAATTCTTTGCATCATATCTCTTATATTATTGATTCAATTATTGTCACATTATCATCTCATATAATATATTATAGTATTAAATCAATAATTGAGATGACAAGTTATAAATGATTAATAATTGTTGAAAGATTAAATATGTGTTGATTAAAAATAAAATGATTTGTGGTAATATTTATTCAATCCTTGATGTATATAAAGTGCATTATGAGGGCGTTTGTGGTAAGTTTGATTATTTTATGGGGGGGTATATGTCATCATCTAAGAGTCTCTTACGTCGATAGTAATTACCTTTACGGACATCAAACCGCTTGCTTTCTTTCATATTACAGGCGCCGAACCACTTGTCGTTTCACATTCTGCGTCGAACCACTTGTCGTTTCACATAACAAAGTCCGAACCACTTATCGTTTCACATTACAACGTCGAACCACTTTTCTTTTCACATCACCGATTAAATCAAGCCACTTGCCTTTTCACATGGCGGTCTTAAGCTAGAAATCTTCTATAAATAGAGGCCTAGTGCTTCATTATTTTCACGAATTCATTCAAGCTATAGAGAGAAAAGTATAGAGAGAATAAGAGAAAAGAAGAAGAGTATTTTGTTCTTACACTTCTGCGGTATTCAATCTCCTACCAAAAGTAAGGGGTGTTATTCTTTCTTATTCATGAAGAGAAGCTGTTGTTATTCCATTGCTTATTATTACATTGGAATAACTTGTATACGTGGTTTACCCTATACTTGGTGACATTCTTCTATTATTCTGTTGGAACATCACATGCGTGTGTTTTACACCGGACTGGTTCCGTCTTTATTATTATTACATTGTTGAACATCCTCATTTACATGTGTTTTACAGGACTGGTTAAAATCTTTATTATTATTCTGTTGTTGGAACATCCATCTGCGTGTTTTCTGCCGGACTGGTTCCATTCTTTATTATTCTGTTGAATATATCACATGCATGCGTTTCTGGCGGACACAGTTCCGTTATTTATTATTACATTGGAATAACTCGCTTCAAGCGATCTATCGCATGCATGGTGATTTCTTTTGTTATTCCATTCTTTATTATACCCAGGTTGGTTAAAACTTTGACTTCTATACTCCATGAAATTAGTGAAATATCCTTGATATTTCCGCTTCATCCAAAGATATCCTTTCATGGAAATATTCTTCTCGATATTCTTGAATTTTACTCTACAAAGCGATATCATGTTGACAATTTGGGCGTTATTAGTTCTGAATAACTTAAATCTTGAACTTGTTTTATTGAATTCTTATATCATTGTCATCATCCTCATGTTTATATTATGTTGAAAGTCATCTCGTGGCTCATAGTGCATAGATGGACTTGGTATGATTATGACCGAGAGACTATTCGTGTAATCATGGACCGTAATGTTACAAATGATGTGGTAAAAATCCTCGATGGCCTGTAGTGCATTGATGGACAGATTGTTGGCATGATCATGACCATTAATGAATACACAAATATTCTTGGCCCGTAGTATGAATAATTGTGGTCGTGATCTAAAGAATATCCTTGGCCGTAGTGCGGGGGTGATTCGATGATGTGGAATATTTATTAAAGTGAGTCTCATTATAACAATGATGAAAAACCTTTTAAAACCTAAAAGATAGTAGACTTTATTTTCTACTTGACTCTTTTAATGGATTGCATATTCATTGCTGAGCTAAAACGGTTTATCTATTGTATTTTATCGGTTTAACATTGTTGAAGACTATTGATAATTTATTACTGCATTATCTTAGTCATAATATTTCTTCTTGGGCTAGTTGAGCTCACCTTTCTTTCACTTTTCTTCGTGAAATGAGAATATAAATTGGGACGAGTCGGGAAACAAGTGATGGTCCTGAAGATAGCATTAGTAGTCCTCACTATTCTCGTGAAATAGTGTGATAATAATTGTAATGAGGACTCCTTTTGAGTTTGTATGATCTCTAGTAGACAATATTGTATTCAAACTCACGGTTTATATAAGTATTGTACACTGGCAGTTATATTAGTAAGTTGTATTTAAATTACATACCATGTATCCGACTACCCAAGATGGGTGATGTATACTATTTTTGGGGGCGTCAAATGTATTATTTAATTTTTATTCATTTGACATAAATGACATAAATGTTATTTATAAATTATCCGTATTTTAGTAGTTTATGAGTCCTGAATTTGAACCAGGACTCTCTCTCTCTCTCTCTCTCTATATATATATATATATATATATATATATATATATATATATATAGAGACATTTATGTAATTTTTTGTATGTGGATACAGACATGTTTTGTTATATGTATCCAAATCACACCAAAAATACTGTATTATGTAAAAATTCCAGTTCCATAAAATATTAAACTTTTTTTTAGTTGTGTTAAAAAAAAGCAAAAAACAATCCGCATTTTAAGCCTATCCGGGAGTCCGGATAGGATCCTCTATGTGTGTGTATATATATACATAGGGCTATATGTATATACACAGCTGTGTATTACACAGTTGGAGTATGACGACATGTTTTTGAAATATATAGTGACGGTTCACCGTCATGTAGTAACTAGAATAATAACTATGGCGACGGGTGTAACCATAGTTATTGTAAAACCCCAACTTTTTGAATAAAGATGAATTTTCTATAAATATTATTTTTGAATATTATAGAGTGAAATTGATATAATGTTATAGTTGTGGGTAATATTTATAAATTTTGCAAAATCATGTGTTGTTATATAATATTTGATTGGTGGGGAATATTCGTTTTAACGAAATATTAAATGCACAACCAAGACAATCATTGGTGGACCCTACAATGTAATTATTATTTGGATTGAGAAAACGACAAAAAATACTTTATGAAAATAAAGGCGAAAGTTTTACTGATTAATCTGTTGAAACACCCAAAGTGTTAAAAGTACAATAATACGGCGTGGTTGCGTAGTAGCACCACGGTATTAATTATTGATGCTTACGTGATAAGTCACTCGATTTTTGTTGGTATTATTATTGTAATAATCGTAAAATCTTTTATATAAAATAGAATACTTTTATAAAGTTATTCTATAAATAGAATATATTATATTCTATTATGCATAGTGTCTGCATAGTATTTTAAAAAGATATTGGTGATTTCTGTTGTTATTCCATTCTTTATTATTCCGTTGGAACATCTTGTCGGTCTTGAATTTACTTTGACTTGGTTTAGATTATTTAGTATTACATTGGAATAACTTTTATACATCAAAATCTGCGCATGCATGGTGATTTCTTTTGTTATTCCATTCTTTATTATGCTCAGTTGGTTAAAGTTTTGACTTCTATACTCCATGAAATTAGTGGAATATCCTTGATAATTGCGTTTCATCCAGTATCTTTTCATGAAAATATTCTTCTGAGCATTCTTGAATTTTACTCTACAAAGCAGTATCATGTTGACAATTTGGACGTTATTGGTTCTTGGACAAATTAATTCTTGAACTTGTTTTATTGAATTCTTATATCATTGTCATCATCCTCGTATTTATTGTAAGACCCCAACTTATTATTAATGAAATTTAATTTTCTCTATTTATTATTTTAAAATAGTAAGGGTTGATTTGATTAATGTGGATAGTTAGGGGTAAAATACGCAAATACTTGAAAATAAGCAAGTGGTTATAAAATATTCATTGTTGTCGGGAATATTCGTTTGGTGCGTGGAATATTAAATCTTGTCGGAGAATATTAAATGCGACGGTACAGACCATGTGTGGGCCCATAACTTGAACGCGATTGGATGAAGAAAACGCAGCAAATATAAGTGGTTTAAAAATAATCTGGCGTGGTTATTACTGAAGTAATCTTGTTAAAATATCCGGTGGTTAAAAACACAAGAAAGCACTTACGTATTACACCAATTATTGATTCTTACGTGAAGGCACTACTCAATAATGGTTACGATAATTCTTTATTCGATATTTTATTGAGTTAATAATTCTTTGCGTTGATATTTTATATTGTTGTTGTTTCAATAATTGTCATTATACAAGATTATTTTCATTATCGAGTAATAATCCATATTATTAGAATAATATTATTAGATAACATTATTGGCAATGTCTAGAAAGTTACTGTCTAAGGAGAGGTTTGGTCACCTAATTGCGCCAGGTAAGAAGAAATTCTTATTGGAAAGCCCCCTCTTCTTTGGAACCGCACTGTTGTCGATATTGTGATTACGTAATATTATTTGTGAATAATTAATTATTGATTCATATGATGAGGAAAATATTGATTTTATGTGGATATAGATGGAGAAAAATTTAATGTGACAATTGTTGAAAATTGAAATTTTATCTTTTTCGATAAAATAATTCATTTAAATATATTATTATATTTTAATAATATAATAATGGTGATATTTTTACAACGAATGTGGGATATATGAGTATACGAGGAGGAAGAGTATTTTGTTGCAATAAATGTTTAAAACATGTTAAACATGTCGGTGGACCCCATTTATTGATTTGAAATTTGATTATAGCACAATAAAATCGCTTGGTTTGTAGATTTTGGTCAATTTTATTTGGAATTTGGAAAACTTTCTTCTGCAAAGTTGTAGAGAATTGAATTTCCTATAAAAACTCATGAGATTCGAATTTTTCTGATGAAAGGGCTATTTATTATGAATTATTGAAGTTCAAAGTTCAAAATAATTGATTTTTGGAAGTTTAAAATATTTAAAATTAGAAAAACATTTTTTCATTATGGTGTGTTACACATGTGGGTTGAATGAGCTGAATTCAGTTCTTGGAAGGTTGGCGTAGGAAATTTTATTATAAATAATAATATTATATTAAATTTTACTGCTTTGGTGTTCTAGCATTTTCCTATAAATAGGGTCTTGGGTTAGAATTGAAAATCACACCGAAATGAAGTTTTCTCTCTATATTATCGGCGTATTCTTGTGAGTATTTTGAGTATACTTTGAGTATTGTTACACGGTGCGAAGTTCCTTGACCTTTATACCCTAGATATTCCGGTAGAAATCTTAATCTTTCGAGGTAAGGGATGTTATTTTCTTCTCAAATGATATTATTTCTCCAATATCATTATGTTAAAATATTAGTTGAAACTTTTTATCAAATTTGGAACTTTTCCATATCGGGTTACTATTAATGAGTTCTTATTCATGAGTTCTTATTCACGAGTTCTTATTCATGAGTTCTTATTCACGAGTTACTTATTCACGAGTACTATTCATGAAGTCGTGAAGATGTTTTTTGGGAAATTTCTATCTTTTGGTGTCGAGTTACTATTCACGTACTCAAGACTATTCACGATATCGACAATTATTCATAGAAAAATAAAATTTCTTCTTTTTGTCCAAAATATCTATTCGGATACTAGCTTTGATTGTATCCATGTTTTGATCATTCTTGAATTTTACACCACTATGATTATTTTTGAGGTATTTTTGAACATGGATAAAACAAAGTACTGAATCCTTAATCCTTAATCCTTGTCATTTTGTTTCACCGGATTCGTTTTTTAAAAATATTTTTCATCATCCTCGGTCTTAAATGATGATATTATTGAATATCTTTGGCACATGGTGCAAAGATGAATGATTTCTGAAGAATATCTTTGGTAGTAGTGCAAAGATGAGCAGTGTTTAGATGAACATGACCAATCGATGAATATCTTTGGCACATAGTGCAAAGATGAATATTTGATTCGGATGTATATTGATTGATGTTACGAGGGGATAAAAGATAGACGATGAACTTTTAAATTCATACATAGAAGATAGTAGTTTGCATTCTCTACTTAACTCTTCTAATGAATTATTATTTCCGCTGCGAATATTGATTTAAAATTTGTTGTCTATTGTATTCTATTAGATTTTTCCCTGTTGAAGACTAATGATAATTTATTCTGTATTATCTTAGTCATAATATTTCTTACTGGGCTAGTTGAGCTCACCCTTTCTTTCACTGTTCTCTTCAGGAAATTAGAATATAGGTGGAACGAGTCGGGGAACGGAGTGATGGTCCTAGATGGTTCATTAGTAGTCCTCACTATTCTGTGAAATAGTGTGATAATAATTGTAATGAGGACTCCTTTTGAGTTTGTATACTCTCTAATAGGCAATATTTGTATTCAAACTCACAGTTTATGTTTTGTCTTATTGTACACGACAATTATATTATTAAGTTGTATTTGAATTCTATACCATGTATTTGGCGACTCAAGATGGGTGATGTATACCTAATTTTGGGGGCGTCACAGTTGATATCAAAGCTTAGGGATATGATCCCTGGCTAAGATGTGAGACTAGAACTAAGAGGGGAGATACGGGGAATTCTTTCGCTAGTATGCCCTACTTAAATTTATTTTGTATTTAAATTGGTTGGTCAGAGTTTAGAGATAATATGTTACATGTCAACTAACCCTTGTTTTGTGGAAGTATCTGAAAATGACATCCGAGAATGTTGAGAATAGCAATGGAGCACAAGAGAACGTTGAGTCTCCATATATCAATAATTAGGATAATGTGCATCAGGAAGGCGACAATCCACATGCAAACAACAACACAGACTAAATGATGAATGATGGATTGTTCAGAGGCTATATGTAATTCATGGAACATCAGGCGAGAGCGGCTCCTGTCCGAAATGTAGGTGGAAACACTGAAAACTCTCGGACGGTCACCGCTAAATAGTTCAAGGAGCTGGGACCACCGGAGTTTATTGGAGAGCCAAAACCACTTAAGGCGGAAGCATGGATAAAGTAGATCACCAAGATATTTGATGTCTTGGGATGCTCCGAGGAGCAAAAGGTTCCATTCGCCACCTTCATGTTGCGTGAAGAGGCAAATTACAGGTGGGAATCTGTAAAACGTACCAAGCCTGACGCACTCAAGATGTCTTGGGAGAAGTTCCAAGAGCTATTCAACGACAAGTACTTTCCCGAGAGTACTTTTGGTGATATTCGTCATACATTTTGGTGGAGCAATATGAAGAGAGAGATAGCGCTGTTTATCTCAAGGTGTCTAACGTGTCAACGAGTCAAGGCGGAGCATCAAGTACCAAAAGGTCCATTGCAACCACTTGAAATTCTAGAATGGAAGTGGGAGCACATTACCATGGATTTCAAGTTCTGGGGTCTTCCCAAAGTTTCTCAAGGCCTAGATGCGATTTGGGTCATTGTTGATAGATTGATCAAGTCCGCTCATTTCTTACCGATCTGAGAAACTTATACACTTGAACGTCTTGCTCGTATATGTACATAAACGAGGTTGTAAGATTGCATGGTATGCCATATCCATAGTTTCGATCGAGACCCAAGATTCACTTCACGATTTTGGGTTAGTTTACAAAAAGCTATGGCAAGCGCAGATTTACGATTTAGTTCGGCATATCATCCTCGGGACGGACGTCTGATCGAGAGGGACTATTCAAACTCTGTAAGATTTATTAAGACTCGTGTCCTTGACTTCAAGGAAGTTGGGACAAATTCTTACCGTTGGTGGAGTTTTCCTACATAACGCTTATCAAGCAAGCATTGACATGGCTCCATTCGAGGCGTTGTATGGAAGAAAGTGTCGCTTCTCCAAGATCTTTGGGATGAGGTGGGTGAAGCAACGTTGTTGGGATCCGGGTTGAATACGTATGACTACGGAAAGATTCAAACGATTCGACAACGTATAAAAACCTCACAAGATTGACAAAAGAGTTATCTTGATCTTCATCGAAAGGACGTGGAATTCGATATAGGAGATCATGTGTTGTTACGTGTTGCTCCGTGGAAAGGAGTTATGAGATTTGGAAAGAGAGGAAAGCTCAATCCTCGATTCATCGCCCCATTTTAATCCTTGATCGGTAGGAACTGTGGCCTATAGACTCGCTTTTGCGCCAAGTATGTCTCGTGTTCATAACGCTTTTTACATATCCATATTACGTAAATATGTGGAAGACCCGAACCACATTATTGAGTTAGAACCGACGAAATAAGCGGAAGATTTGACGTATGAAGAGGTTCTGTTCAAATCTTGGATAAGAAGGAACATATTCTACGCTCCAAAGTTATACCTCAAGTCAAAGTTTTGTGGAGAAACCACGATGTTGAGGAAATGACTTGGGAGTTAGAATCAAAATGAAATCAAGGTATCCTTACCTCTTGATATACTGTGTATCGTACCCTAATTTCGAGGGCTTAAATTTCATAAGAAGGAGAGATTGTAAACCCCAACTTTTTGAATAAAGATGAATTTTCTATAAATATTATTTTGAATATTATGGAGTGAAATTGATATAATGTTATAGTTATGGGTAATATTTATAAATTTTGCAAAAATACGCAAGTTGTTATATAATATTCGATTGGTTTGGGGAATATTCGCTTTTAACAGAAATATTAAATGCAACCAAGACAATCATTGGAGGATCCTGATGGAATTATTGTTTGATTGAGAAAACGACAAAAATACTTTATGAAAAATAACGGCGGAAGTTTTATCGTTAATCTGTTGAAACACGGTGTTAAAAAAATGCGATGTCTGGCATTAGTTGCATAAGTAGCACACGGATTAATTATTGATGCTTACGTGATAAGTCACTCAGTTTTGTTGGTATTATTAATGTAATAATACAAAAAATCTTTTATATAAAATGTAATACTTTTATAAAGTTATTCTATAAATAGAATATATTATATTCTATTATGCGTAGTGTTGCATAATTAATCTGCAGAGTATTTTGCATAGTAAAATCTTTTATATAAAACAAAATACTTTTATAAAATTATCTGCATTTTATTAGACAATAATTAGAATATATTATATTTTATTATGCATAGTATTTACATAGTGCTGCGTAGTGTTTGCGTAGTAAAATCTTTTATAAAGTTATTCGTTTTATTAGATTATAAATAGAATATATTATATTTTATTTAAAAGATTTTGCTTTAAATATTGATAGTCGATTAAAGTAAATCAATCTGACCGCTCATGAGTTAGTTACTTATGCAATCTATTTTTCTATAAATAGAAGCTCATTCCATCATTATTTTCTTACAATTCAATTTGAAACTCTGAGAGATAAACTATAGAGAGAAAGAAGAAAGTATTCTATTACTTCACTACTTATATATCCAGTACTCTTCTTCTTAAGGTAGGGAATATTGTTTGTTGTACTCGTAAGGGGTGTTATTCTTTTATATTCATAAAGAGAACTTATGTTATTCCATTCTTTATTATTCTGTTAGAATAACTTTTGTGTAATGCGTCTTTACCCTATACTTGGTGACATTCTTTTATTATTCCGTCTTTATTATTTTGTTGGAGTATCACATGCATGCGTTTCTGCGAACACGATTCCGCTCTTTATTATTACATTGGAATATCCTGCATCATGCGCTTTTACGCCGGGACTGGGTTCCGCCTCTTTATTATTATTATGTTGGAATATCCATCTGCATAATGCGTTTCATGAAACCCGATTCCGCCCTTATTAGTATTCTCATTGGAATAACTGCATACATCTAAGCACCGCATGCATGGTGATTTCATTTGTTATTCAATTCTTTATTATTCCGTTGGAACATCCTGCTTGTCAAGAATTTACGCTGACTTCGGTTCCGATTATTTAGTATTCTGGCTTGGAATAACTCGCTTTTATCACGAAATGCATGGTGATTTCTTTTGTTATTCCATTCTTTATTATACTCAATTGGTTAAAGTTTTAACTTCATACTCCATGAAATTAGTGGAATATCCTTGATAATTGCGCTTCATCCAAATCTTTTCATGGAAATATTCTTCTAAGCATTCTTGAATTTTACTCTACAAAGCAGTAATCATGTTGACAATTTGGACGTTATTAATATATATATATATATACGGTCAGGATCAAGTGCATACCCTTATCTTACTCATTTCGTCACTCACCCCTTTTAGTCAAGCGGTTTGCGATCATAAATCGTAAATACTCATACTTTTAGTGACGCTATATGTTGTCGATCGCCGCTAAAAGTATAGATATGATTGTATTGCCAAAACCATCGCTCAAAAAGAGGGTGAAACGCAATGAGTAAGATAAGGGGTATATCATTGATCTTGTTTCTCTCTATATATATATATAGAGAGAGAGGTTAAAATCAAGTATTTTGTGGGGTTGTTGGGTTGGCTAAATAGGAGAACTAATGTTTTTCTTTTTGAGAATCTCAAATTTTATGATTAAGAAGTTAGAAAAATCTAAAAAATTATGAGCGTTTTCAATCAACAAAATAGGAAAGTTAAAAAAAAGGCCTATCAAGTTATCAAAGTTGAACTACCTAATTGACTCGAGACCAAATAAAATAATTCGATACTTATGTTATATTTTGATACTAGCAACAGTCCCGTGCTTCTGACACTATAGACGGTGAGATTTATCCCAAACTTTAGATGGCTCAGATGATTTATTAGGGTGAACGAGAAATTCAAAATTATTTGTATTTTGTTAGATAGATTGGTTGATTAATAAAGAAAACAAAGTTCACCACATTTTTGCTTATTAATATAATATAATATTATAATTGTTAATTTAATTAGTTATCCAATCCTAACATGGTCTCAAATTTAAGTTATCACCTCCTAAAACATACTATATTATTTTGTTGAATGTATTTTCAAGAGATAATACTCTCTTTGTTTTATAATATAATAATATATTATTTTAAAAATTGATTTAAAATATTTAAAATTAATATAAATCAAAAATTTTATTTGCCAATACTATTAAAAAATGTTATAAATTATCTAAAATTATTAGTCATAATTATGAAATTTGTTATTTTAAATGTTTGATAAATATTGCCAATTTAAAAATTAAAAATATCTCAATTGACTTTCAAAAGATATTGATATACTTTGAAACGAAAGGAGTAATATAACAATAAGTTTGGGTGTTAGTGCAATTACTAAACTTTAATTGTATACTATAATATTAAATTATAATGGAGTAATTTATATTAATAAGATATAATCTATTTTGAATTTTAGCGGAGATGATGGTTCAAATTCATTCTAATTGATTTAGACGAGAAAATACAAGTACGGTTCAAATTTATTCTAATAAATTTAGGCGGAAAAGAGTGGTGGGAGACAGTAGCGAAGCCACATTAGAGATTGTGGGGTCAATTGACCCCATTGGAAAAAAAGATTTATTTTATAATATATGATAAATTTAGAAGAAATTTAAGTGTAATTAATAAATTGACCCCACTGAAATTTTATAATTTTTTAATATACTGGATCAAATTGAATTTTTATAACTTTTTCAATTTCATATTATGTTTACTACATCAAGTATGTATCTTCCTCTAATATTTTTAAAATAAATAATAATCTAATTTATATTATTTTTATAACATAAGAAATTTAAATATTTATTAACAAATATGTTATTAAAAAGGCGTATTAGGAGTCAATAAGGGGTGTATATCTATATATAATATTAGTACTTGTTATATTAACAATATTGTAACCAAATGTACATGTTTTGGCTCGGGGGCAGCATCACAATATTTTGACCCCACTAACTAAAATTTCTGGCTTCGCCACTTGTGGGAGAGAAAGGAGAAAAGAGAGAAAATGAAAATGAGATTATTAAAATAAGGAGAGGGATAATTTCGTTAAACCGTGACTTTAGACACCCACAATTAATAGTAATATACTTTTTCTATTTCTAAATAAGTGTCGTTTAAGGTTTTTGCACATGGATTAAGAACGTTATTTAATCCTATTATTTAATAATTAAAATTTGTTTGAAATTCCATCACTACCCGGGAAGTTGAAAACTATTAAATACTAATGGTGAATTTTTTTTTGAGACAATGAAAGAAGATAAGAGTGATATAAGAAAGTAAATAATTTATTCTTCTAGAAAGTTATAAACAACAAATAATTTAGAATAAATTTGTTCTTTCAAAAAGTCATTTATTTAGGAACGGAGGAAGTAATATATTAACGTGTCTCTCCCACTCTATTTTCTAACAACATTTCAATTACCGCTACTTTCTTTGCAGTAGCAGCAGTAGCCGTAGCCGTAGCAGTAGCAGCATGAATCAAGTAAGACTTATTTATGCTTACTCACCAGTCACCTCACACTATCTGTCCATCTCCCTCACGCGAAAAATACCTCTCTGAAGATTATCATTTTTCTCCCACAACAACTTCCATAAAAACTCTCTCATTCTTCTTCGCTCTTTTATAGCCTATCGTATATCAATCAATCAATCCTCTGTGTGTACGTTGAGAATTTCTGTCTTTGTGTTCCACGTTTAAGGTCACTTCACCGCGAGTTAAGTATACTTGCCTTTCTGAGTTGTTAACTGTCCGTTTCTCTTTTTAATAATGTAATTGTCAAGGAGGTACTTTCTTTGATTTTCTTCTCTCTTTATTTGATGCCCATTTGTTCAAACTTGATCTAAATCATTCCTCTTTGAGTTTAGTTATGGGCTCTCGCTAATCATTCCCCTGCATAATTTTGAGGGTTTGTTGTGTTCTGGTGAATGCCCATTTGCCTAAACATGTTCTAAGCCCACACAATCACTTCCTTACAAATGGGTCTTCGCTAATTTTGTGGACTTTAGTTTCCAAACTTTTTAACTCCTTGAGTTTTACATATTCAGAATTTTGGCATATAAATATTCAGACCATGTAACTGATCCTTAGTCTTTTGTTGCATTCATTGCCTTTTGTATATGTAAGAATAAGAGTAGAGGTTGCCTTTTGTATATGTAAGAATAAGAGTATAGGTGAGGTGATGGATCTGAACTTTTCTGAAGTCAACCGCTAGTTTATATCTTAGTTGCTGGAGATGGTTTTGTTGTTTCGTTAGTCTTGACTTCCTGATTATCAATGAATCCACTTCGATAGTATCACTGATTTTTCACTCAGTTATGGAATCCAAGTAGGCAGGATTGAGATTCCTATCTTCATCCGAGTCGCATTCATTACTAAATATTCTTTTATTCTTCTTTATAACTTAACTAAAATAATTCTTTGTATGTTATACCAAAATGTAATTCTGATACTTGTACATTCTAATTCATGGACCTCACCTCACCAAGGGCCATTGTACATTGAAAGTAATGATCAAGCAATCTTTGTCATTGTGCCCATAGCCCCATACTTTCTTATAGTTTGATTATGAACATATAGTTATCTTAATATTGACCTCTCGAGACCCTTAGTTTGAAGTTTTAGTGCGTCATTTCCATCTCATTCCGATTAGTACTTTGTCAAGTTTAAAGGAAAAAGTAAAAAGAATTAAAAAATCTTTAATTGCTTAACTTTTGAGTTATCATGGAAGAAACGTTTGTTCCCTTCCGCGGAATCAAGAATGATCTTCAAAAAAGGTTGTTATGCTACAAGCAAGATTGGACCGGTGGTCTACGCGCGGGTATCAGGTGTGTGATTCATCTGTAGCTCATCATACATAACTTAATTGTGAAGATTTTGATTTATTTAACTTATGCGAATATACTTGATCATCAATATGAGTAATCATATTTCTTGAAATTATTAATTACTCAATGTTATTGCAATAAGTAAGAAAACTACATTTAGTAGTTTGTGGATGCAATAGATGATCTTGCTTACCTTTTGTTAACAAGGATCCTGGCACCAACAACATACATATTTTTTGCTTCAGCAATTCCAGTTATATCTTTTGGGGAGCAACTAGAGAGAGATACTGGTATGATAGTTTATAATTGTCAAGGCTTCTTGTCATCTCTTATTCTAAGGTGTATTGGCCAAGCTTAACAGAAGTTTTTCTATATATTTCCTGTAGATGGAACCTTAACTGCTGTGCAAACTCTTGCATCAACATCACTATGTGGAATCATCCATTCTATTCTTGGAGGCCAACCACTACTCATACTAGGTGTTGCTGAGCCAACAGTGTTGATGTACACATTTATGTTCAAGTTTGCAAAGGATCGAAAGGACTTGGGTCAGGAACTTTTCTTAGCCTGGACAGCATGGTCTGTTCTAACTACCTTAGAACTTAAAACTTACATATCTGGTTACAGTTACACGCTTCTTAACAGTGACCTGTACAGGGTTTGTATGTGGACAGCCCTTTTGCTTTTCACACTGGCCATTTTGGGTGCATGCTCGATAATCAATAGATTTACGCGTCTGGCTGGTGAACTATTTGGCCTTCTAATTGCAATGCTCTTTATGCAGGAGGCTATTCGAGTAAGTATTCTTGGATCATTCAGTTGACTTGCTTAATTTTTATTTTTTTGTGACAGAAAAGAAATATATATTGATATTCCAGAACAACAGATAGCTTAATGAGGTTGCATCACCCCTTATATCTTCTGTCATACTATCGCTAGCTTACCTGGTAATATTCTAGGACTAAGTACAGTATGCCCATCACATCTGCTTTGTTGTTCAAATAAGTTTTCTACAAATTAAGCTTCCTTATTAATATATGAAACTTTATCCTCTTATAGCAGTTAATTCCTTAAAATATTTAATTAACACCAAAGGCCCAAATCCTCAAAAGGAATTTTCCATGTTTCCTTTGTCCATATAAGTGATCAACTTGGAACCCCCCTCAAGCATAATGTGTTCTATCACACATTTTATTCCAAACACTTCTATCTCCTAAGGCTTTGAATCTTCTATAGCTATAATCCTTGGTGATGATAAATTCACTAGTACTGTGATCTCTTTCACGGGAAAATGCAGAAACAAAATCATCATATTTTGAACATTATCCTATAGGGAGTGGTGGATGAGTTTCGCATACCCAAGAGAGAAAATCCTAATCAGGCTGCGCTTCTACCATCGTGGTGCTTTGGAAATGGAATGTTTGCATTGGTTCTGTCCTTTGGCCTTCTCCTCACGGCATTAAGGAGCCGTAAAGCTAGATCCTGGCGCTATGGGACAGGTGCATGTTAATGATTTTCTGAAGCTGATGTTTCATATAAAGATAAGTTAATGTTGTCTGGTCAGCTTATATCAATCTATGGGTTGGTTCTGGCAAGTAATTATAATAGAAAAGTTTATTAGTATTTCTGACTTTCAAATCTGCTTTCAAGGTTGGTTACGTGGCTTTATTGCTGATTATGGTGTCCCACTCATGGTGCTGGTATGGACTGCTGTGTCTTACATACCAGCTAATGATGTCCCAAGAGGAATACCAAGGCGGCTTTTAAGTCCAAATCCATGGTCTCCTGGTGCATACTCAAATTGGACGGTTATCAAGGTGTTTCTCAAACTTCATCTTCTTCCCTATATTGAATAGTTATTACTTTCATCTAGCATTACTCTGGAAAGAGTTCTTCACTTCTTTTGGTCTTTGCTCTATAGCCTTACTGGAAACTAAAATTGGAATCCTTTCTCAGGATATGCTGAATGTGCCTCCTCTATATATTGTTGGAGCATTTATTCCAGCAACTATGATTGCTGTGCTTTACTACTTTGATCACAGTGTTGCATCTCAGCTTGCTCAACAGAAGGAGTTCAATCTGAAAAAACCGGCTTCATATCATTATGATCTTCTTCTTCTGGGCTTCTTGGTAAGTTATTGCTCGTGGAATTTTAGTAATATTTTTTTCTTTGTATGTTAATCAAAGGGGTGACTTTATTTTTTGTCTTCATTATAAATTTCTAAATTGACCAGGTCATACTATGTGGTCTTACTGGCATTCCACCTTCCAATGGAGTTATTCCACAATCTCCAATGCATACAAAAAGTTTAGCAACTTTAAAACATCAGGTACTATCTGGTTCTACCAAATAATGGAACTTACGAGAGAGTTGAGTTTCATCTGTGTTGTTAATCCTACTGTAAAATATAATTTCATTAACTTCTGGAAACTGGAGTTTTTGTGATCTTATTTTACACCTTTTGTTTTATGATCAACAGTAAAATGAATATTCAGACCAAATAAAGAGGTATTCCTCTCTGCACTTGTGCTTTTTGTACAGGAGTGCAGGACCATAGCTCAACCATTCTATGGGTCAATTAGAATTTCCCATAGATGGATTCATAAATGGCAGTCATGCTTACCGTCACATATGAGCAGTACTTTGTCTTCATGCTGCCTTAAAAACTAAACTGCTAAGATTATCTCCAAACTAATCTCTAGTAAGAAAACTTCTTAGAATTGTATGTCCTGCTCGTCAGCTCTTTTTTTCTCAATACAATCCATTTTCTAATCAACTGAAGGATTTAGCTCTCTCGAACCAATCCACTTTCTAGTCTAACTGAAGATTTTCTTAGCTGTTATGATTATCTCTTCATTTTATTGGATAAACACCTCTTTTCTAAAAAATTATCTATCACTAAATTTGAAGTCTAAAGAGGACGTTATGTGTCGTTTTTCCTTGGAACAGCTTCTTCGGAATAAGCTAGTTTCTACTGCTCGAAAAAGCGTGAGTAAGAATTCAAACCTGGGCCAATTGTACCATACCATGCAAGAAGCATACAATGAAATGCAGACTCCACTTGTCTATCAAACTCCATCTGGTTTGGTAAATACTCCTACTTGTTCTTTAGATTGTTTAAACTTTTCATATTTTGTATGCTCTGCTATTACACCGTTCTTCGAACAGGGACTCAAAGAGCTGAAAGAGTCCACGGTTCAACTTGCCTCAAGCACTGGCTACATTGATGCACCAGTTGATTTAGACCGTTTTTGATGTGGATAAGGACATTGATGATCTTTTACCTGTTGAAGTCAAGGAGCAACGCCTCAGCAATCTGCTTCAAGCATTATTGGTTGTTTGTTGTCTAGCCGCTATGCCTCTTTTGAAGAAGATACCAACTTCGGTTCTTTGGGGTTACTTTGCTTTCATGGCCATTGAAAGCTTACCTGGAAATCAATTTTGGGAGAGGATATTGTTGCTTTTCACTGCTCCAAGTCGAAGATACAAGTAAGTTTTAGTTCTTATTGGCGGAAAGGGATGATGACTTTAGCTAGTAATTCTTTCTAGTAGCGTTTGTATAAATTTTGGAAGCTCGTCTACATTCATTTGTTTATG
The DNA here is from genome assembly GCA_020205615.1 of Panax quinquefolius. Classification (NCBI taxonomy): domain Eukaryota; kingdom Viridiplantae; phylum Streptophyta; class Magnoliopsida; order Apiales; family Araliaceae; genus Panax; species Panax quinquefolius. The sequence goes on along the minus strand of CM035172.1, from coordinate 9,887,817 downwards.
CATGTAATTGCAAGACTTTTTTTTTTCTCCATATGAAATAAAATAAGGAATAGCATTGGATTTGAATCTCATGAAATTCTACCTTCTATTAGTCTTTCTAACCTGTTCTCAGGTTTGACCTCAACGAAAGTTTAGATTAACTAATGATTTTGGTGAAGTTCCCTATTTATTAATCCCCCCTTACCCCCTCTTTCTAGTCTTTACTATTTGTTAGTGGTAATCCCAATCAAACCACTAATCTTATAAGTGAATTGAGGCATTTTATCTCCTTCGTTTACTTGTCAGGGTGTTGGAGGAATATCATGCAACGTTTGTAGAGACAGTACCTTTCAAGACAATTGCGGCCTTCACCTTGTTTCAGACAGTTTATTTGCTCATGTGTTTTGGCATAACATGGATCCCAATAGCTGGTGTTCTTTTCCCACTCTTGATCATGCTTCTTGTGCCGGTGAGGCAGTATGTGCTCCCCAAGTTTTTCAAAGGAGCCCATCTTCAAGACTTAGATGTCGCGGAATATGAAGAAGCTCCTTCAATTACATTCAACATGTCATTTGGAGTAAGTTTTCTACAACTTTCTCTATTTCAGCTAAACCTGTAAATACGTTTAGAATAAATTTCTATACAATAACAATGTAAGAGACTTTCACGGTACCATATAACAGGATCTTGACACATCATTAATGAAATATATGTTTGGAAAAAAATTCTCTTATGTTACTGAGGTGTCGTAATCCTGTTACCACTTGTGCTTTGGAACTCTTCTGAGTTCACTTGAAAATTTATTCAGATCATCATCAAATTTGGTGCAAGATGGTGTCAAAAATTGCTAGAGTTGCGTCACTGACGAAGTTCTGAATAGGTGCTAATCTTACTTACATTTGCTGTAACATAGGACTCACAATTGAGACTAGGAACCACTAATGTACTTCAGTCATAATCTGATCTTTATTCTTGTCTCGGCTTATATTCTTTAGCTTCTATACCCATCTATGATTGAGACGAGTAACCACCACTGAACATACATACTTTCAGGATGAAGACAATCAAGCAAGAATGGCCCAGATTGACAGTGCGGAAATCCTTGATGAAATCATAACTAGAAGCCGTGGTGAGATTCGCCGGGCACAGAGTCCAAAAGTAACTAGTTCAACCCCAAGTTCATTAGAGGATGCGAAGCCTGCATATAGCCCACGGGCGTCACAGAGGGCACATAGCCCCCGCGTGAATGAGTTAAGGAGTCCCAGATACAGTGCAAAAGGTTTTGAAATAAGGCAAACACCCAGTCCTGGGCCACCCATTCTTGGTCAAAGCAGCAGCGACGGTTCGCCTTCAGGCTAAACCCCCCAAACTCCTAAAAATTACTTGTTTGTGCAAGTGTAATGGTTCTCGAGAGGTCTTGTGTTATGTAAGTAGAAGTAGTAGTATAATGTTTGTTTGTTTGATGTTGTGGTATTACAAGAGTCGGAACAGTTTTTATGTATCTAAGTACTAGGATTAGGATTGCTTGAGAATAACATTAACACGATGATAATATATGTTAAAGGTAAACATTGTTGCAGACATTTCTTTTTCTTTTTTTTACATTGTATTGTGGATGGATGAATTGTTGAAGACGAGAGAGTAAATGAAGCAGCTCTGGGTTTTGGTTTTGAGCGGAAGTAGTAAGTAATATACAAAACCTAAATGCCTGCCTAATAAAAGCATGTATAAGTTTTAACTGTTATTTCCCTGCATATTTATTTGTGTATTCATTATGAACCAGGTTGAATCGCATTACAGTCAACGGCTTGGCTAGGCTATTCAATTCAAGTGAGTTAAATAATTGGTTATACAATACAACACAACACAAAACTTTCTTTTGGGTATCTGTTAAATTAGGCCTGGCCTCATGGCTTGTCCAAATTCCTCTCGTTAGTGGCCCTACCTTTTAAAAAGAAACACCTAGCCCAGCCCACGACTGCAGCCTGTAGGGGGCTTGAATAGGACTAATACGACATCGTTGTACCCTTCCAACCCAACCAAGTCCAAGAAAAGAAGTCTTGTCAACGTCTGATTTCGGTGGTTAGCATCTGATCGATCGATCTATCTGGTATAAGTTGTATAACCAACCAACCAACCAACCAGCCAACCAGCCAACCAGCCAACCAGCATTGCGTACATAAAAAAAGGCAGGAGGGAGGGAGAAAGAATGAGGCCTCAAATAGTATTATTTGGGGACTCGATTACGGAGCAATCCTTCAGATTTGGTGGATGGGGTGCTGCTCTTGCTGATACTTACTCCCGCAAGGCAAGGTTCCTTCTTTTTCTTCTTTCTTTATGCTTTTCTTTCAAACAAACACTCATGTATTAAAATTGGGTATTTTTCCTTCATTTTTATTTTATTTTATTTTATTTTATAGGCTGATGTACTGGTTCGTGGGTACGGTGGATATACTACAAGATGGGCTTTGTTCTTGTTGCATCACATTTTCCCTCTGGTAATTCCTTACTTTCAAATTTTAACTATCATTATTTCATCAATAAAAATCTTTAGTTTTGTTGTTCCAGAGGAAATTTAATATGTATGATTTGTTCATCATTATTTATTCAAGTACAGCGTGTGGCTTATATTTAGATAGGTTATAGTAATTGATTTAGCTATTTAGAATATTGCGGTGATTTATGAAATTACTAGTTCTAATGTTGTGTTTCATGCCATTTTCACAATTAGTGTTCATGGTTTAAGATTGATATGTTAAAATAGAATTAACATCATTTCCAAATACATGAAAAGAGTGACTGAAAAAATCATTCAGAGTCCAACATTAGTCGATTACTCATTTTTGCTGCTTTGAGTCCAACATTAGAAAAATATTCATTTTAATAATGTAACAGTATTAAAATATTTGCACTATCTGGACTATCTAAGAAGATAGTTTGGCTTTGAGACCATTCCTTTTCCTCTATTCCTGTTATATTCTTGCTAGCATAAACTTTCCTTTCTTTTACAAATTGCCTAGAAATTGTACATTATGCAGCTTTTGTGTAGGGGATGATGTGTTAGTTTTAAGCCAATTACTGCAAGTCAAATTGTTTTATGGAATAGTGGTCCTATCACCTATGATTGCCAAGAGATACAAGAATGTATAATATTCTAAACACTTCAAAGTTCAACAATCTGTTTCTCTTAAATCATCTGCAGGGTGCTACAACACCTCCTATTGCTGCCACAGTTTTCTTGGGGGCTAATGACGCAGCTCTTTTAGGAAGGACCAGTGAACGGCAACATGTGCCTGTTGAAGAGTATAAAGAGAACCTAAGAAGAATTGTTCATCATATAAAGGTTAAACCTTTTATTCTTAAGCGGTCTCTTTACTATTTTTTTTATTCCTCATTTATACATTTCTCATCTGTAAGATGTCATATAGCGGTTGCTGGCTAACAAAGCTGAAGAAACAATTGTTGAATAATAGTTGACTTCCAATCTTTGTGTTTATATGTGTGCTTTTTAACCTCTCGTGCATTGCTTTAGAATTCAAATGGTCGATTAGCAGACACTATATTTACCCATTCAGGAGAAAAAAGAAAGTAAAGCTATGCTCTGAAAGGTAGATAACAGCTAAGCACCCAGTGCAATATTTAGTATTTATATAGGTTAGCACCGCGCAAATAAAAGTTCTTTGTTATGGTAATTTTACACAACTTGCCTTACAAGTACTTATCAAAATAAACAAATTTAAAAATGTCTTATATACATAGTGCTTCTTCCTAATCATTTGGTTCCAGTATACAGGGATCTTATATTCGTGTCGCTCTTCCTTATTTGCTTGTTTAATCTGTGTGCGGTCTTTTTTCATTCTATATTACTTTTTTTTGTGTTTGCACCCTTTATTAGTCCTGGTCACTCTGTTTATATAGTCACTCCCACCCCATCTCTACCCCCAGGACCATTTATTTAGTTCTCATTGTTTTAATAAATAATGACTGTAGGCATGCTCCCATAAAGTATTGGTTGTGCTAATAACTCCACCGCCAATTGATGAAGATGGGCGCTTCGAATATGCACGGTATAATTCATTCGGCTTCTAATGTCAAAGTTACTTTCTATTTATGCAGAGAAACAGATTGAAAATAACTTTGAAGTTTGAACCACCAAATATTCATTTAGTTACGACATATATGGTTTATGGTATAGCTGCTATATATTTCTGGAGATTATATGTAACTGATTGGCTATGAATGTTTTGATGCTTATTCTTTTTTAACATATTTATGGTAATCATTATGGTCATAAGCTCCTAATCTGGTTTTTAGATCTTTGTACGGTGAGAAAGCAATGACCCTGCCAGAAAGGACAAATGAAGTGACGGGAGTTTATGCAAAGCAATGCATCAAGTTAGCCATTGAACTAGGCATCCCTTCCATCAATCTATGGTCCAAGATGCAGGAAACAGATGGTTGGCAAAAGAAATTTCTAAAGTAAGTGATGAGGATGCCTACATTTTTCTGCTGCTGTGTAGTGTGACCTTGGGTTGCATAACTGGCATAGATTAGTCATATATCGGTCATGGAACAGCTTAGCATATCAAGATTCAAACAGTAGAAGTCTCAATTTCTTGGCCAGTGAGTTGTATTAGCTGTTTTATTGTTTGATACAAAGAAAGAAAAATGGTGGCCAAACCTCAATAGAAGTTATAGCAAATCCGGATGTTATAGCAAAGTAACATTTATCACTGGTATTATTATCCAAACATGTGAATATAGGATTATATATGTGTATGTAGCATTTCATTATTATCACTTCAACTAATATTGAATTTCTTGATTACAGTGATGGATTACACCTGACACCAGAAGGAAATGCAATTGTACACCAGGAAGTTGTAAGAGTCTTGAGTGAAGCAGGGATTTGTGCCCCAGAAATGCCATTTGATTTCCCTCACCACTCGGAAATTGATACCAACAACCCTGAAAAGGCTTTCCAGATAAAATGCGTCTAGCCTTTTATTTTATTTTAAAAGAAATAACATTTATCAATTTGGAGAATATTCTTGGTTTTTTTCTGAATCATCAATCCTTTCAATAGTAATTTTTATTCTGTTTGATGATGCTTTAGGAATCCGTTGTAAAATTGTGATTTCATTATTATATTTTCATGGCTCAAGTATAAATTACTATACTAAAATTTATTGATATTTTTCTATTTTGGTGATTAAATTTTCAATTTTTTCATTAAACTATCAATTTTTTTTCAATTTGATTTAATTGAACATGCCACGTCATAAATTGATGACGTAGCTTGAACACGTGGCATGTAAAAACTGACTCAAATTGTGAATCACGTCATCAATTTATGACGTGGCAGGTTCAATTGAACCAAAATAGAAAATTAATAGTTTAATGACCTGATTAAAAGGTTACATCGAAATGAAAGAAAGGTCAATAGTTTAAGATAATAATTTAATAATAAACTAATATATTTGTTGAAAATAGTATTTTCTTAATAATATAACTTTGTTAGGGATAGGCGAAATAATAATTAATAGCGGCCTATTTTAATAGGCGAGAATAGTACTTGTAATTTCATAACAATTAATATTCCGTTTTTATCTGTTTTTTTTAGAGTGAAATTTGTTCTTATCTGTAGTTTGTAGATTTTAAAAATATATATTAGTGGCTTACTTTTTCATATTATCCCTACATTAAATACTAATTAATTTGATTATCTTTCGTCTTTCCAATTAATTTTACAAAAGTAATATTGAGATTTCTATCAAATTTCATCAATTAGACAAAATATTAATTATATTTTTAATTAATTCTTTTGTTTTCACCTAAAACTTTAATTAAAAAAAAAGAATAGAGGGAGTAATATATATCTTGTTATTTAGTGTCTGGGATATAATTTATTACTCATAATCTTATGAGTTCTGCTATATTTTTTTGTCAAATTACGATTACGAGAGAACTACATATATTAATATAGGATTATAAATTAGTTCATCATATTAGATACGTTGTTAAAATATTATCAATCATAATTATCCACATATTTTACAATTAAAAATTCTACATATAATGATTAGATTTTTAATAATAAAATTGTAATATATGTATGTATTTCTATTCAAGTATTTATGATATATCAAAGAGAATATTAATTGTCAAAAAATTTCAAAGTCAAGGTGACAATTAATTAAGTGGGCCCACATTTTTTGTTGATAGGGTAGAGAAAATATATATTACCATACATGAGTACATGACATTAATTTTGACACAATTTTTGTATACCAAATGAAACCTAATCATACTCTAAATGTAAAGAAAAATGTACAAAGGCACTAGTAATTAATAGTATTTCATGCAAATTGATAAATAACCTGGAGAGAAAATTGGTGAGCTTAGTTGTAAACATTTTTTCTTCATATATATATATATATATCCCCATTTTTTTCTCTTAATTTTGGAAGAGTAAAACAAACATTTTTTTAATATTTCTTAATTATCTAGCTTGTAGTACGTAGAATTTATTTATTGTGTTTGCATATATAATTATAATTAGGCAATTTTTCTTCTTTTATTTCTTGTTTTAGTATGTATATATGAAGCTACCGCACTTAACTTACAACTCACCTGGATTATTATTGTTATTAATATATAAATCTGCTATGACACAATTTAAAGAATGCAATGCTAACGTTACTCTGACCTATTTTACTGGTTAACTAAAAATTATGACATTAATTTATTAAAGTTTACTATTAATGACAATTAGTAATTTATGTTTAATGCAGAGAGAGAGAGAGAGATAGGTGTTTCGGTTACAAACCCATTTACTCATTTAATGATATGTTTAATTAAGTTATCCTCCTTCAGGTGTTTTTATGATCTTTTTAATTAAATAAATTCCTAATTTACCACCTAATTACCAGCATACTTACTATATACTTTACCCTCGAATATGATTAACAAAATTTCCCTCAATTAGTCGTAGTAATTTTAAACCATGGAGAATAAAACCCTTTTAAAATTTTAAAGTAATTTTGAGTTTTGGCAAAAATTTAAGAAATTTGAAGCAATAAATATATCCGTAGTATTGGACAATAGGATAATGTTATCTTGCTATAATTAAAATAAAAATAAAATTTTAATTGTATCATCCTGAAAAAAAATATTTTAAACATTAGCATATATATATATATATATATATATATATATATATATATTCAAATGGATCTAAAAACTACGTCTTTTTTTTTCTAAATAATACAAAATTTATTAAAATTACGCTGCTTTTTATTTTCTTTTAAAATCAAAATAATATTCAAATAGAGTGGTTACCATTTATTTTCTTTTATTTACAAAAATATCACCCACGTAATTTTACTTTTTTTTTCGAAAATAATATTAAAAACGCATAATTTTAATAAATATATATATATATATATATATATATATATATATATATTGAGTACTGAGAGGAACTATATTATGTGTGCTGCATGCTTTTATATTTAGTGAACTATATATCTTGGTTAATTAGGCAAATTTAATTTTAGAGATTAATTCTAGTCCAAAATGAGCAAGCAAAGAAGAATAAGAAAAATATGAAACCCTAAAGCATTTGATTTTCTTTTTAAAGAAGGGTGTATAGTAAACATGATATCTATCATCGTTTTTGGAAATTTAAAAAAAGAGTAGAATAAATATGACAAACTAACCCGTCGACTCATTTCCATATTTAGTCCGTCAACATGTTAGTTCAAATTAAACAATCAGGTTGCATATAATATCTGTTCAACTCAGTTATTCCATTTATATAATTAGGTTTAAATTATATTAATGGTCGGGTTACACACGTGTGTGTACGTGTGTGTGTATAATATATATATATATATATATATATATATATATATATATTGTGCGTGTGCGTGTGTGTGTGTAACTTTGTTTTTACTTTTTTTCAATACTTTGCTAAAAAAGCTGATTAAAATAGAATTCTCTTTTTTCAAATGCTAGAAAAAATCTGATTTCTGAAAAATTATCTGAATAATCAATGTAATGGCACCTCACAATATTATTACATTAATATATACTCAAATTTGGCAAATATATCCTGTCATTTTGCAAAATCTGATTAACATAATTCAATTTTTTAAGTTTTTTTTTTTTTTTTGGATTGCTACTATTAATTTACAATGGCCAAAGATATGAATATCAATAATAATCATTAAAACTGGTTCATATATATAATTAATTGCAAAATATTTTGTCCAACTTTGACCAAATTAATTAATTGCTTAGTCCCATGCAATCTTTGTCCTTGGATGAAGCCACAAATCAAGGGTCAGGATAAATTCAGTCTACAATAAATACCTCTTCTAACTCACCTATTTAAGCAACATAAATAGCAAGCACCAAGGAGAGACCATCACATTCTTCAGCCATTTAATTTTTCTTCAATTCCTCATGGAATTTGACACAAAATACAAAGAAGATCATGTCTATCAACCAATCCTTCAGGCCAACAATTACATAAAACCCGAATTCGATAAAGAATTCTCAATGGATAGTCGTTATTCTTCATCCAAAGGATTTTTCCAAGAGTATAATCTTGATGATGATGATGATGATGATGATGATGATCAGTTTTCTTTCACAGGATCATCTTCATCTTTTATTTATTCCCCAAACACTTTTGGGGCCGCGCATACTTTTTTCGACCGTTTTGATCCCCACGCATTTCCTTCATCCACTAATCTTGAGTTTAAACCATTTGAAGAAAATGGCGGCGGCAGCACAGTCATGCAGAATAATTATCAGGTCGGTGGGTTCTTTAACAACCACCCGAAGAGAGCTCTGGCGGCGGAGGTTAATGCGTCCGGCCGGAGTATTGACCCTTTTGACAGCAGCCAAGACACGAAGCCGCCTATGAAATTGGTGGTGCCAGATGAAGGCTCATGCGTGACGGCTGACAGTCACAACAAAAAACTTGGAGCAAAAGAGAATTCTTTTGTAAAACCTAGCAAAACTAAAAAGAAGAAGCCCAATTCATCCAAGGGGCAATGGACATCTGAAGAAGACAGGTAGATAAATATTTAAGTTTCCACTTTTTATTAAGTTTTCTTCCGATCGAATATATATATATATATAATTCGATTTTATTTTTCTGTACTTTATTAATAAATTTTGCATTTAGGGTTAGTCGTTATTTTATATGTCTAGGTCTGGATTTGTTCCAAGGCAGTATATGATTGTTAATTATATATTCATGCAGGCTGTTAATTCATATGGTAGAAAGGTTTGGGGTGAGAAAATGGTCTCATATTGCTTCGATGCTGAAAGGAAGGATTGGGAAGCAGTGCAGAGAGAGATGGCATAATCACCTAAGGCCTGACATCAAGGTTTTATTCTATATATTGCTATTTTTGATTACTTAATATTGAAATTTATTTTAGATTGTTCATATAAAACATATCTACAATATCATTTTTCAAATTGCAGACTGAAATGAGAAAACTTTCAAAAGTAATAAATATATAATATAGCTGATAACATCTTTGGAGTAAATATATTAAATATGCGTAGGTATTAATATTCAATTAGTTAGCATAACGTATGTGACGTGTTTATAAGTGAGAAAAAAAAGTTACTTGATGAAAGTAATTTTTTTATCACGTGATGAATATATACGCATTGTTATTAAAAAAACAATTAATATTATACGTGGTGATCAGAGAAGCGAAGTTGGCTTAATAGACGTTATTAATTGAGTCCGCGACTATCGTTAAGGTCGAAAGTTCGACTCTCACCCCTCCACCAGAATGTATATATTTATAGATTTCTTAAAAGTAATTAACAACAACAAAAAAATCTTAAACCGCATGAATATAATGAAAGAAAATAGTAGTCGTGTATTTAAATTATTTCTTTAGGCGATATTTGTTCGTAAGAATTATAATTTTGAAATTAACATAGTAGTCTTTAGGCAAAATTACCTAACAATAATACAAGAATGAAAGTATCTTATTTCCTTTCTTTAAGTTATGCATGCAGAAAGACTTATGGAGTGAAGATGAGGATAGGGTTCTAATCCAGGCCCATGCAGAGAGGATAGGTAAATCAAGTGGGGTAGAAAAATAGCCAAAAGACTGCCCGGTAGAACTGAAAACTCTATCAAAAACCATTGGAACGCTACAAAGAGGAGGCAATACTCGAGAAGGAAATGCCGCACTAAATGGCCAAGGCCAAGTTCTCTTCTCCAAAACTACATAAAGAGCTTGAACTTGGATGCAAGATCAACCAAGAAATCCCCCTCATCAATAATACTGAAGATCAATACTTATAATAATAATGAAAATACCGCGAAGAAGCTGATCATGAACCCTACAACTACTCCTACTCAGCCTGAGACCGTAGAGTTTTGCCCTACTGATCGCTTAGTTCTGGATTTTGATTTCAATTACGAGTTCCCGGATTTTGATTTTGACGAAAAATTATTTGAAGGGAATAGTATCGATGCTCTTCTTGAAGATTTGCCCAGTGCGTCTGCTCCGGCTGTGGACGACGAAAATTTTAATAATTCCTTTGATCAACTGGCGATGCCTTACGATGATGAAATGCCTTCATTTATATCGATGCATTGCGATGGGAAAAAGGAGCTTGATTTAATGGAGATGATCTCTCAGGTTAATCTCTGAGCAACCATATATACTCACCCCCGCTTCAACTTAATTATTTGAATTTATGCATGGCCATATATGGTTTCCAAAATAAATCTGCCTCCTGGCTTTCAAAGTACGTACGTACTGAAATTTTATTTATTTTTACCAGAACTTTTAATGGTTTTGATTAATGCCTGTATCAAGTACCCTATTTTATTTATTATAATGCATGGCTATTAATTTCTTTCTTGGTATTGCATGACTTGTTTTATATGTTTCCTTCTCTCTCTCTCTCTCTCTCTCTCTCTCTCTCTCTCTATATATATATATATATATATATATATATATATTATCCTTTTTCCTTTCTGTTTTTTCAAGTCCTAATGTGTTATATATTAATGGTACCAGAGAATGTAAAACTTTTGCCATCTTTAGTAGTGTAGTCTCCGTCCAAAATAGGAAAATTAAGTAGTTTTTAAACTTTAATTAATACTTCTTAACTTATAAAAAAATTAGGGTTATATATTAATTAGGGTTTTCAAATTCTTTGTCTCAAAATTATGTGGCATAAAATAATTAAGACACATTATACTTTATGAAGTAACCAATTACAAAAGTTGTCCTCAATTTAACTTTACGGTAAAGTTAACTTCACGGTAAGTTGGTCAAATATTGACCGATACAGTACTGAAACGCAGAAAGATCACTTCCTGACCTACGTGTTGACATTATATTAGTAAATTGATCAAAGTTAACTTCATTTTAACCACCCCCAATTATAACTACACATAATTTGGGACAAAAGATTTGAGACTCCAAACAATACCAAAATAACAACTAATTAAAATAATAAAACTTTTAAGCATCTTTATTATTCCCTCCGTTTTCAAAATGATGATTAAAAGTACTATTTTTTTTATCCTAAAAAAGATGAGCAAAAGTATATAAAATGAATGATAAGTATGTTATTTAGTAGAATCCATTAGTATAAAAAAAAAAGTACTCATCAATTTATATAATCTTGTGAGACTACTAATTAAGGATAAATTTAATTTTTTTTTACTCTCTTTTCTCTCCTCTCTTTTTACTTTTCTTAATTTGTGTAAAAATTATACTTTACTCATCCTTTAGTGACGGGATGGAGTAATAGATGTTTAAAAATTCAAATGGACCCACTTCCTATTTCTTCTCCTTTTTAATACACGGACAATTTTTATTTATTTTTTGTTGACTAACGGGTAAATGTGTTTTTATGCGGTAATATTATGTGGATAACCATTATGTAAATGTGTTTTTACAGTGTTTTTTCAATAAAAAATATATATTTTTTTACAGTTTTTTATTCAAACTTGCTCTATTATTTTTTATTTTTTATTCTTATAATTGTGATTAAAAAAAACCAAAAAAAAAAACAAAAACAAAGGCACCGGACGTTATTACCGGTCAATAAGCACCGGACACCCCCCACCCACCACCCACCACCCACCACCCAAAAATTAGTAAAGAAGTACTCATTTGGATTTTATTTTACTTTTCCCCAAAAAAGTTATTAAAAAGAGAGACGAATCTCATTAATTTAACTTCCTCTGTTCCCCATTTATATGAAAAGGATTTCTTTTTCATATATATATAATAGGGGTAATAATTTAATCAATTGAAAGGTATTATATACTGAAATTGAACTCACAAACGGTGATGCTATTATAATATCAAAGCATTATATATCCAGATTTTCTCTTCAAAATTCCTTATATATTTACTGATAGACTGACGAGATTTTGGCATATTTAATAGATATATACAAAGATAATTATATTCCTTTTCAAGATTTGATATATATGTTTTTTTTTGTGAATAAATTTTAGAACCTTAGTTATATGGGTGGGATATATTTTCTCATTGTCCCACATTAATTGCATCGTGTCCTTCAAGGATTTTAAAACACGCTAATAAAATATATTTGAATAGACATTCAAAAACTTTTGTATTTAAAATAAATATTTAATTAAATGGAAAAGAGAATATACAATAGAATCTCTATAAATTAATACTTCGATAAATTAATAATCTCTAAAATAATATTTTTTTTCCCGTCTCGATTTTGACTAATGGGATAAATTAATAATTTCGATAAAATAATAAAATAATAATTTTTAAAAAGACCCTTATATAATTATTATATGGTCCCATCAAAATCATAAATTAATAATTTTTTTAAATTACAAATATATCTAGGGTAATCTTGTAAAATACTCCCTCCTATCCAGATTAAATGACGTTTTAGAGTTAAGCACACTTATTAAGAAATAACACAAAATATCTTTTGTATCCCTAATTAATTATTTATCTCTCCACAAAGAATAAAAAAGGTAATTAATGGTCAAAGATGAAGGCAATTAATGGGTTATTGAAACTTTGGTTGTATATGTGGTAAAATGGTTCATGGAATTGCATTTACAATAAGCATATTAAATAGAGGGGTAAATTAGGAAAAAATAGTGCAATATTGCATAAAAATTCCAAAACGACACTTATATAGAATAAAATTAAACTCTCTAAAACGTCATTTATTTTGGATAGGAGGGAGTATGATTCTATTCTCGTTTGTTTTGTCTTAAATAATTTCATCCTTAATTTTTTTCATTGCATCTAAAAGTTCAGGTGTTGTATTCTCGAATTGTAATAAGAACTTGTGAAGAGTTGTTGAGTAGATTTGAAGAATTTTTGATGATGTTTATATAGTAGTTCTATTTATCATCATACATGGAATGTATTAAATTATAGTACAATGAACTTATATATACAAATTAATTAAACTTAATGTGAATATAATTTTTTTTTTGAAATAAAATGTGTATGCGATTTGAAAAGTGGATACAATGAATATTATTTAATTATTAAAATAATTAATATCACTTACAATGAATTCTATTATTACATTAATTTAATAAAGACGATACATCGATCAAAAAAAGTATGATATAAACATCAATAAAATAGAATAATTTTAATGTAATTAAATTTATGTTCACCAAATAGAAAAACACTCTTTAAATTAATAAATTATTAATTTATCGATTAAGTAATAACTTTTTAAATTAATAAAAAAATTTAGTCCCAATAATATTAATTTATAGATGTTCTATTGTATGTAGGTTAGACATAGTACATCTTAAAATCCGCGACATGTATACATTTAAAAAGTAGTGTAATGAGATTTGCAATTAATGAAGGATAGAAGTAGACAAGACAAATTGGCTGGGCCGACTTAAATGGACTGGACCATAATTGAGTTGGGCTAAAGAGATTCGATTTTATTATTTTCTTTTAATGTAAAAGAAAACTTATTTAATGTAAATATTAGTGTTTTTTGGACTAGATGGAGTGAGCAAGTAGCTTCTATTGATTAACATGACATTTGTAATCCAAAATTATTTTTGACTAATTTACTAATTATTATTCATTTTTTGTCTTTTCTTGTAACACATTATGTTTAGTTATACACAATGTAAACACTATTTAGATTATTTTTTGACAAAATAATACTAAAAAATTCGACATCATCGTTCGCAAATAGTTGAAGTACAAACATTAAAATATTGGAAATTAATGACAAAATATAATAAAAATTTTCAATTCAAATATCATAAATAATGTATAGTTAAGGCATATGTACCACACAAATATCAATTTAATCATAGAGAGAGATATAAGCAGTCTTAAGATAAAAATAAATGAATTAAATAAACAAAAGCAATCCATAAATTTGAGGAGGACGATTGGGAGACAAGAGGAGTGAGATTGGAACTAACAGAACTAAAATTGGTGTTTTATTTTTCTTTGTTTACTTTTAAATTCTTAAAAAGTTGAATTTGAATTTGACCCTTCTGAGTTTTAAGTGTGGATATTTGGGTCGGCCCAAAGAGGCCCAGGTTTTTTTGAACTTAAAAATATAAACCCAAAACTCACTCTTTTATGAGTTGGTCATTGCAAAAGATAATCCATTGAGTGGGGTTTAAAGGCAGCCAGAGCTATGGAGTTATGGTGGCCAGAAAGGTGCAGGTTGAGGGCGGCGGTGTCAACTGTGAATGGGTTAAAGGAAGAAGATGAGGTTGGTGAAGATGGAAGGTGACTTTGGACTTTTTAAAGTTTAAATTATATTTGATAAATTTAAAGGTATATAAGTTTAAAAAGTCAAATTGTAATATTTGTATTAATATTTAATTCTAATAATTTAATATATAATAATTATTATTTATAAGGATTTGTACAGATTTAATACGTCAAAATAAGTATTTATATAGATTTTATATGAATTTAATAAGTCAATTTTAAGTAATTTTATGTTGGATAAATAATTTTAACTGTATTTATTTTGCTTTAGACGGTCAAAAGTAGTCAAATGTGATCAATAATATTTAAATACAATCAAGTTATATAAAAATACACATATAACTGGTACATTTTAAATTTTTGATCAAAATTGACCGGAGCTAGCCAAAGGGAACACAATTGTTATTTTAAAATACTTTGAGGTATTGAATATCAATTTCCAAACTTTATGGAACAAATTGATTTTCGACCTAACTTGGGGGGACAATTTTATCGTTAGCCCTTATATTTATTATTGTTTCTTTTCACATTTACCTCCAAAAATTTTGTACTGATTCCCAATATATCTTCATATTTATTACACATGTTTTGTCTTAAATTACGTAATATTAGAGTATCTCTAACAGTCTTTTCAATCATTTTGGAATACTTAAATAGGTGAGCCACATCAGAAAAATCATGTCCAACAGCTTCTTTAACTTTAGTCATCAAATCTGCAACCTCATTCTCACTCTTCAAATCTGCAACCTCCTTTTCACTCTTCAAATCTACAATTAAAGGTTAAAGACATTTATTACGCTGATGGGTTTGATGTAAATTACTCCCTTCGTTTCTAAAAGATTGTCGTTTTAGGAGAAAAAATGTGTTCCAAAAAGTTTGTCGTTTACAACTTTCGAGAAGAATAAATTATTTACTTTCCTATATTACCCCTACCTTCTCTCATTGTCCCAAAAAATTCTCTCCCTTGTATTAATAGTTTTCAATTTCTCATAAAGGGGTAGTGATGAAATTTCAAACAAATTTTACTTGGTAAATGACTCCTTAATCCATGCGCCAAAATCTTAAACGACAATATTTTAAGAACAGATACTCCCTCCGTTCCAAAAAGATTGTCGTTTAAGGTTTTGACACATTGATTAAGAAAGTATCATTTACCAAGTACTCCCTCCGTTCTTAAAAGATTGTCGTTTTAGAAGAAAAATTTATTCTAAAAGTTTGTGCTTACAACTTTCGAGGAGAATAAATTATTTATTTTCCTATATTATTTCTACCTTTCTTCTCTCATTGTCTAAATAAATTCTCTCCTTTGTATTAATAGTTTTCAATTTCCCATAAAGGGGTAGTGATGGAATTTCAAATAAATTTTACTTGGTAAATGACACTTTCTTAATCTATGTGCCAAAACCTTAAACGACAATCTTTTAAGAACGGAGGGAGTAAAATTTATTTGAATTCAATCACTACCCTTTATGGGAAGTTGAAAACTATTAATTATACAAGGGAGAGAATTTCTTAGGACAGTGAGAGAAGGTATGGGTAATATAAGAAAGTAAATAATTTATTCTCCTTGAAAGTTGTAAACGACAAACTTTTGGAAACAAATTTTTTCTTCTAAAACGACAATATTTTTTAAACTTAGAGAGAATACTCTTCAAATCATCACGTAGATCAACAAATTTCAATTTAAAAATTATTTTTACTACTACTTTTAGAAATGCTCTTACTAAATTGAATATCTAAAGATCACGTATCATTTTTGTATATGTATATCTAATGCTCGAACTTGATTAATTAGCTAGGTTAGGCATCCTCATTTAATAACATTGTAAAATACGAAAATTCACAAATTTTAAAGTACATGTTTTCAAAACTCACAATTAATTCAACAAATAACATTCTAAGCTACTCTTATTAGAATGACAGAAGTAGATGGGTCAAATTAAGTTAATAAGTTTGTGGTATCATATAAAAATATTTCATCTCACTCTTGAAATAAGAGAAAATAGCGGTTTAGCAAATACTCCCTCTATTTCTAAATAAGTATCGTTTATGGATTAAGAAAGCTATTAATATGAGTAAAAAATTATTGTACAAGACTTAAATACCCATTTTTAATATGTATTAAGAAGGAAAGGTTTATGAAAGGCAGGTAACCTACACCTAATCTAATGCAGTGAAAAGTTTTTAAAAAAACTAATTATTGTGTGTATTAATTAAACACTTGTTGAAAACATGGATAAGAGTAAATTTGGAAGAAAAAAATATTAATTATGTTTTAATTTCATTAAGAAATCAAATTGTGTAAAACTTTAGTTATAATGGAATGAAAGGAGTATCTTATTAAAAAAATAGTCATAAATCAATTGTAAATGATGTGCGATTATTACATAATTAATTAACATTACTTTGTTTGATACTCATAATATGAGAAGAGAATTCTATTAATTTTAGTTGACTTATTTTTTAATATCAAAGTATATATACATTAAAATTTAGAAATTATACAAAATATGCATATCTCAATAGCCTCTCCATACCTCTTTCCTATCGCACATTTAATTTACACAAATAGTAATTTTAAATGATACTTGGTATAGAAAGTCGGTTTTTAGATGGATCATATCTCCAAATATATATTCATATCTTTCGTAACCCTACCAAATCGTATACCCAATAACCTCTCCATACCTCTTTCCTATCCCACATTTAATTTACAGAAAGAGAATATATATATATATATCTTTAATTAATTTCCCTGTATGTAATTTGACATATATCGACCGACGGACGGTATATATAGAGAGAGATATATGATGTCAACGACGGAGGCCAACGGCAGCGCCACCACCAGCGGCGCAGAGTCATTCATCGCTTCACTCCAAAGTCAAAGAACAAGCACTTGTTTGTTTAAGGATGTTTTGTCAGAAACTTGTAGCATATGTACCGATGAATTTGAGGTCAATCAGAGCGTGAATATATTGCAGTGCCATCATGTGTTTCATGCAGCATGTATAGTTACATGGCTACTTCGGAATAATACATGCCCACTTTGCCGCCGCACATTGTACCATAATAATAATAATAATAATAATAATAATAGCAGCAGCAGCAGCAGCAGCAGCAGCAGCAGGAGGAGGAGTAATAGTAGGTTTTCGCCCAGGATGTCGGTTAGACCGACCATTCTAAGAATCATGGCAGACCACCAGTGATCTGTTGACTTTGGCAGTTACTATTTGTAAAAGAATTAACGTTAGGGTTTTTTTAATAATACATTCAATGTCAATATATATTTGCTCTTATTTGGTTAATTAGTTGTTTCTTAATTGAGTTTTTTTCGATCTTATCCGAGTTTTGTTAGACATAAGCAAGTTTACGAAACTTCACATGGGATGGATGATATGCCGCCTTCGCTGATATATACACAATCATAAAATCCACTTTGAAATTATTATTATTTTCTTCTTTTATTTATTTTTTAAAGGAAAACGTACAGACTATGTTTCGTTCATGTTATCTTAATTTCTTTCTTCTACTTTGTGCCCACAGAACAGAATGGTAACTTAATTTTAGGGTCAAGGGTACTGTATAAATTATCATGCAGTGGAAAATGTCATACGTAATTACATTTTCTGGAACTTTTATAACTCATTTTACTTCAAACCCATAAATGAATCAGGGGGTATTACGTAATTTTTATTATAAAACTACCTCATGTATTCTTTAGAACTCATTTTCTACTCACAGGATTTCATCGCCACCGATGTCCTGCATGCCATAGATGATTTTTGGCAAAACTAATGATCTGGTCATCGAAGTTAGTACGTTTTATTGAATACCCGATTGAATTTTTAATTTTTCAAATTAATTCACTAAACTAATTTTTATTTTCAAATTGGGTCATTCCGTTAAAAAAAATTGACAGACGTTAAAATATTGCTTATGTGGCACTGACGTGGCAAAAAAATAAAAAATATTGCTTATGTGGCAAAAAAAATCAAAAACAGATTTTAAAAATAAAAAAAATTAACATTTTAAAGTTTTAAAAATAACAAAAACACAATAAAATAAAACAAAAAATAAAAAAATAAAAATATCTTTTCTTCTTCAACTAAAAAGATTTAACCATCTTGATTATTTGGCAAAAAACAGAATTTTTTTTAAAAAACATAATTTTTTTTTAAAATAGAATTTTTTTAAAAACAGAATTTGTTAAAAAATAGAATTTTTTTTAAAACAGACTTTTTTATAAAAACAGAATTGTTTAAAAAACAGTTTTTTTTTAAAAACTGACCATTTGCCCCTTCGGTGGCCAAATCATTAGTTTTGCCGATGATTTTTCATAAATAACTTTAACTAATAGTAATAAATGAAAGCCTTACCATTGTTCAAACCGCTTGAAGAACATTTGCCCCTTTTTGGCATGAAAATTCATCTAGTTTAGCAGTCAGCATAACAAGGATTTACACCTTCCAACCCAAAATTAGGAATACATCTTTAAAGCTGCATCTTATAAGATAAATTTATTTTCTTAAAAAACTTTACCCTTACCATTAGCTAAAATTTAATAATTGTGATGGGAGGCTGAAAATAACAGTAAAAAAGTAAATAAAATTATGAATATCATACCACTTCCTAGTCCTACTAAAAATGTACCTCTTTTCATGGAAAGGACTAAAAAGAATATAACTACCAATGAAGAAGTGTAAGAATTCCATGAATGAATGAATGGCAACTAACTGTTAATTTCAGTTGCATAGTGCAACAACTAACTGTTAATTTAACAATCTGAGTTCATTTCCTGGAACATAGTATTTGGCTATTTGCACTACCATTTTCCCAAAAACGTGTAGACCGGGTAGATTCTGAATTTAGAACTACCACAATTTAACCGAGTGCAAACACCATGATTAGTTGGGAGAGTACCTTTTTTCTATAGAGATAGGAAAAAACTTTATGTATGCTTCTTGTTTGATAACACCCATCTTGTTAAAAATATTACGTAATAAAAAGTCAACAACCCATACCCACCCATAATTTATAGATGTCTTATTTATACCATAACAATTAAGGAATTGGGTTTTATTTAATTAATTAAATTCTTTTAATTAATTAAGCTCCCTAATCTTATTAGGATAATTAATTAAACTCTTTAATTAATTTTCCTTCCTAATTCAATTAGGAATAAATGAGAGTACTTATATTAAATTAATTCCTAAACTCTTTTAGAAATTAAAATAATAATAATTGTAATAATATTAATAAGACTCTCTTATTAATTTATATTTAATATTTCTAAAATATTAAATAATAATATTAAGCTATTTAATTTATTCTATCACCATAGATTAAATTAAATATACTTAACATATTATTACGATTATGCCATTAACTTCTTAAATAATTATTCTTCCTTTTATGGTGTGACCCTTTAGGTTCTCCATATTAAACCTATTGTGAATAAATCAATTAGAATAATTCTAATCTTATTTAAATAAATAAATTAAACAATTAATTTATTTAAATAAATAATATTTATTCTACAATAGGATAAGCCTCCCTAACATCAACGACTTTCCGTATAATATAGATTTCAACATTAATCATAAAAGAACCTTTGAGTAAATAGTTACCGCATAATTCAATCCTTCCACCATACAATGTCCCAATTAAATATAAGATATGGAATTATCATCAAGTCTTATTTTATTTAATTATATGTATTTCGATCTTTAAATGCACAACTCAAATAATGCAAATTAGAAACTCCTTTCTAATTTCATTCTCGCCGCCAAGGACTACTGGGTTGTCATTTATCGAATCACATAGACATTTCTCTTTTTTGTTAGAAGTGGTAGATTCTTTATCGATCATACATTATCTCCATGTATAACTTATTATACCCAAGCATACCCTTTGATATACCCTAAGGGTCTTAAGGAATAAGTCAAAGTATAACTCATCATACACAAGATACTATGATGATCTCAAGTCCAAGGATTACTTGTAGACTACTATCACTACAGAATTCCTATCGACAGCAAATAAAACTCCATTAGGTATTCCTTAGCGAGCCACGCTCAAAGAACTTATTCTCTAATAAGCACCTACATACTTGCTTTTAGTGTCTCCACACAAATGATCATGAGATCAATCATCCTCATCCAACGAAAGCAAGTTAACGATGTACTAAATCTATCCGGATTCACTAATCCCCAATTTAGTAATCCAACGATTGGGAACTATTTTAGTTTTAAGCTTTCTAAGAATTTAGATCTCATTAGAATGATCATCATCATTATTCTAAAAGCATTGCTTAAAACTATGGGTTTATCACATATTATAAAACAAGATCATGTAGATAATTAAAAGCCTTTAATAAATTAATACTTTTTATTAATAAATGAATAAGATTGTTACAAAGTATATGCTTTATCATCAAACATGATCGGGCTTGTGTGCATACTACTTTCAATCTCCCACTGCACTAAAGCCAATCGCCATCGTATCTTATACTCTTCTTCTCTAAGTGACGATTATCCCGCCGTTGGATAAGCTTTAGTTAATGGATATGTAATGTTGTTCATGAGAGTCCACTATCTCTATAGTGATTTCCCATCTTTCAATGATTCTAATAATCAAATGAAAGTGCCACAACACATGTTTAGATCCAAGATGAGACTTGGAACTATTCCTAGTTCTCAGAATGAACTTTTAATCCAAACAATCAACTCATAAAGCCTTCATTTATAGCTATATACTTTGTCTTTATCACTAAACCAAAGAACTCTTTTCATTTTTGAACCTTTCCAATTCATCGCACCACCGCTCAAGATAACACTTTACCTTAAAGTGGATTTTTCATCATCTTGGTCTCCGTCTCGAAAAACTTGAGTCCGTTAAGCCTCTAGTTTTAATTAAGACCCACCATGAATATGATCACATCCTTAGTGCTTTGGTTAAGAACTTTAAGATGTTTTTCACCGACTCACGTGTGAACTTCTCCGTATTACGACCGATCAACATCGTGTCTCGTATATTTCATCAGATACATGATAGTTACTCATGCGATCTCTCTCTTTTCAGTCTGTGGGGACTATTAAGAGAGATACACTCCATAGCTCATCTATATGAGACATCTCTTGAGTTTGCCATGCTAAACGACTTTAGCATCAAATGAATATACGCTCGGGGGTTAAGTCGAGCATCCTCTTAAATCTATCTATATAGATTTATATCCCCAATTAAGATACTCTTCCAAATCATTCATGGAGGAATGTTTAGACAACTTTATCTTTACTTGATTTTAGCATTGATATGTCATTCCTCATCCGTAGATATCAACATATAATATTAGGAATGTCACGACGCCCCAATCGACCCTTTTGTACACACTAGAAGTCTTACCTCATCGAATGTAACTCGATCATCATCTTCTATGATGTGTACCTCATCATCATCATCCATGATGAATCCATACCTCCTAGGTATCTTCTTGTACTATTCCGCATTTACGATTCTCTTGCCAGGTACAATAGGTCTATCTATAGTTCCTCTCTTATTCGACTTATAAAGTTTTTGTGGTTCTTGAACTTTTCAAGATCTATTATCCTCCCACTAGCCCTTTTCAATGATAAACACTTTTATCTTAGAAGGCGCGTGTTTCGCAACAAACACCTTTTGCTAAGTAGGATTATAGAACATATACCCTAAACTTACTTTAGGATGTCCCACAAATCAGACATGTCAAATTTTGTCCCAAGCTTATCCTTTGAAACCTTTTCACATAAGTCGACAACCCTTATCTTAACATACTTAAGATTAGAATCCTCCCCGTCCATAACTTTTATGGAGTCTTGGGGCCTGGATTTTGAGGTTACCATTTTCGTAGATATGCACCATTTCTTCTGACATGATCCTGTAAGGATACCGAATGTCGATAAAATCATTATGGACCGCACTATGTCCAACAAGGTACGATTTTTTTCTTTCGTATACATCAATCAATTATCACAGATCGATGATGTGTCCATTATGAGAAAACCATTTGAGATGATCTAGAAACTTATCAGCACAAGTATTTATTCCTCGATCTAATCAAAGAATCTTAATACTTTGCCAATTTGTTTCACTTTTGAATTCTTTGAACCTTTCAAATAATTCACACTTGTATTTCAAAGAAATACACACATTCAACTCTTTGAATGATCATCTCCTTTTCTTATACTAATTTGTTCAATTTGCAAAATTATTTTTCATGTAAGTCAAGTATACAAAATTTATTAAGTAATATTCCAGCTTTATATACAAAACATTATTATTATAAATAAACAACAATTGTTCTTAATTATAATACCAAAGATTTCATCATCCAACAATAAAATGGAAATAATATTTTTAACAAGAACCGAATACAATAACAACTTATCGACTTAATAGATTTGCCCAGTAGGCATTGCTAAACTATAAGTTTCTATGGCTAATGTAAAGAACCTTTGCTACATTTCCCACACATATTATTACTTATATTTGTTTAGCTTTCTACTTCGCTTGGTCCCTTCATAAATCTATATTTATGATAACCAAAGTCAGTATCCAATACCCAAGTAGAACCTCGACTTTAAAGAAAAATTTATTTCAATCATGAACAAAATCAGATTGTAAACCAAACTTCACTAAGCTTCTTTGGTTAGCCTCTCGCAAGATGCTTCTCGCAGCTTTTTTCCAAAGGTCCGTGCTTATTGCAAAGGAAGCAAACTCTTTTGCTATCCGTGACGCTTTTGTTCTTATTATCCTTTGTTTATGCCTTTCTATTTACCTTCTTTGAATCGCTCTTCTTTCGTAAGATCCTTTGGCCCCTACCAAGAAGACTTGATCTTTCTTGTTGAAAGTGACTCTCAACATTTTTCAATATGTTAAGCAAATCAAATGAAAGTCGATATCTAGCTTGTTCATATGAAAATTCACAACAATTGTGAAAGGAGTCCGGAGTGAGTGCAAGATCAAATCTTGCTCAACTCTCCATCCATGACAAAACCAAATTGTCCTAATCGATCAATCAAATTGATTATGTTAAGAACTTTTGTCTGCATTATAGTGCCATATCGCCATTCTAGATCTAAGAGCTCCTTAGATATCTCGATATCTATCAGTCCCATTTTCCTCACCATCAACTACTTGATGTGCGTGAATATAAGAGAGAGCATCCATAGTTTCATGCCGACGTCAAGCTCATTACTCATGGATGCGAGCATGATGCATCGAGCCAATCAGGCATCATCTTGCCACTTTCTAAAAGTAGCAATCTCTTCCTCGAGGCATTGTTCTCGCAACTATCATTGCAGGATAAAGCGATATGACATAAGATAGCTTTTCAAATGCATGAGAACTATTCTCAAATTCCTTAACCAATCCGCTTAATTCTTGGCCCGATTAATTTAGCATCTAATATGCTTCGCAAAGTTGATAGTAATTTTAGACATTGTAAAATTTCAGAAATGAATTTGTAATTAACAACATTTTAACATACATTCTTTTATTAATTACCAAAATAAATTAGGTCTTGTTTTAAATTGGTATCTCCCACTATTTTCTTCAAACTATATTACCTCACTTATATAGTTCGAAAAAATCTAATTAAAGATTTGCTAAAGTGAGAATAAGGATCCCATTTCAAATGTATATAGCCTTGTGGGTGACACAACAAACTATATATAAATAAATAGGTAGACAACTTTTGTCAATTACATCAACTATGCAACTCCTCAGATTTTTTCCTCTTAGATTATTTTGATCAAGTGGTGGCACATCCGAATCAAAATTATCCAAGTTAAGTCCGACCTAGCACTCCATATATTCAAAAAAGAAAATATCATCCTTGTGGTGACACAACAAAACAATATTGTTCAATTTTCTTTATAAGCATCAAATGTGATAAATTAACATCTTAAATACTTAATACTTGCCTTGTGGTGACACAACAAACTCATATTAAATATTTAATACTCTATTAATTTTATCATGCTAGAAGGCTTACGCTCGATATTCCAAATATCTTTGAACGCTTAGACTTAATATAAAAAAAATGAGGGGTTTGTTATTAATTTGTCTCATCTTGCTTAGCGCCAGCATTTATTATATATATATATAAATACGGTCGTATATATTAATGAACATGCAAGCATGTTTGCATAATATATAATATATATATAGTATAAGCACGCATATAGAATACTATATTCTACCCGGATTGATTATGGACTTTTATTCTAGTTTGGTTCACTAGAGCCACCAAGTGAACCAAAAGGTCAAACCCTAGGGTGCAAGAAATAATATTTAAATATAACTATTACATTTAAACCCTGCCCATTACAAACGGGTCTTCAAGCGCTTCTTCTTTCGATCTCCAATTTTTCAAAATTAATTCTAACTATTCCTATTACAAAACTATTTAAAATAAATAGAAACCTTGATCGCTAGCCAAGGGAAGTACATAGGAGAGGAGATAGAATTTACATTAAGAAAAAATTAGAGAAGACGAGGTACGCAGAATTCCCCATTTAATAAAAACCCATACATTCACGCATCCAACTAAAATAAAATCCAATCACATCGGGTCAATAGTCCATAATCAATCCCATTTATTATCATACACTCACCACCATACGCATCAATAAATAACATTCATCTCATGAATAATAAACATTTAATATATATATTGATATCATTTAATGGGCAAATTTAGTTAAGATAAAATCTATTTTTTGAATCAAAATAAACTCCTTTATTTTAATCCAAATTTAAATCAAAATAAAACTATTTTATTTTAATTTATCCAATTTTGAATAAAATAAACTATTTTATTTTAATCAAAATTTTAATCAAAATAAACTCCTTTATTTTAATTAATTATGGAATCCAATTCCATGTAATAAAAAAAAATCTTTAATTAAAATAAACTCTTTTATTTTAATTAATTATGGAATCCAATTCCATGTAAAAAAAAATTTATTAAAGGAAACACTTGATATTCTTTTCCTATTCACAAATAAACTCTTTATTTTTAAATAATATGAAATCTTATTTCCATATTTAAATAAACTCTTTTATTTAAGGAAATACTTTTTTTTCTTTCCTATTCACAAATAAACTCCTTTTATTTTGAATAATATGAAATCTTATTTCATATTTAAATAAACTCCTTTATTTAAGGAAATTACGATTTTCTTTTCCCTATTCACAAATAAACTCTTTTATTTTGAATAATATGAAATCTTATTTCATATCTAAATAAACTCTTTTATTTAAGGAAAGATGGATTTACTTCCTCATTCACAAATAAACTCCTTTATTTTAGGAAAAATAAAATCCAATTTCAACTCTAATTAGTTATCATGAATCCAATTCCAACTCTAATTAGTTAAATAAATTTAATTTTAAAATTAAAATAAAATTTTTATTTTAATATTAAAATAAACCTTTTATTTTAAAATTAAAATAAACATTTTATTTTAATTATAAAATAATTAAGAATAATATATATATATATATATATATATATATATATATATATATATATATATATATATATAATATATATATATATATATATATATATATATATACCGTAATATATATATACTGAAGCATGTGATCCTTCGGATTTTTAAAAAATTGTGAGTCAGGTTTATATATATATATATATATATATATATATATATATAAACATGCTGCCAAATGCCAATTTTTTCCGATTTCCGTTCTTGTCCTTTAAACCAAAAAAAAAAAAAAAATCCTGTAACATTTGTTTCCAAGCATCCACTTCCGTGCAACACAACAAAAAAAGAAAAAACAACTCTGACTTCCGTTGAATCCAATTCCTTGATTTGCGTGCGTTATTTACTAGAATGCTTTCCTTCATTCCAAAATCCTTTCAGCAATGTAAAAAAAAAAAATGCCTCATGAAATTTCCGTGCTTCAGCTTCAAAAAAAAAAAAAAAAAAATTCTGCCGATTTTTGTTCCTTTTTTTTTTTTTTTTTTTTTTTTTAATTAAATTTTATACAATAAAATTATGCCCAATTAAATTGTTCTAAACACATATCAATATACATATCAAATTAAAACAATTAATAATTCGCATAAAGGTTTGGCTCGATGCCACCGTTAGGTTTGTAATATTCATAACGCAATCAAATTGCATAAAAAAGTGCTAAGCGCAAAAAATCGTAGTTTAAAAAATTTACAAACCATATACCCTTGATCATCCTTTATGCATAATTATTAATTAAACGAAAAGATAAAGAATAAAATCATACCCTCAAGATCGAGCTTCCTCGTGTACAAGTTCACCTCCAAATCTTTTCGCTCAATCTTGAATCCACCGGCCTGGTTCCTTCCTTTCGATCAACGTTAGCCACCCAAATGTTTGGCCTCTCAGAGGTGATCCACCAAGGAAGAATAAAATTCAAGAAGATGGGTGTTATGGCTCAAACCCTAGTTTTTCTATCTCTATGTAAAAGGTGTACTCCAACAATTGAAATTATTACGTACGTTAAAAAAGTCAACAACCCATACCACCCATAATAAGACTCTCTTATTTATAGATGTGGGCAACCCACCTTAACAATTAAGGAATTGGGTTTTATTTAATTAATTAAATTCTTTTAATTAATTAAGCCCTAATCTTATTAGGGATAATTAATTAAACTCTTTAATTAATTTTCCTTCCTAATCCAATTAGGAATAAATGAGAGTACTTATATTAAATTAATTCCTAAACTCTTTTAGAAATTAAAATAATAATAATTGTAATAATATTAATAAGACTCTCTTATTAATTTATATTTAATATTTCTAAAATATTAAATAATAATATTAAGCTATTTAATTTATTCTATCACCATAGATTAAATTAAATATACTTAACATATTATTACGATTATGCCATTAACTTCTTAAATAATTATTCTTCCTTTTATGGTGTGACCCTTTAGGTTCTCCATATTAAACCTATTGTGAATAAATCAATTGTAATAATTCTAATCTTATTTAAATAAATAAATTAAACAATTAATTTATTTAAATAATATTTTATTCTACAATAGGATAAGTTCTCCCTAATGATCAACGACACTTTCCGTATAATATAGATTTCAACATTAATCATAAAAGAACCTTTCGAGTAAATAGTTACCGCATAATTCAATCCTTCCACCATACAATGTCCCAATTAAATATAAGATATGGAATTACCACAAGTCTTATTTTATTTAATTATATGTATTTCGATCTTAAATGCACAACTCCAAATAATGCAAATTAGAAACTCCTTTCTAATTTCATTCTCGCCGCCAAGGACTACCGGGTTGTCATTTATCGAATCACATAGACATTTCTCTTTTTTATTGTAAGTGGTAGATTCTTTATCGATCATACATTATCTCCACGTATAACTTATTATACCCAAGCATACCCTTTGATATACCCTAAGGGTCTTAAGGAATAAGTCAAAGTATAACTCATCATACACAAGATACTATGATGATCTCAAGTCCAAGGATTACTTGACTACTATCACTACAGAATTCCTATCGACAGCAAATAAAACTCCATTAGGTATTCCTTAATGAGCCAATGCTCAAAGGAACTTATTCTCTAATAAGCACCTACATACTTGCTTTAGTGTTCCACACAAATGATCACGAGATCAATCATCCTCATCCAACGAAAGCAAGTTAAACGATGTATTCAATCTATCCCATTCACTAATCCCCAATTTAGTAATCCAACGATTGGGAACTATTTTAGTTTTAAGCTTTCTAAGAATTTAGATCTCATTAGAATGATCATCATCATTATTCTAAAAGCATTGCTTAAAACTACGGGTTTATCACATATTATAAAACAAAGATCACGTAGATAATTAAAAGCCTTTAATAAATTAATACTTTTTATTAATAAATGAATAAGATTGTTACAAAAAGTATATGCTTTATCATCAAACATGATCGACTTATGTGCATACTACTTTCAATCTCCCACTACATTCTAAAGCCAATCGCCATCGTATCTTTAAAGATATATATATATATATATATATATATACGTTATTCTTATATTATTTTATAATTAAAATAAAATGTTTATTTAATTTTAAAATAAAAGTTTATTTTAATATTAAAATAAAAAGGAGTTTATTTTAATTTTAAATAATTTCTATATATATATATTATATATATATATATAATTATTTTAATTTAAAATAAAAGTTATTTTAAATTTAAATAAAAAGGTTTATTTTAATCTTAAAATAAAAGGTTTATTTTAATTTTAAAATTAAAATTTCATGCTTAATTAATTGTAAAGATTGGAATTGGATTCCATGATAACTAATTGGAGTTGGAATTGGATTTTATTTTTCCTAAAACAAAGGAGTTTATTTGTGAATAGGGAAGTATATACATCTTTCCTTAAATAAAGTTTGTTTAGATATGAAATATAGATTTCATATTATTCAAAATAAAAGAGTTTATTTGTGAATAGAAAGAGAAAATCCAAAGCTTCCTTAAATAAAAGGAAGGAGTTTATTTAAATATGAAATAAGATTTCATATTATTCAAAAATAAAGGAGTTTATTTGTGAATAGGAAAAGAATAATCCGTGTGTTTCCTTTAATAAAAGTTTTTTTTTTTACATGGAATTGATTCCATAATTAATTAAAATAAAATAGTTTATTTTAATTAAAGATTTTTTTATACATGGAATTGGATTCCATAATTAATTAAAATAAAGGAGTTTATTTTGATTAAAATTTTGATTAAAATAAAATAGTTTATTTTATTCAAAATTGAATAAATTAAAATAAAATAGTTTTATTTTGATTTAAATTTGGATTAAAATAAAGGAGTTTATTTTGATTCAAAATAGATTTTATACTAACTAAATTTGCCCATTAAATGATATCAATATATATATTAAATGTTTATTATTCATGAGATGAATGTTATTTATCGATGCATATGGTGATGTGTATGATAATAAATGGGATTGATTATGACTATCACCAATGCGATTGATTTTATTTTAGTTGGATGCACGAATGTATGGGTTTTATTAAATGGGGTCTCACAGACTGCCTTCTCTAATTTTTCCTTAATGTAAATTCTATCTCCTCCTATGTATTTCCCTCGATCACCGATCAAGGTTTCTATTTATTTTAAATAGTTTTGTAATAGGAATAGTTAGAATTAATTTTGAGAATTAGAGATCAAGGAGCAAGGAGCGCTTGAAGACCCGCTTTGTAATGGAGCCCTAAGTTTAAATGTAATAGTTATATTTAAATATTATTTCTCAGACCCTCAGGGTTTTGACCTTTTGGTTCACTTGGTGGCTCTAGTGAACCAAACTAGAATAAAAGTCCATAATCAATCCGTAGAATATAAGATTCTATATGTGCATGCTTATACTATATATATATATATATTATGCAAACATGCTTCGCATGTTCATTAATACGACGCGTATTTTATATATATATGTGTACGCTACCAACAAACAAGATGAGACAAATTAATAACAAACCCCTCAATTTTTTATATTAAGTCCTAAGCGCTCAAAGATATTTGGAATATCGAACGTCGCTTTCTAGCATGATAAAAATTAATAGAGTATTAAATATTTAATATAAGTTTGTTGTGTCACCACAAGGCAAGTATTAAGTATTTAAGATGTTAATTTATCACATTTGATGCTTATAAAGAAAATTGAACAATATTGTTTTGTCAGGTCACCACAAGGATGATATTTTTCTTTTTTGAATATACGGAGTGCTAGGTTGACTTAACTTGGATAATTTTGATTCTGGATGTGCCACCACTGATCAAAATAATCTAAGAGGCAAAATACAAGGAGTTGCATAGTTGATGTAATTGACAAAAGTTGTTCTACCTATTTATTTATATATAGTTTGTCAGTGTCACCACAAGGCTATATACATTTGAAATGGGATCCTTATTCTCACTAAAGAAATCTTTAATTAGATTTTGCCGAACTATATAAGTGAGGGTAATATAGTTTGAAAAAAATAAAGTGGGAGATACCAATTTAAAACAAGACCTAATTTATTTTGGTAATTAATAAAAGAATGTATGTTAAAATGTTGTTAATTACAAATTCATTTACGTAATTTTACAATGTCTAAATTACTATCATCACAGAAGCATATTAGATGCTAAATTAACTGCACTCAAATTAAACGGATTAGTTAAGGAATTTGAGAATAGTTCTCATAATTTAAAAAGCTATCTTATGTCCTTAATACGCCTATCCTCGCAATGGTTGCGCATAATGCCTCGAGGAAGAGATTGCTACTTTTAGAAAGTGGCAAGATGATGCACACTGGCTCAATGCATCATGCTCACATCTACGAAAGTAACGAGCTTCACACACAAGATGAAACTATGGATGCTTCTACTATATTCCTACACATCAAGTAGTTGATGGTGAGAAAAGTAGACTAATAGATATCGACATCTAAGGAGCTCTTCCGATCTAGAATGGCCAATGGCACTATAAGATGCATATAAAAAGTTCTTAACATAATCAATTTGATTGATCAATTAGACAACCGGTTTTGTCATGGATGGAGAGTTGAGCCAAGATTTGATCTTGCACTCACTCCCTTACTTCTTTCACAATTGTTGTGAATTTTTCATATGAACAAGCTAGATATCGCCTTCACGATTTGCTTAACATGTTGAAAAATGTCGAGAGTCACTTTCCAACCAAGAAAGATCAAGTCTTACCGGTAGGGGGGCCAAAGGATCTTCCGAAAAAAGAAGAACGATTCAAAGAAGGTAAATAGAAAGGCATAAACAAAGGATAATAAGAACAAAATCGATAACGGATAAAGAAAGGAGTTTGCTTCCACTACAATAAGCCCGACACCGGAAAGAAATCATGAGAAGCATCTTCGCAGAGGCTAACCAAAGAAGCTTAGTGAAGTTTCTACAATACAATTTTGTTCATGATTTAAATAAATTTTTCTTTAAGTCAAGGTTCTACTTGGGTATTGGATACCGACTTTGGTTATTATAAATATAGATTTATGAAGGACCAAGGTAAGAGAAAGCTAAACAAATATAAGTAATCCTATGTGTGGAAAATGAAGCAAAGGTTGCTTTGCATTAGCTATAGAAACTTATAGTTTAGCAAATGCCTACGGCAAATCTATTAAGTCAATAAGTTGTTATCAGATTCCAGCTCTTGTTAAAAATATTATTTCCATTTTATCATTGGACAATGAAATCTTTGGTATTATAATTAAGAACAATTGTTGTTCTATTTATAATAATAATGTTTTGTATAGAACCGAATATTACTTAATAAATTTTGTATACTTGACTTACATGAAAATAATTTTGCATATTGAACAAATTAGTATAAGAAAAGGAGATGATCATTCAAAGAGTCAATGTGAGTATTTGTTTGAAATACAAGTGTGAATTATTCAAAGGTTCAAAGAATTGTAAGTGAAACAAATTGGCAAAGTATTAAGATTCTTTGATTAGATCAATGAATAAATACTTGTGCAATAAGTTTTAGATCATCTCAAATGGTTTTCTCATAATGGACACATCCCGATACGCAATAATTGATTGATGTATCCGAAAGAAAAATCGTACTCTATTTGAACATGGTGCGATCCATAATGATTTTACCGACATTCCAAAGATCCTTCAGGGTCATGTCCTAGAAATGGCTACATATCTACGAAATGGTAACCTCAAAATCCTACCCCCAAGACTCCATAAAAGTTATGGATGTGGAGGATTCCTAATCTTAAGTATGTTAAGATAAGGGGTTGTCCAACTTATGTGAAAAGGTTTCAAAGGATAAGCTTGGGACAAGATTTGACATGTACAGATTTGTGGGACATCCTAAAGTAAGTTTAGGGTATATGTTCTATAATTCTACTTAGCAAAAGGTGTTTGTTACGAAACACGCCGCTTCTTCTAAGATAAAGGTGTTTATCATCAAGGGGCTAGTGGGAAGATAATAGATCTTGAAGAGTTCAAGAACCACAAAACACTATAAGTCAAATAAGAGGAACTTATAGATGTACCTCCATTGTACCACAACCAAATCAGAACTGAATAAGACCAAAGATACCTAGAGGTATGGATTCATCATAGATGATGATGATGAGGTACGATCATGTAAGATGATGATCCAGAGTTACATTCGATGAGTTAAGACTTCTAGTGTGTACAAAGGGTCGATTGGGAGCGTCGTGACATTCCTAATATTATATGTTGATATACTACTTGATAAGGAATGACATACCAATGCTACAATCAAGAAAAGATAAAGTTGTTCAAACATTCCTCCATGAATGATTTGGAAGAGTATCTTAATCGGGGATATAAATCTATATAGATAGATTTAAAAGGATGCTCAACTTAACCCAAGGAACGATATTCATTTGATGCTAAAGTCGCTTAGCATGGCAAACTCCAAGAGATGTCTCATGTCGATGAGCTATGGAGTGTATCTCTCTAATAGTCCCCATAGACTCCAAAGAAGAGAGATCGCATGAGTGACAATCATGTATGCAATGAAATGTACGAGACCGATGTCGATCACCATATTATGCGAGAAGATCACTATAAGACGTTGAAAACATCTTAAAGTTCTTAACCCAAGACTAAGGATGTGATCATATTCATGGTGGGTCTTAATTAAAACTAGAGGGCTTAATGCACTCAAGTTTTTCGTCAGATGCACTAAGATGACGAAAAATCCACTTTAAGGTAAAGTGTTACCTCGAACAATGGTGGTGTTGAATCGAAAGGTTCCAAACAAAGAAAGAGTTGCCGGTTTAGTAATAAAGACAAAGTATAGTAGCTATAAATGAAGTCGCAAGTTGATTGTTTGGATAAAAGTTCATTACGTAACTAGAATAGTTCCTAAGTCTCATCTTGGATCTAAACATGTGTCAGGCACTTTCATTTGATTATTAGAATCATCGAAAGATGGGAAATCACTATAGAGATAGTGGACTCTCATGAACAACATTACATATCCATTAACTAAAGCTTATCCAACAAAGGATAATCGCCACTTAGAGAAGAAGAAGAGTATAAGATACCACGACGATCGGCTTTAGTGCAAGTGGGAGATCGAAAGTAGTATGCACACAAGCCAATCATGTTTGATGATAAAGCATATACTTTGTAACAATCTTATTCATTTATTAATAAAAAGTATTAATTTATTAAAGGCTTTTAATTATCTACATGATGTCGCTTTTATAATATGTGATAAACCCATAGTTTTAAGCAATGCTTTTAGAATAATGATGATGATCATTCTAATGAGATCTAAATTCTGTAAAGCTTAAAACTAAAATAGTTCTCAATCATCGATTACTAAATCGGGGATTAGTGAAATCCGGATAGATCGGGTACATACGCTGTTTGCTTCATCGATGGGGATGATTGATCTCACGATCATTTGTGTGGAGACACTAAAGCAAGTATGTAGTGCTTATTAGAGAATAAGTTCACCGAACGTGGCTCGCTAAGGAATACCTAATGGAGTTTTATTTGCTCATCAATAGAATTCCTCAGAAGTGATAGTAAGACAAGTGATCCTTGACTTGAGATCATCATAGATTCTTGTGTATGATGAGTTATACTTTGACTTATTCCTTAAGACCCTTAGTATATATCAAAGGGTATGCGCTTGGGTATAATAAGTCAGTATACATGGAGATAATGTATGATCAATAAAGAATCTACCACTTCTAATAAAAGAAGAGAAATGTCCTATGTGATTCGATAAATGACAACCCAAGAGTCCTCGGGTTAAGGCGTAATGAAATTAGAAAGGAGTTTCTAATTTGCATTATTTGAGTCAGGCATTTAAGGATCGAAATACATATAATTAAATAAAATAAGACTTCGACAAGAATTCCATGCCTTATATTTAATTGGGACATCAGATGGTGGAAGGATTGAATTGATTTGTAACTATTTACTCAAAGGTTCTTTAATGATTAATGTTGAAATCTATATTATCCGGAAAGTCGCTGATCGCTAGGAGGCTTATCCTTATCAGAGAATAAATATTATTTATTTAAATAAATTAATTGTTTAATTTATTTATTTAAATAAGATTAGAATTGTTCTAATTGATTTATTCACAACCTATTAATATGGAGAACCTAAAGGGTCACACCATAAAAAAAAGGAAGAATAATTATTTAAGAAGTTAATGGCATAATCGTAATAATATAAAGTTATATATTTAATTTAATCTATGGTGATAGAATAAATTAAATAGCTTAATATTTATTATTTAATATTTTAAAAATATTAAATATAAATTAATAAGAGGAGTCTTATTAATATTATTACAATTATTATTATTTTAATTTCTAAAAGAGTTTAGGAATTAATTTAATATAAGTATTTCTCATTTATTCCTAATTGGATTAGGAAGGAAAATTAGTTAAAGGAGTTTAATTAATTATCCCTAATAAGATTAGGGGAGCTTAATTAATTAAAAGAATTTAATTAATTAAATAAAACCCAATTCTTAATTGTTAAGGAGGGTTGCCCACATCAATAAATAAGAGGAGTCTTATTACGGTGATATATGGGTTGTTGACTTTTAACAAAGACGTAATAATTCCAAGTTGTTGGAGAGTACGCCTTTTCTATGTAGATAGAAAACTAGGGTTACCATAACACCCATCTTCTTGAATTTTATTCTTCCTCATGGATCACCCTCTAGGCCAAACATTTAGGTGGCTAACGCCGATCAAAGGAAGGAACCAAACCCGGTGGATTCAAGATTGAACGCGAAAATGATTTGGAGGTGAACTTGTACCTGAGGAAGCTCGATCTTCAAGGGTATGATTTTATTCTTTATCTTTTCGTTTAATTAATAATTATGCATAAAGGGTGATCCCAGATATATGGTTTGTAAATTTTTAAACTCGATTTTTCCACGCTTTCGCTTTATTTGTGCAATTTGATTGCGCACATGAATATTACAAACCTAACAGATCTAGAAAAAGAACAAACTGTCCCCAAAAGAAAATAAAAGAAAAATAAAATGGGGAAACGAAATAGAAAAACACATAATGAATTCCCTGCCTGACAAACAACCAATTTCTTCAACAATTTATGTCCTCGCTACCAACAAACTGTTTCCCAGCAAAACTTTACATCAAGAGAATTTCAAGCT
Organism: Panax quinquefolius; assembly: GCA_020205615.1. Classification (NCBI taxonomy): domain Eukaryota; kingdom Viridiplantae; phylum Streptophyta; class Magnoliopsida; order Apiales; family Araliaceae; genus Panax; species Panax quinquefolius. The sequence goes on along the minus strand of CM035172.1, from coordinate 9,851,811 downwards.
GCCTTTGGCTTTATGCGCTTCACCCTTGAGTACAGGAAGACTCCAGCAAGGGCCACTCCGGTGCCTGCACCAGATGCAAAAATGATAAAATTATAGAAGAGAGAAAGTAACTGTTCACCAGAATGTCAAGTAATATCAAGCAGAAGATGGCAATTTTCTAGGGAAGATGTTAAATATGCTCCACTTTGTATCATTTGGACTCCTTTAGTGTAAAATTTACACTTAAAATGGAGTGTAAAACAGCTAGTTGTGCACAGTGCTATAACAACGTTACCTTCTCCTTGCAAAGAAATATGCTTAATAAGTCATAAATGAGTAGTGTTGGGATATATACCCAGAGAGTTGATAGGCGAAACAGGTGTACGGAAGAAGAAAACAGAGGTCACAATCACCACCACCCGCTTCACACAATTGCCCACAGAGTGAGTAACTGGAGATACCCTCTGCAATATCATATAGGAAACCTGCACGGAAAATTCATTTGTGAGAGTTGTCTTGAGATATCCTCTCATGGATTTTTTCAAAAGAAAAGTGCGAGGGAGTCTCATTATCAACATTCTTCCGCTAGCATATGGGACCTCAAACACTGTAAAATTACTTTTTTTTTGGTTCAAAACGGCAGAAAACTTTCTAAGTTAGATCCAAAAGATAATACACTCCTTGATGGGTCCCGCTGCAAGTACAAACACATACCTTTTTTTGGAAGTTTTTTAAAAATAATACTGAAATCTGTTTGGCTGTTTCAGAAAGAATTTTAATTTCAAATTTTGACTTAAATTACATGAGATCATCAAATGTGACGATCTTTGCAGGATGGAGAGAGTAACATGTACAAGAGTTATATTAAAATTCTACATTTATTAGAGTCCCCCAACCCCCACCCCAAAAAAAATAGAATCTGAGTGAGGGTAAGCGGGCTCCTTTTACTGAGGCAGACCAATTCTTCTCTTCCAATAATGTGAAACAATCTTCAAGCCTCGTGGCTTACTTCTACATTTCTTTTACAATAAAGGAATCCCTAACCACATAAACGCCAAAATAATTCTTCTCAAAGTGAGAGAATTTGGGGGTTCTAACAGCCCCTTTCAGTTTTCTTTTCTTTGTGTAATGTCGCAATTTGCCTGTGATTCCATAATATATTGATGTCTTAAACACATCATAGTCACATAATAAAGTACCGTCTCTTCATTTCTTTTCTATCCTCCATCTTTCACAAACAAGGTAAATGAGTAGCATCAGTCTTTCCATTTCTTCTTTTTTTTTTAACAAGCCACTAACCCTTTAACTTTCATTTCCCTCTGAGTAGTCCAAACTCCAAAGTTCCAAGCATTTTACTATTCCAGCACAAACTCCAAACTTGAGCAAAGGGATCTATAGAAACTATTCAATATGATTCTCAAACCTCTTTGGCCTTATCCTATCACATCCCGCCTAAATATGGCAGCCTAAAATATAGCTAAACCAACCATAGAGTCCTTTAACGCAATCATTCATAAGATGATCAACCACCTGTAATACCGAACTTGGTACATGCAAAAGATGATTAAACAACCTATACAGACTAATTTATTGTTCATGACTTAACCCTACACTATAGGATTTTTCTAGGTATTTCCTCCAGTAAGAGAATAAACTGAAGATGACCTTCAACTTTACTTTATGCAAATGATGTATTAAAAGCCAGAGTCAATTTTTAGCATGAGTGAATCCAACCCTTTCAAAACAAGTAAATTTGTTCGTTACAAGATTCTTTAATTTAATTGTAGATATGTGATTTCAGAAGCAGTATACTCAGAATTAATGCACCAACTTAAACCAATATGGGGGTAGAAAAGATCACGCAAGAAAGTAACAAAGGACTCTAAGAAATCAGATGAAACAACCATTACAAATAGGATGCTTACCTGCTGATATGCATGGAAACAGAGTGCAGCAATAAGAGACCTAGTGTAGACTTGACTGACATTCAATCCCTGACAGGAAAACAATAGAGAATCAATAACTAAAAACACAAGATCTTCTAATACAAGCCAAACATGTAAAGCATTAGTGGCAATTTCTGCATTTGAAAATTACTCACAGCAGACTGCAGGTATGATGGAGTGAACTTGACTCCTTCCATGAAAATAGTAACAGGGGCCATCAATATAAAGGACATGATTGTTATTACTGAGAAGAGAGTAATGTTATCCAACGATTCCTGTAAACAATACAGTGCACTAGTTATTCATCAACAAAGAATAAAAGCTAATAAGAAGAGAAAAAAAAACCCTATTTTACACTTTGTGAAAAAGATTCTTCAAAAAAAGTTTTGGTTACAAATATATATTGGCAAGTTGATTCACTTCAGATGCCCCTGAAAGAATCACTTCTAAAATATAGAAACAAAAATATATTCAAAATACACGCATTGTAATAACTACCAGCTTACGTCCTGATTATGAACAGATGAAGTTTATAGATAAGGATACCTCTTTCTTAACCATGAACTTTTTGCTAAGGACATTTCGAGATTGATTGGTCAAATTAGAAGCCATTGCACTCCAAAATCCTGCCCTATTTTTACATACATAAAAGATGAGATCATAGTCAGCATTAGGATAACTTTACTTTAAAATTACAAATCCCAAGAAAGGGTGAAATCTGTTTCATCATAGAGAACCAGAACTAAAATCAGTTATATTTCAAAACACTATCATGTGTATGCCTCACTCCTCACCAATTAAAAGATGCCTCAGTCATTGATGCCAGTCCCACTCCCCCAACAATCGGTATAAGGGAAGAAATTACCCATATAGTAGGTACCTGTCAAAGTACAACGACAAGGAAGGGAGAGTTAAAACCAGCTCCATAAGTACACAACAATATGATATCTAAAAAACAAATCATTTTCTCCAACGGATTGACATTACCGGTCAAGGTATGAAAGAATCATTTTCCTACGAAACATAAATAACTACTGCAGCTTAGATGAGCTACATAAATTTCTCTGTCTTTAAATTATACATAACATAATTATGAAAATTACATAAAATCATATGGAATACCCACCTCCCCAAGAAACATAGCTGATAGGACAACTGAGAAAAAAGGCTCCATCGCTTTGATGGTATGGGTGAATGAAACAGCAACCTTTCCAAGACTCATATTAGTGAAAAGGTTGCCTAATGTGTGCACCACTGCCAATGGAAGAATTGCTGCAAGCTACCAGTAATGGTATCTACCAGAGTCAGTATGACAAACCAAAAAACGAATACCAAAAACAATCATTTGTGCACCACTATCAAAATACCTGTGAACCACTAATTTTAGGCCGCTTGATGAGATTTGATGTCCACATGAGAATAACAAGGACAGTCCCGACAGCAAATTGAACTGTGGTTACAGTTACTGGATATGGGAAAACTTTCAGCACCTGTGGCAATAAGTAACATAAATATGATATTCTTTCTTAATCAGAAGTTTCAAAACTAAAATGCAATGTACTGTTGTCAACTTTAACTCTAGACTTATTTGAAAGAAAGAAAAAAAAAGAAATTCAAGTTCTAAAATAATGGACAGTCAATTCTTTAAATAATTTGATTACTCCTTATTCACCAAGTCGTCAACATTTACCTCCATTTCCTCAACCTTACAGTTAACTAAACCAAATATTCAACACGTTCAGTATATTTGTTTTCATTCTTCATTAATAAATTAAAAAACTGTGAGCAAGAAAAACTAGTAATTCTCCAAAAAACAACAAATTTGTAAATGTGAGCGCCTCTCAACACTTACGTAGGTATGGAGAGATTAAAACTTAATAACAAGCAGAGTCAACTGTTTAATATAGTGTAACCTCTGGATATGAAAAAAACAACAACTAAATTTGAGTATTAGAACAATACAAAACCATTTTATACAGCATAGAAAAATCCTGATCCTGTAATGTATTTGATATCATTTGATATCATGCACATGCATATTTGCGTATACATACACAGTGTAACAAAGATACTACAATATAAATCGAAGCCAAATGAAAGCAATTAATCTAGAATAAAACATGCACGACCGGAAGTAAGAGAGAGATTGAATACCTGCTTGTTATAGATGTTGAAATAGATGTTGAAAAGGTACCAAAACCCAAAGAGAGCTCCAAGAACTAATGTATCCTTGAATTTCGCCTTCGCCTTCGCTTTCTCATCATCAGCGCTCTCGGGAACTGAAGAAGCTGCCCTAGCTTCAATACCATCCGATTCGCGCCCTGGAACTAGCGGCGGAGACGAAATCCAGCCACTCAGCCTTGGCGGCGGAGAGGACGATGAGGAAGAGCAGCACAGTGAAGGAAATCGACGAGAAGATGAAGCGAAGACGCCATAACCAAGCGATTTCGAAGGTAAAGGTAATGAAATAGGATTGAATCCGTATATAGAACTAGGATTCGAAGGCTTCCGAGGCTTGGGTAGCGAAATTGTATGCGAGAGGGAAAACGCAGAGCTCTGCATTTTCGAGATTTAGATCGGAGGACAAGAACATAAGGAATGGAGAAATAAATTACCGGAGGAGAGAGAAATAGGGGGATTGGGGAAGCTTTGGGGGCTCCGTCGAAGAAGAGCAAGGTGGGGGTTGGTGGGAGGGTAGGGGTTTAAACAGTAGTGCGCATTGCGCCAACGCCAAGGTGACAAAAAACAGAAGGTAGGACATATGTGGGCGGGATATTCTCGGGATTTCGGATTCTTATTTGGCCTTTTCTTTTTGAGATACTTTTGAATTTTCGCCCCGGATGGACGAAGGTGCTGTTAGCTTGCCCAGTGGTCCACATATTATTCATACTTTCCTCACCAACCCAGATTTATTTTTTAATTTAAAACATTCCATTTTAGACTAAAAATATATTAAGCTTGCAAATTAAATAGAACAAAAGAAATAATAGAAAGAGAAATTTTTTTTTTGTTAATGTTAATTGCACCTTTTTATATATGAGTTTTGATCAATTTGGGAATTAATTTAGATCCATTAATTGATTGAATTTATATTAAATAAAATATGCATTTGATAGTCTTTTACAAGGAGGTTAATAGAGAGCAATATATTGTGTTTTATAAGTATATGTAGAATAGTTTAATTCACTAGTGACACTAAAAGAAAGACTTGGACTTGCACAATGACGTGATGCAAAACACCTGCCGCCCGCGCCCGCGACCCATGGGTGCGGGTCGTATTGGCACTTTAGGCGCACTTCGCCCGAGTCAAGAGTCAATTTTTTGGCATTGAACCAGATTAATAGACTTCATTAATGGTTAAACAGTTTTGTGTTTAATCATTATGGGATACAAAAGAGTTTTAAAACTGATATGTAATTATTACATCATTTACTTTGTAAATGATGCTTAATTCACAATTCAGTTATGAACATGAACAGTCTTCATCTTCTTCCTTCTTATCATCTTTACACCGCATCATATATTGAGGTTTAGAAAGTGAGTTGCTATCATTTAGAACTAATATAAGTTCAACATATATCCTGAAAGTGAAATTGTTAATAGCCTTTAACAAACTTTAGTGGTAAGTAACAATATACAGTTAAGAATTAAACCCCCGAACCTGATGTTGGGTCATATCACTCTAGCCAAAGGTCTTGAGTAGTAGATACAAAAAAACTAAAAATTTAGAAGAAGGAACTTATCTTGTTAATTCATGAGGCGATTACATTATTAATACGTCGAACATGAGAGAAATATATAAACTCAAAACAACTCCTAAGATGCAAGCAATCATCCAACATAGAATCAAAATACAAAAATTCAGAGTTTAAATTGAAAAATCAATGAATAATTATCTCACAATCTCATTCCATAATATTTTTTTCAAGATCTAAATATTTGACAAAAATCTTGCCACGAAAAAGGAGTCATGGCCACAATACACTCAAATCTTTTAAGAATCAAATAATATTTTGAGTTTTTACAATATCTTATTTGAAAGTGTTTTTCACTTGTAATCTCGTAATACATCTATATTTTAATTATGAAAATTAAAAAATACGAGAGATTTAAGCTCATAATCAAAACTAAGGGATATGAATTTTTGTATGGGTTTCATACTAGGGCACCTAAAATTTATCTTCCTATTTATCAAAAGTTAGAGACAATTTTTGGGTCGTGTTGACTTTTTTAAAGTTTGAGATGCAAACTACAACGTTTTAAATTATAAGATGTAATGTACAAAATAATATAAACTTGAGGTATACAAAGTACAATTTACTCTTATTTGTTTCATATTAAGATTAAATACACTTGGGTCTCTCAAATTATAACCTATTTTATACATGTGATCCTAATCTTTAAAACATTATAACACGTACACTTAAATTTATTATTCTAATTTAATTATATTGTCACAATTACTTAACATATTTATAATTTAATTTATGTTCCACAAAATACACTCATTTGCTATTTTGTTCACACACTCTCCATTCTAAAATTAGAGATATAATTTGATTTTTGAAGCTCAAACGATTTACATAAAACTTAGTATGACTCATAAAAATTTAGAATAAAATACATTTTTTGTTTTATAATTTTGTTATATATTACACAATTATAGTAATTGTATCAATTAAAATTAAATACATTTAAATTAATCTAAAATTTAAAATACCGTTATTTAATTTCAAAAGTCAAATTGTATATTTAATTTTAAAAGGGAGGGAGAGAGTACAATAAAAGTCTCTCTTTTGTTTTCGTTTTTGTTTTGTATGAGATAATGTCGGCTAATAAAGTTTGATTATAAGAAGGCTAATATTTTGATGCTAAAAAGTTGACAAGTATGAACTTTAAAAATTGCATTGATTTTTCAATATTACGAGAAAGGTTTTTCTGATGTCTACATACTACTAGTTGATAGCCCGTGCTTAGATTGAATAATAGATTTAATAATTTGTTAATTAAATATTAGGGGAAAAAAATAAAGAGAACATGTATATTACATGTTCAAATAAACAAAATGAACAACTTTATATAAAATTTATTATTTGTACACATTTAATTGTTATTGTTAAGTGGCAAGGTGTAGTGCTGACACCTCACGCTTGACACTTAGCGATATCTTTATTTGAGTTCTCTCTCACCAACAGCTCAATATAAGATATTAGCCGGTTTATATCATTAACGACATCAGAAATATCTTTCTCAGCTGAATTGTGCATCGAAGTTCCAACTGTAGTGATTCAATTAGTAAAGACTTTTCCAGGAGCTTGTTTTCCAAATTCTACATCTATTTCAATTGATTTCTCATAGATTCCAACTCTTCTTGTTTTTCCAGTACTGATTTGGTGGCTAACAGTAACTCATGATTATATAGTTTGTTAAAATTGCGATGAGAAAAATATATATATATATATACCAATCATCAAAGTTCTCAAATCTAATTACTCAAATGTCTTATGCCAAATGACTATTTGTTTAGTGAAAGACCACTTTATGAACATTCTCTTAACCACATTTCATCAAACACTTCAAGTACACTTCAAATTACAGAACCCAAATGAATCAAGTTACAATGCTTAAACTCTATAAAATCATTTCACTCAATTTATGAAACCTCAAAATAGTAATACAAAAAAAGTAAAAGTGTGTTGAATTTTGACATACCTTTGGAGAGCTTCAAAGCCGCATGTTATTGAGCGGGGAATGAGGTTGAATAAACCATGTTATGACATGTTATGAAACGAACTAATTCCGACTTCCGAACTGGGAGTCCTTCCTCATCATAATCTTCACCCTCTTTCACATCTTCCTGTATTGTTAGGGATTCTATTCTGCTGCACATCAAGTTTTTGTCTGATTCTGGGGTGGTTGCCTCGGGTAAAAAAGAAGAAGTAAAAATAAACAATTTACAATTATGCAAAACTATTTAATTTCATGTACAGGTTAGTAAAATAAGAAATTTTTTAATTCCAGTATGAGATCTCCTCTGGAACGATGAATGAGGAGATGATGATAAAAAATAATGGGGCTCATATTTTACCTGTAGAGGGAAGATTTCGTTCGGAAAGTTGGGAATTATTCACTTCCGATCACCGGCTAATCCTCTGTACAGATAGTATGTAGTTTCGTTTAGTAGGGTTTCATCAAGGATTGAGAAGAAGAGAAGTGAGTGAAGAGGTGATTGTTTATATGGATGAAGCGATCGAGGGAAAGAAGAGAAGGAATCAATCGAGAAGAAGAGAATGAGTCAGTCGACTATGAATAAGAGGAATCGATTGAGAAGAGAAGGAATCAAACCGATTGATTCATTAGTGATCAATAGATGAGAGATATGATTTACAGGGGAGGAGATGAAGAGATGGGAAATCCAACAGAGATTGGATTTATAGAAATCGATGGAAATGATAGAAAAAGACAGCCGAAAGAGGAAAATGAATCGATTAAGATTAAAATTGACTCAGATTAGGAGAAATAATCGAGTTAACTCTTAATTAATTAAGAGTTGACTCGATGAATTTTTCAATTGATTTGAAATTGAGTTTTGTGCTGTATTTATATATAAGGATTGATTTTTTATTTTCTTTTAATTTATATAAATGATTTTTTTTAAAAAAAAATTGATCTTAGGAATAGTAATTTGTTGGCTCCAAAAAGTTAATTAGTGTTGTTTATATATTTATGTTAGTATTAGATATAGTTGTACGTGGATAAATAAGATTAAAAAGTATACATAAAAATATCTATATATTGTTAAATTATTTTCTTACGTATATACGTTAATTGCAAATATTTGACATAAAATTGATTAATATATAAAACTTAAAGCATGCCAGTTTTTTCTTTAAAATTAGTGTTACGCTTGGATTGAGTAAATAAAATAAAAAAATAATAAAATAAAATACTATATTTAATAATTATTTTAAGAGATAAATTCATTTATTTTATTTTTTTTATTCTATACAGAGAAAGTATAATAAAATCTATTTTAATAAAATAGATAGATATATGATATTGTCTATCACCATCAACAATCAAATACAGACTTTAAAAAAAATAGTTTAGTCCTTGGTTCCTTAGATAGTTTGACAAACACAAAAATAGCAGACGTGACTGAGTTACACGCTGAGCTGATTTTAGTGCCGACACGTGTATTTCTGATATCCGTCCGCAAAATATAAGGGCAAAGGTGCAAAAAAACCCCTAATGTTTACACGGATGTCCCACTTCCACCCTAAACTAATTTTTTTTCCAAAAGTCTTTAACGTTATATTTTTGGAGTCGTCATATTAAATAATTTTTTAAAAACGGAACTTTTTAAAAAGCAGTTTTTTAAAAAAAATAGAATTTTTTAAAACGACTTTTTAAAAAAAAAAATGAATTTTTAAAAATGATTTTTTTAAAAAATAGACTTTTTAAAAGCGATTTTTTAAAAAAAGTAATTTTTTAAAAACAGCTTCTTTTAAAAAACAATTTTTAAAAACAATTTTTTAAAAAATAGAATTTTTAAAAAAACGAAACTTTTTAAAGCATTTTTTAAAAAAATAGATTTTTTAAAATGACTTTTTAAAAAAAAGCAATTTTTAAAAAAAATAATAACAAAGTTGAAAATAGGATTTTATGGCTAAAGAATCCTATATAGAGTATATGCATATTTTTTGAGAGATTTGATAATTGGTGATGATATCTTATGAGTATGGCATTTTTGAATGATTAAATGTATTATATGGTAAAAAGCGTAAACAATTAAGATAAATTGTTTATAAATTTAAAAGTGATTAAAATATTGTTATAATATTAATGATATTAGATTATGAGATTATTAAGTGATTGATAACATGGAGATATTCTCAATCCTGGATAAATTATATTATAAATGTTTAATATTTATCCTTTATCTCATTTGATTGATTCTTTATATCATTATCCTCACGCTTATATTATGTTGAAAGTCATCTGTGGCTTCAGAGTGCGTAGATGGACTTGGTATGATTATGACTGTGGATTGTTCGGATAATCATAACCAGTAATTGAAAACACAATTATCTTTGGTAGTAGTGCATGGATAATTTGTGGTCGTGATATTAATGAATACACAATTATCTTTTTGGTCAGTAGTGCATGGATAATTTGTGGTCGTGATACTAATGAATACACAATTATCTTTGGTCGTAGTAAGGTATGGATAATTTGTGGTCGTGATACTAATGAATACACAATTATCTTTCGTAGTAGTCGTGGATAATTGTGGTCGTGATATTAATGAATACACAATTATCTTTGGTAGTAGTGGTATGGATAATTTGTGGTCGTGATACTTAATGAATACACAATTATCTTTGGTAGTAGTGCATGGATAATTTGTGGTCGTGATACTTAATGAATACACAATTATCTTTGGTCGTGGTGCATGGATAATTTGTGGTCGTGATACTTAATGAATACACAATTATCTTCGGTAGTAGTGTATGGATAATTGTGGTCGTGATATTAATGAATACACAATTATCTTTGCCGTAGTGCATGGATAATTTGTGGTCGTGATACTAATGAATACACAATTATCTTCGGTAGTAGGTACGGATAATTTGTGGTCGCGATATTAATGAATACACAATTATCTTTTATCTCAGTAGTGCATGGATAATTTATGGTCGTGATACTAATGAATATCCTCGGCCGTAGAGCGTGGGATGATTCGATGATATGGATTAATTATCGAAATGAGTCTCAAAGAATGAAATATTAATTCATGGATGTGGTAAAAGTCATCTTTGGGTCAGTAGTGCATCGATAGACTTGGTATGATTATGACCACCGGATTATTCTAAGTATAATCATGACCGTAATTGAAAACACGAATATCCTTAGCTAAGAAGGTAATGAATAATTCATGGTTGTGATACTATTAAGTTTGAGTCTCAAGATTATTGGTTTTACAATTGTATATCTTTGGCTGTGAGTGCAAAAAATAAATTTAATGTTTTCAACGATAAAGGTATTCAAGGTATCCTCATCTCTTTATCATATCAAGACGTACCTAATTTCGAGGGCTTAAATTCCATAAGGAGGGGAGATCATGAGACCCCAGATTTTATCAATAAAGATTTAAATTTTGTCGAAATAATTTTTTATATTATGGTGTGAATTTAAGATAATATTATAGTTGTGGGTAGATTTATAAATTTTGCAAAAGTATGCAAGCGGTTATATTATATTCGATTGGTCTGGGAATATTCTATTTAGCAGGAATATTCGTATAACTACCAATCATCAGTGGACCCCACAATGTAATTATCATGTCGGATCGAGAAAACGACAAAAATATTTTATCAAATAACTACGCGAAGTTTTACCGTGGTTATCGCTTGAACTACCTCAGAGTAAAAGTACAAAGAATACGTGGTTCAGCAAGAAGACACCACCAGTATTGATTATCGATGCTTATGGAGAAGTCACCATTTGATTCCATTATCACGATTAATAATATGAATTATTATAATGATAACGACGCTTTTGTTTTATTCAGATTATTAACGTAATAAAATGTAAACATCTTTTATATAAAATAGAATACTTTATTAAAGTTATTCTATAAATGTAATATATTATATTTTATTACGCATAGTGTTGCATAGTATTTTTCAGCATAAGGTGTTGCATAAGATTGATATTTGCATAGTAAAATGTTTTTATATAAATAGAATATATTATATTTTATTTAAAAGATTTTTCTTTAAATATGGACCGCCGATTAAAGTAAATCAATCTGGACCGCTCATGGATTAGTTACTATGCATTCCATTTTCCTATAAATAGAAGCTCATTCCTTCATTATTTTCTTTTAATTCATCAAACTCTGAGAGAGAAATTATAGAGAGAAGTTATAGAGAGAAAATTATAGAAAGAAGAAGAGATTCTTCGCTACTTCACTACTTCTATATTCAGCCTTTTACTAGTAAGGGGTGTTATTCTTTCTTCTTGAAGAGAACTTCATTATTCCATTCATTATTATTCTCGCTGAATAACTCGTAAAAGTGGCATACCCTATACATAACCTCAGATACGCCAGATACCCTATACTTGGTGAAATCCTTATGTTATTCCATTGCTTATTATTCTGCTGAATAACTCAGATACGCGGGCTTTACCCTATACTTGGTGACATTCTTCTATTATTCATTGGAACATCCTCGTCATGTGTTTTACACCCGACCGGTTCCGCTTTTTATTATTCTCGCTGAACATCCTCGCTCATGTTTTTACACCGGACCGGTTCCGCCTTTTATCATTCTCGCTGAATATCCTATCTCGTGTGTTTTACACCGGATCCGGTTCCATCTTTATTATTCTCGTTGGAACATCCCGCTTGCGTGAATTTCACACCGACCGGTTCCGTTATTATTATTCTGCTGAATAACCTGCCTACATGCCAAGCACCGCATGCACGGTGATTTCTTTTGTTATTCCATTCTTTATTATACCCAAATAAGTTAAAACTTTGACTTCTATACTCCATGAAATTAGTAGAATATCCTCGATATTTCATGCTTTCATCCAAAGATCTTTCATGGAAATATTCTTCCGATCATTATTGAATTTTACTCTACGTAAACAAGATTATGTCGACAATTTGGACGTTAATAATTCATGGATTAAATAATTCTTGAACTTGTTTTATTGAATTACTATGTCATTGTCATCATCCCCATGTTATATTATGTTATCTTCGCTTACGTGGATAGATGAACTTAGTATGATTATGACCAGTGATTATTCTTGTATAATCACGACTTGATATAAATGATGTGACAAAAGTCTTCAAAGGGCCGTAATGCAAATGATGGATAGTTTTTGGTATGATTATGACCGGGTGATTCTAAGATAGTCACGACCATCGATAATTTGATGAAAATCCTCGACCGGGTATGTGGGATGATTAGATGTGGTGGTTTATTATTGTCGAGTCTCAAATGATAAAAATTGATGAAAACCTTTTAAAACCTAAAAGAGAGTAGACTTTTATTCTCTACTTGACTCTTTTTTAATGGATCGCTAATTCCTACCGCAGCTTAAACCGGTTGTTCATTGTATTTTATCGCTTTAACATCACAAGGCTAATGATAATTTATTCTCGCATTATCTTAGTCATAATATTTCTTCGGGCTAGTTGAGCTCACCCTTTTCTTTCACCGTTCTTCTTCTGAAATGAGAACATACCGGACGAAGCTCTGGGAACGGAGTAATGGTCCGTAGGATAGCATTAGTAGTCCTCACTATTCTGCGTGAAATAGTGTGATAATAGTTGTAATGAGGACTCTTTTGAGTTTGTATAATATCTAGTAGACAATATTTGTATTCAAACTCACGCTTTATGTCGTTTGCATACACATGCTTAGGTTAAGAAGTCAGATTTGAATTTATGTACCATGTAAGTGGCGACCCAAGATGGGTGACGATACCTAATTTTGGGGGCGCCACAGCTGGTATCGAGCTTAAGTAAAGAGCCCCCGAGCCTCTCACCGGTGACTTCTGTTGATGGGGGATGCACCGCCGCCGACTCCGTAGGGGACGCCTGCTCACTGAAAACCGATAGGTATCAATGTGAGGTGCTGACACAAGTTGGTGTCCAGAGTTATAGTTGGTATCGGAGCTATAAGTAAAGAGCCCCGAGCCTCTCGCTGGTGACTTCCTGTTGATGGGGATGCACCGGGCCGCATCTCCGTAGGAGACGCCGCTCATGATAAACCCGACAGTACCATCGCGAGGTGTCGACACAAGTTGGTGTCCAGAGTTACAGCTAGTATCGTAGCTTAGGATACGATCCTGCTAAGAGGTGAGAATAGTACTAGGAGGAGAGACGGGGAATTCTTTCGCTAGTATTTGACCTACCTAAATTTATTTGGTATTTAATTGGTCTGGTCGTAATATAGGATAATTTGTTATATGTCAATTAACCATTGTTTTGTGACAAAGTTTTGAGAATAGCATCCGAAAATGCCGAAGTTAAGCAATGAAGCACACGAGTGTTGATTCATTCACCAAACAAAAGGTAACGACCAACAACACGATAATAATCATATCGGTGGCAACGGCCATCGTAACAATGATAACCATCGTGGGGAAATTATCATGCTAAGAATGGTAACCACTTTGGTGGTAATCACGGCAAAGATAATAGAAGGGAAATTTCAAGAAGAGAAGGTCATTTAGCTCGATTTTGTCGTATAGTGAAGTCAAGTCCAAATTGGATAGTGGCACCAAAGGCGATACTTTTACAAAAAAAAAGCTCTGTGGTTTCGGGAAGAGCGCCGCGACTTCTCAAAAGTGGGTAACCCGAACGGTTAGCACTCAAGTTAGTTAATTATAAATTCTTCATAAGTCTATACCTTATTAGATACCGGCCTACCCATTCTTTTATCTCTCTTGCTTATGCTCAACATTTAAATTTGACTCGAGAAATTAGACTTTGATTTATCTATCAAACTTCGTTGGGAGAAACCTTCACTTACCTCCACATCGCTTATTAATCTTGTTGTTTCAAATAAACACTTTCACGCTACTTCGTCGATCTTATCTTTTTGAAAATACTTACCTTTGATGTGATTTTTAGGAATCAATTGGGTAGCTAATCATGAGGCTTTTCGTAAGGTTGTTATCTTTTATATTCATAACCAACCTGTTATACGAATTCAAAGTAACCAAACCCTAAAGTTAATCATCATATATCAAGCCATAAGTAAAGAGCCCCGATCCTTTCGTTGTTGACTTCCTTGTGTGGAATGCACCGGGCCCGGACTTTCTCAGAGGCGACATCGTGAATGAAGATGGCAAGTTTATAGGTATCATTGTGAGGGCTATCTAGGTTAAGGATGTAAGTCACAATTGGTATCAATGTAACGTATTATCCAAGTCTTGGATAAGAGTAGCGCTTTGAATGATATTTCTATCATTAATAAATTTCTTGACGATTCTTGAAGATTTCCTAGCCTACCCTAGAGCGTGAAATCAAATTTTGTATTGACCCCAAAGATAAAAACCCATTTCTTAAACCCTCAAATATTTCTTCAACTAAAATGAATAGCTTTACGTGGTTTATGATGAAAGTCATAATAAAAGCATTGGAATAATGAAAATCATGGGTATTTGTGGTATTAGTAAGTTTTATGATGAGTTATGTTGGTTAGTACGTAAAAAATGAAAGTTTCTTAGAAATC
The DNA here is from genome assembly GCA_020205615.1 of Panax quinquefolius. NCBI lineage: Eukaryota > Viridiplantae > Streptophyta > Magnoliopsida > Apiales > Araliaceae > Panax > Panax quinquefolius. The sequence continues at coordinate 9,836,624 of CM035172.1, read as the reverse complement.
ACAAAGAGTTGAAAATCGATTTTAGTGAAAAAACGTAAATATGAAATTCAATTGACCATATCTCCTATTATATTTTGAATTTTTGAATGTGGTCAAGTCCTAGAGTTAGATCTATGAGTTACCTAACTAATCCAAGTGGAATTACTGGAAAAGGTGTTGTAGATTTTTGTGTGGACTGATTTTAGCAAAGGAGTGCAAAGCTGCAAAAACCGAAAAAGCTTCTGCCATGATTTTAGAGAGGCTGTTTCGGCCACTTAAATTATGAGAAAAATTCTGGCCTTTTGGGATATGAAATTATATGGTATAAAGTATCTCCTGTCCAAAAATGAGCTCATTCTGACTTAAAATGAGCAAGTTATGACTATTTCAATATTTAGGTTTTTCCGACAAAAAACGCTATAACCGGAGTTCTATAACTCCGATGACCATGAAATTTAAACTGGAAGCTCACGTTAACATGTGTAAGGTCCTGTCAAGATTTGGGAATTTTTGGAGTTAACCTTGAGGTAGCTAATTTCTTAAGGAATTAATTAGAAATTGATTTTTGAAAATAGTAAATGAATTTTAAAAATTTTGAGAAAAATATATTTTCATTATGGGACTATATTATGCTAAATCCCAGAAAAGAAATATTTTTGGGACTGATTTGGTATTTTCATGAAAATAGTTTAGTTACTTAACATATGAGTTAAATATGTTATGTGAAGTAACAAAGTTGAAAATAGGATTTTATGGCTAAAGAATCCTATATAGAGTAGTATATTTTTTTTTGAGATTTGATAATTGGTGATGATATCTTATGAGTATGGCATTTTGAAATGATTAAATGTATTATATGGTAAAAGCGTAAACAATTAAGATAAATTGTTTATAAATTTAAGAAGTGATTAAAATATTGTTATAATATTAATGATATTAGATTATGAGATTATTAAGTGATTGATAACATGGAGATATTCTTGAATCTCGGATAAATTATATTATAAATGTTTAATATTTATCCTTTATCTCATTTGATTGATTCTTTATATCATTATCCTCACGCTTATATTACGTTGAAAGTCATCTCAGCACGTCAGAAGCAAGTATAGATGGACTTGGTATGATTATGACTGTGGATTGTTCTAAGATAATCATAACCGTAATTGAAAACACAATTATCTTTGGCAGTAGTGTATGGATAATTTGTGGTCGTGATACTAATGAATACACAATTATCTTCGCCGTAGTGCATGGATAATTTGTGGTCGTGATACTAATGAATACACAATTATCTTCGTCGTAGTGCATGGATAATTTGTGGTCGTGATACTAATGAATACACAATTATCTTTGGTAGTAGGTATGGATAATTGTGGTCGTGATACTAATGAATACACAATTATCTTTGGTCGAAGGTACATGGATAATTTGTGGTCGCGATACTAATGAATACACAATTATCTTTGGTCGTAGTGTATGGATAATTTGTGGTCGTGATACTAATGAATACACAATTATCTTTGGTCGTAGTGCATGGATAATTTGTGGTCGTGATACTAATGAATACACAATTATCTTTGGTCAGAAGTGTATGGATAATTGTGGTCGTGATACTCTTAATGAATACACAATTATCTTCGGCCGTAGTGCATGGATAATTTGTGGTCGTGATATTAATGAATACACAATTATCTTTGGTCAGTAGTGCATGGATAATTTGTGGTCGTGATACTAATGAATACACAATTATCTTCGTCAGTAGTGCATGGATAATTTGTGGTCGCGATACTAATGAATATCCTCGGCCCAGTAGTGCGGGATGATTCGATGATATGGATTAATTATCGAAATGAGTCTCAAAGAATGAAATATTAATTCATGGATGTGGTAAAAGTCATCTTTGGTCAGTAGTGCATTGATAGACTTGGTATGATTATGACCACGGATTATTCGGTATAATCATGATCGTAATTGAAAACACTGAATATCCTTAGCTAAGAAGTGCATGAATAATTCATGGTCGTGATACTATTAAGTTTGAGTCTCAAAGATTATTGGTTTTACAGTTAGATATCTTAATGGCCATCTTAGTGCAAAAAATAAATTTAATGTTTTCAACGATAAAGGTATTCAAGGTATCCTCATCTCTTTATCATATCAAGTATCGCACTCTAATTTCGAGGGCTTAAATTCCATAAGGAGGGGAGATCAGGAGACCCCGATTTTATCAATAAAGATTTAAATTTTGTCGAAATAATTTTTTTATATTATGGTGTGAATTTAAGATAATATTATAGTTGTGGGTAGTATTTATAAATTTTGCAAAGTATGCAAGTTGGGTTATATTATATTCGATTGGCCTGGGAATATTCTTGGTTTAGCAGGAATATTCGTATAACTACTCAATCATTGGTGGACCCCATAATGTAATTATTGTTGATTGAGAAAACGACAAAAAAATATTTTATTGAAATAATCTACGGAAGTTTTACCGTGGTTACCGCTTGAACTACTTCTAAGTAGTAAAAGTACAAAGAATACGTGTGGTTGCATAAAGAAAGACACCAGATTGATTATCGATGCTTATGTGAGAAGTCACTCATTTGATTCCATTATCACGATTAATAATATGAATTATTATAATGATAATGACGCTTTTGTTTTATTCAGATTATTAACGTAATAAAATGTAAACATCTTTTATATAAAATAGAATACTTTTATTAAAGTTATTCTATAAATAGAATATATTATATTTTATTACGATAAGTGTTGCATAAGATTTTGCATATAAGTGTTGCATAAAGATTTGCATAATAAAAAATATTTTTATATAAATAGAATATATTATATTTTATTTAAAAGATTTTCTTTAAATATGGACCGTCGATTAAAGTAAATCAATCTGGACCGCTCATGGATTAGTTACTATGCATTCCATTTTTCTATAAATAAGCTCATTCCTTCATTATTTTCTTTACTTAATTCATTGAAACTCTGTAGAGAAATTATAGAGAGGTTATTTAGAGAGAAAATTATAGAAAGAAGAAAGAGTTCTCGCTACTTCACTACTTCTATATTCAGCCTTTTTACTAGAAGGGTGTTATTCTTTCTTCTTCAAGAGAACTTCATTATTCCATTCATTATTATTCGTTGAATAACTCGTAAAAGTGGCATACCCTATACATAACTCAGATACGCAGATACCCTATACTTGGTGAAATCCTTATGTTATTCCATCGCTTATTATTCTCATTGAATAACCTCAGATACGCTTGGCTTACCCTATACTTTGGGTGACATTCTTCTATTATTCTCATTGAACATCCCGCTCATGTGTTTTACAATTTAATTCGGTTCCGCTTTTTATTATTCTCGTTGGAACATCCTCGTCAGTGTTTTACACCGACCGGTTCCGCCTTTTTTCATTCTCGCTGAATATCCTATCTCGTGTTTTACACCGGATCCGTTTCCATCTTTATTATTCTCGCTTGAACATCCTCGCTTGCGTGTAATTTCACCGACCGTTCCGTTATTATTATTCTCGCTTGAATAACTCGCCTATACAAGCACCGCATGCACGGTGATTTCTTTTGTTATTCCATTCTTTATTATACCCAAATAAGTTAAAACTTTGACTTCTATACTCCATGAAATTAGTAGAATATCCTCGATATTTAAGGCTTTCATCCAAAGATCTTTCATGGAAATATTCTTCCGATCATTATTGAATTTTACTCTACGAAAACAAAGATCATGTCGACAATTTGACGTTAATAATTCATGGATTAAATAATTCTTGAACTTGTTTTATTGAATTACTATGTCATCATCATCATCCCCATGTTATATTATGTTATCTTCGCTTACGCGATGGATAGATGAACTTAGTATGATTATGACCAGGATTATTCTAAGATAATCACGACTTGATATAAATGATGTGACAAAAGTCTTCAAAGGGCTGTAATGCAAAGATGGATAGTTTTTGGTATGATTATGACCGTGGGTGATTCTAAGATAGTCACGACCATCGATAATTTGATGAAAATCCTCGACCGTGGTACACAGTGGATGATTAGATGTGGTGGTTTATTATTGTCGAGTCTCAAAATGATAAAAATTGATGAAAACCTTTTAAAACCTAAAAGAGAGTAGACTTTTATTCTCTACTGACTTTTTAATGGATTGCTTATTCCGCCGCAGCTTAAACCGGTTGTTTATTGTATTTTATCGCTTAACATCATTTGAAGGCTAATGATAATTTATTCGCATTATCTTAGTCATAATATTTCATCGGGCTAGTTGAGCTCACCTTTTCTTTCACCGTTTCTTCTTGAAAATGAGAACATAAATTTGACGAAGCCTGGGAACGGAGTAATGGTCCAGAGGATAAGATTAGTAGTCCTCACTATTCGTGAAATAAAGGTGATAATAGTTGTAATGAGGACTCCTTTTGAGTTTGTATAATATCTAGTAGACAATATTTGTATTCAAACTTACGCTTTATGTCGATTGCATACTACGACGCTTAGGTTAAGTAAGTTGTATTTGAATTTATGTACCATGTAAGTGGCGACCCAAGATGGGTGACGATACCTAATTTTGGGGGCGCCACGATTTTCTTTAAAAAGAATTTTAAAAAATAGAATTTTTTTTAAACAAACTTTTAAAAAAAACGAACTTTTTAAAAGAAGATTTTTTTAAAAAATAGAATTTTAAAAACATATTTTTTTTAAAAAGGAACTTTTTAAAAAGCTTTTTTTTTAAAAATGACTTTTTTAAAAAATAGAATTTTAAAAAAAAAGAATGTTAGTATTTTAGTATTTTTAAATTTATTTTTTAGTATTTTTGTATTTTTTTAATTAGTATTTGATGTAAATATGTTATGTTTTGAATTTTAGTATTTTGATTAAATGATGTAAATATGTTATGCTTTTTTTATTTTGAATTTTAGTATTTTTTGTTTTGATTAAATGATATATATTGTTTTATTTAAAATTTTATTATATTTAAGCACGCTTACGTCATCAAATTTTAACGCCGTTTATCTTTTCTTAACGTCAAGGGCAGAAGCGACCCAAAAATGTTAATGTTAAGGGTACTTTTGGAAAAAAAATTAGTTTAGTGTGGAAGTGGGATATCTGTGTAAACATTAGGGGCTGTTTTGCACCTTTGCCCCAAAATATAATATCCACCGAACAATAATCATCCCCTTTGCAATCTCTAATCTACCCTTATATCCTAACCACCAAATCTCTCACGCCTCGTCTACTTGTGTAATTTCCTTTTTAAAGATGTTCGATAATGGCTTTTCCCGTCCTTTCATGATTCACTCAAAATTTTGGCTCTTCAGTTCTTCAAAAGAGTTTTCCTGGAAAATTTTCCATCTGAGTTGGAAGTAAAAGGGACCAATTGTTTAGAGGAAGGATAAGGAAAATGCAATCGCTGAGCTTTAAGGTGTTTATGGATTTCAATGCGGGGGGAACGTCAAGGTCGTGTTTGGCGAATCGGGATTTGGAGGTAGGAGAGAGAAGGAAAGGAATGAATTGCAGAGATCATTGGAGGACGTGTAGGATCGTTGCTTGTGCCAGCGGAGCCGAGAGTCAGAGTGCCAGTTCGAGTTCGAATTCGTTTCTTTCCCGGACCCAATCTTATGCTCTTTTGAAGCAACAAATGGAAGTTGCTGCCAAATCCGAGGTTGAATTTAATTTATAGGAATACGATTATGATATCGATAGCCGGTTATAATCGGATAAATATGGAATTCTCTTGTTTGTCCTAATTTCTGAATTAAATTATCTCTGTATCTTGTTATCAGTCCTGATTCTTTGAAGGAAATTAGATTAATTGTGTTCGATGTCTAGACAGGACAAAGCAGTAACGATATGCATTTAGAAAGAAACTCACACAGTACATTGTACTAACTACTATTAAACATGTGCTTTTTAAGGTTTGATATTTTCTGTCCAAATATTTAAAATTGACATTTTCCTGTTTCTATGTTTCATTATAGTTTACTAGATACAGGAAATTCATTTGTCTGTGTGTTCTTTTTATTCAATTGTTCCACATTATACATTTCCTCTTTTTTTTTTTGTCTGATTTTATAATGGTGAATGTCTAGTCAACTGAATTATGTATATATATTTCTTGGTTTTGAAAATAAGTGATAATAGTGAATTATATTGTTCTGAACGTTTTCATTGTAGGATTACAAAGAAGCTGCAAGACTTCGTGATTCGTTGAAATCTTTTGAAAAGGAGGAGCCGATTTTGCATTTTAGGAGATTGCTGAAAGAAGCCATTGCAGATGAGAGGTTTGAGGTACCTATACATATATGCAGACTGTGTATATTTAGTTGAACTCCCACCACCAAATCCTGTTCTTTCCCTTGCAGTCTGAGAGAGATATTGGAATGTTGGGGTTCCTGGTCATTTCATTCTATTACCAAGGAAGTTCAATCGTCACACCCTGTGAAGAGGGAAAAGAGAGGATTTTTTTTTTGGGCGGTGGGGGGGAGTTGAAAGGGTTGTTTTGTTGGCAAAGTGTGTGTGCTCATGAAGTGCTAACTAATTTCTTAGTAAAATTCATACTCCATGAGCTTTGACATAGTAGGTGCAAATTGTTTGGTTCTTCCAGGATGCAGCTAGATACCGCGATGAGTTAAAAGAGATTGCGCCACACTGTCTCCTAAAATGTTCGAGTGATGCAACAACCTTGGTAGGATAACTACCTGAATTTGTTTAGATGGCTAATTGTGGTTTTGACTGCTATAACTTACTGGGTCTGGCAGGTCATGCCTTTTCGTATCGTTTATGTGCTCCTATTGACTGTTTCATCTGAAGCCAAGTTTAATTTGATTGAACTTGAAAACAGTGTTCAACATGTATTGAGTAGACTAGGCTGGTTTCTGTAATACTGAATAAAAGAGGAAACAAGCGTGGGAGAAAAAAGAAGTAAAAGAGATGTTGTTTATGATATATGTCTTTAGCTGGTAGTTAAATGTACAATAGAATTAAGTTATTCTTCTCATTTTTAATATAACCAAGATACTTCATGTAGTAAGACTTTCGCAAGACATGTTTTGATGACCATTAACAGCTGTGTCAGTATCTTTCTAATCACATCTGTTTAATATTTAAGTGTAAGAATTTATTCCTGCAATTTGGTTTTTCTAAATTTGTTTATTGTTATGTTATTATATAGTTTGTGAGATCTTAACTAACTAGTTTAGTCAACTTATTTTGATGGTGAAAAGAATATTAAAAACTTAATACTCCATCTGTCCCAAATTAATTGCTCAGTTTTGACTTTTTAAAGTTAAATTGACCATTTTTAAAACTAATCTTTTTACTATTTTTGCTAAAATATAGGTGAAGAGATTATAACCAAAAGAAAGTATATACAATTTATTACTAATCCTAATTTTTATAATTTTAGAAATATATTTATATATGCTTAATTATTAATTCTAAAAATAGTCAATTTGACTTAAAAAAGTCAAAATTGAGCAATTAATTTGGGACGGAGGGAGTAATGTTTTACATTTCTTTTCTTACATTATTGGCAATGTTCTAAAAAGCGGGAGGTGGGCGGCCGGGGGGCCTAACGCCTAGGGGGCATGGGCGGGGCCTAGGCGAGATTTTTTTATTTTAAATCAATTTTAATATTTTATCATACATTTATCCAAACAAAACAATAATATAAAGCAAAACAATCTATAATAAAGATAATAAAAGCCTTTGCTTAAAGTTCAAACACATATCCATATTGCTAATGTCAAAGTTCAAACACAAACATGCAATTGTTCAATATTTTAACGTATTAATTTTATTCATAAACAAGATTGCTATTAAATAATAAAATTTAAAATTTCAAGAATTTAATTCAATATTAAAATTTAAGAAACTAAACATAAATTTAAGAATTATATTGATTTAAACTAAATATTACAAATGTATCATTATTTATATAATTTAAAGTTGGTACAAGTTCAAAAAATTACAACTATAATAAAATTATCCATTTTGACTTATTGTTCACTTCTTGTTGTGATTTGATATGCTACAGCATGTATTATGAATATGGTAAATTATTAAAAAAATAATTATATCAAGATATGGTTTGGGTAGTTATTAAAATAAAAAAAATCTTTCCGCTTAGACCTCACCTAATTTCCTGGAGGGATTTTTTTGCCGCCTTGGGCGTGAGGCGCTAGGCTAGGCGAGGCGCTAAGGGGGGGCCTAGCACCTAGGGGGGATTTTTAGAACACTGACTATTGGAAATACTAGTCTGTCACAAGTATTGTTGATTTGAGAACAATATTTTCTGAATGTAACGAAATTAATTAATGCTTTATATGTCATCCCTGTTGGAGTTGGTTTAATAGCATGGCTAGTATATTCAAAGTTTCAGACCCAATCTTTACCATATTAAGTTCTGCTTCAGCGGGCCTAATGTAGTACTGCTTACCACGTTTATTGAATGGTTCAAGTCTTGATTTCAATTCCTTATATTTTTTGTAACTCTTAATAAAAGCACAAGTAATCATGCGATAGTAAAAGTCTATTACACTGTTACTTTTACAGGGAATTAAAGTTCAAGTCAGGAGTGTATACATTGAAGGACGGAGTCAGCCTTCAAAAGGTCAATACTTCTTTGCTTATAGAATAAGAATTACCAATAACTCAAACCGACCTGTTCAACTTCTCAGAAGGCACTGGATTATTACTGATGCAAATGGGAAAACTGAGAATGTTTGGTTAGTTTTTTTGTTCTTAATATTTTAAAATTTGCTTTCGTGGCTGTGAGATTCAGTTTTCTTAGTTTCATGGTTTTGGGATGTAATTCTCTCATCTTGGTTTATATGTGCATCTGTTTCCTTTATTACAGGGGAATTGGAGTTATTGGTGAACAGCCAGTTATACTTCCTAACACTAGTTTTGAATACTCGTCTGCATGCCCGTTAAGCACTCCTAGTGGGAGAATGGTAAGATGGGAGGAGTTCGCCTGCTTCCTTCCTTTTTTCCTTGAATATCATAATGTTGTTGGTTATTTTCTTACTGAAGAGAGCAATGAAGAAACATTTTAACTTTGTAACTAGTTGTTATACCTTATTATTCCTTGCATGCAATTGAATAAGATTGATGGGTTTATGCAACTTATCACTATTGCACAATATGAAGCTAGTACTAGCTGCCTATTGCAGCGGATAGTTGAAATTTACTTATTCATTTTGTGAGGGATTTAACTTCTCAAGTGTGGATGACCTGAATCCTTCTGTGCCTCTATGGTCACAACAACTGTTGTCTAAGTTAGATGAGCTCCTATCATTAGTATGCACGTGGTGTAACCTGTTATTATATGTATCTGCATGCTGCCCGGTTCTTTTCATTACTTCTGATTCTGAGATACGTACTTCTGGTTTTGTTACAGGAGGGAGACTTTGAAATGAAGCATACCGATAAAGTAGGGTCAAAGACATTCAATGTGGTTATAGCTCCCTTTTCTCTTTCTACATTCGGAGATGGTCCTGATACTCTATGAGATGTGATCTGTGACACTACCCGGAGATACGAGAAGGAAATGTATCACTAAAAATGTGCCATGTTGTATCAGGTCTATTTGTCAAAGTGCTAGCTATATATATTGTAGTTGTGCAAGTCCAGCATATTTGGGCTTGGCAAGTAAATGAATAGTTTTAATAATCCTATCAGAGGATTTAGGGTAAGAAGTTCATTTGTCATTTTGTGAGTATGATTGTTTTTTGAGTTTTGTCTTGCAAACATACAACATAATCAAATATGAGAGTTGTTTTGTAATTTATTGTATTATTTATGTAGCTTTAGTTCATATATATATATATATATATATATATAATATATTGGTGTATATATATATATATATATATAGACATGCAGTATGCAAGGAATGGATGACTTGTTAGTGTTCCCATTGAACACCTCAGTCTGTTGGTCTGTTAGAATGTATAAAACACATGAAGAAATGTCCCACACAATTGTTAATTCTCATGTACTAGTTACCCGTAGAGTAGAGTCTGAATACTGGTTTAAATTGTTTGTGCCGCTTGCTTGAAATGGTTTAAATTGTATATTTCTTCCTCTTGGATACATTCACTTTCCAAAAGTCAATTGCAGGAGCTGAAATTAATAGGTACTTTCACTTTTTGTCTGTGGACGTCTTGTCTACTTGTTAAGTGCCATGAAATGTACATATATGATCATGTGATAATCGATTTACTTCCATTTTTGATAATTGTCGTCTTTTTGATGGACTCAGTATTAATTTATTTTTTTGGAATATTTTTAAAATCTATAATGGATGAGAGAGAGAAACTGAATTTCTATTAATGAATTGTCTGTTATACAAACAATCTACTTGTCTGTTATGCATCTCTAATTTCATGTCACTTGTCGTTCATATGATATTACATCTAATTATGTACAGAAGGAAGGATGCCTGAAGTTAAATTCAAGAATTGTGTTTCCTGTTGATTACTCAATCTCAAGGGAAGTCTAGCCAAGGAATAATTTCTCCACTGTTTAAATTCAATTGCATATTTCGTATTAGTTGGTTCAGGCCATGTGCTACACTAACTAACTAAATATAATAAATATTTTGTCCTATTTTCATGTTAGAGTTTTGCTATCTATTACCAAAAATTTATAATTTATGCTGAATTACAATTACAACATATATTGATAAGAATTATAAAATAATCATATTTATTACACATCTCTTTAAAAAAATTACTAAGATAATTGAGAATTAAAAAGTTGATAAATTTTCGTAATATATAAGCCATCATATTATGCTCATCAAACCTAGTGCGTGCGTGCGTGCCAACTACGGGCTTTTAAAATAGTCGACTACAGTTTAAGGATTTTAATATACTCTGTTTTAAATATATGATCAAATTTGAAATATTTTAAAATTTAAAATTGATGTAATTCATTTAATTTTTATAAATAATAAATTTTATAATTAATATTATTATTAAATAATCTATAATTTTTATAATTATATTGTCAATAACTAAACTCATTCATATTAATTTTGAATTTAAAATTTTGTTAAATTAATTTTAAAATGAATCAAGTATTATAAATTAAAACAAAGGTGTAAACTTTATCTTCCTTTCAGTTGGATCTGTGACCATTTTATTTGTACGGGACGCTTGGATATCCTCCGTTATTAATCTACATCTTGGAACAGTGGTTGTCTAGGGTTTTAGTTGTTACTCAAAATAGCTATGTTTTTTTTTTTCAAGTCAGCAGTCAAAAATTTGATAAAATTTACAGGGAGAAATGAAATATTGTCCTTTATTTATTACCTTCATATCACAACCTAACTTGGTATCTTGTTTTATTTTTCAAGTCACAAACAAAATTCTGGTAAACATTCTGCCATGTAGTGTCCATTGCTTCAGCTCTAGTTAATTCAAAAATAATGTTTTCAAAATATAATGCAGCTCCCCTGTGAACATCTCCCCTCCCTAAAAAGTAAAAACTATACTAGTATTCAAGATTAATGAAGACCGTTTTTCTTTTCCTGTAAGAAAAAGGTCAAAAAGAAACAGCAGCAGAAAAGGAAAAGGCGAAAAATGCTAGGTCTAATATAATTATTATATACTAATTGATTAAATAGTATTTGCATGGGAATAGGAATATAGAGACTGTGATATGAGACTGCTAGCTACAGACAGGTCTCCCGTTAAGAGATTTCATGGGGACAGTAGAAAAAAGAAGCTTATGCCCAAAGCACAACACCCTTTTACTATCTCTCTCTCTCTTCTTTATTTACTAGTATTTGTTTTATTTATACCCAAAGAAGCAAAGCATCTCTTCTTCGTACACACCACCTCCACCACCTGGTCTTGCTTTCCCTGTAAGTATCTCTGCTTTTCTTTGCTCACAGTTAACAACTATGCCTCCTTTTAATCTCTCATTTTCCATATTATATTTATTATTTATCTTTTTGAGCAAATACCCTCCTAAAGCTTGGAATCTCTGTTAGGCATCAGCCATTACTGAGGGTCAAATGCATATGGAATTTTGTTGTTTTCAATCCCCTAGATTAACTGCAAATTGTTCTGTTATGCAATGTTTTGAATTGTTTAGTTTTCTGGGTGGTTATTGTTTTATTATTAATCCTCAATCGTCATTATTTTGGGTTTACATGAGGCCTAAATTCATTGATCACAGTTATGATGCATTTGATTCTTGTTTTGAGAATTTGAGCTTCATATTTCTTCAAAGCCCATTTTTCTAAACCACTTGATTACTTGCTGGACTTTTCACCGATCATATGATATTTGAAGCTTTGGTTTCCAAATCTTCTTATTTGGCTTTCAATATCAGATTTTAGATTTTATCTCCTTTTGTTAAACTTAAATATTCTTATACTGAACTAATTATTTGTGGGTTATGCTTCAAAAATACTCTATTCAGCCATAATTGGCTTTTCAGTTTTCCGTTTTCACTTGCAGAGATCAGTGGCAACAAGTTCTTGAACTTTTCTTTTCTCAAACAAATTACTCTTTTCTCTATAGTTTGTTCTCTTCATTCTTCCAAAGACCAAGCTAGGTATCTATTTGGAAGTATACAACTGAACTCAATAGAGAATCAGAGGCCATTAACAGCATGAATTTGTTAACAGGATCCTCGACAACTTCTTGGCACCCAGTAATGACTGCGGATACAACCACTCCTAGCTACTGGCTGAATTGGAGGGCCTTGGTTTGCGCCATTTGGATCTTAACGTCGATGGTTTTAACATTCTTTATAATTTCAAAGTATGAAGGTCCACAGAATTCAAGAACTGAAAGCAGGGAAGCACATAATGAGAGAGAATCTGCTGGAGTATTGTACGGCGATCAACTTTGGAAGCCATGTCTAAGAGTAATACATCCAGCTTGGTTGCTGGCATATCGATTAGTTGCTTTTTTTGTGCTGCTGATAATGCTCAGTTTAATTGTTTCAGTTGATGGAGGCAGCATATTTGCCTTCTACACTCAGTAAGTTGTCCCCTTTTCTTTTCGATCCACAATTTAGCCATATAATTCAGTTGAAGACGAGGTTAATTTCAGTTGTTTCAAATAATATTAAGAATCTATTTGATTTTGTTTATATTCTATTTAATAGGTTTATCCAACTTTTTTCAGTACTCTCTCTTCATCTATATACATATTTCCTTGAGAAAAAGAATTATTACTAATATCAGGGGCCAAGCCTCTATTTTTTTTTTAAATAAAAAAAGCATCATTGAGTTGAAACCAACATGTAATCTTACACCGCATTATAGAGATGATTGCCTCACGCATTCCCATTTGGAATGTATTGACTACCTGTTTTTTATGGGCAGTTAACTTATGAGATCGAGTAACTTCAATCAAAAACAAGAGAATTAAAAGATACATTTTAACGTAACAACTTGTGCAATGCAAGATTTAGGCTCATCTTATGAAGTAGAGAGCGTTATAGTCCGCGTATTTAGTTTTTACTTACTGATTTCGGGTGCTGCACAGGTGGACTTTTACACTGATTACCTTGTATTTTGGGGTATGTTCAACACGCTTCTATGCTTTAGTGACTACACCTAGATACATAGTATATTGCAACTTTTTAGGCTCATCTCATGGCCTTAACTTCAATTTGTAGCTTGGATCTTTGCTCTCCATGTACGGATGTTACACATATCACAATAAAGTAGGTGGTGATGGAATACATAACTTGGAGGGAGATGCCGAGCAAGGCACATGGGGTGCTTCTGAACCTGCAGAAAATAGCAATGCAACCAATTCTGCAAAAAACTTTGGCCCTACTGAAGCAGTAGGTCGTGATCGCCAAATTGCAGGTTTTTGGGGCTATGCTTTTCAAGTCATTTTCCAGGTAAAATTCCAAAATGTATCTAAACTGTAAAATATATTGCAAATTTATTTATTTTTTATATCAGAATCCATGTAATTAGGATTATCTATCTTTTAAACAGATGAATGCAGGTGCCGTGATGCTTACAGACTGCGTGTTTTGGTTCATAATCGTACCATTTCTTGCCATCAAAGATTACAATCTGAATTTTGTAAGTGCTGCCTCAACTTTTTATCAATAAGAATAATCTGATCATGCTAAGTTGAACTTATTTTTTTACCTTTTAAGCCCTTTTACTAAATTTGTGAGAATATGTATAATTTTGATATTGCAGTTGATGATAAATATGCATTCAATTAATGCTGTTTTTCTTCTTGGCGAGGCTGCATTAAATTGCTTAGTAAGTTGCAGCTCCTTGTTGGTTAAGTAGCTAACTCAGTTTGCAACTTCAGTTTATTCATATATTAATTCCAATTTGTTTCATAATTTATGTTAAATGATTCTATTTCAGCGGTTTCCTTGGTTTCGAATTGCATATTTCTTCTTGTGGACAACTGTATACGTCATTTTCCAATGGATTTTACACTCAATTTCCTCAACTTGGTAAGATACTCTGTTTTGTGCCAAGCAGTTGACTAGATATAGCTGTTCTACTCTTCGTTAATTCTTCCTCCTTTTTTTACACCTGAAACAGGTGGCCATATCCATTTCTTGACCTTTCAAAATCATTTGCTCCGCTATGGTATGTAACATCTATTGAAAGGACATAAGAAAAATAAAATAACAAGTTCAAATTTCATGTTTTATTCATAAAAGAAGTTTACAACCCTTTTCTGTGCCTAAAAGCATTAAATCAGCAGCTTAGTTTATTAAACATTCAAATAAAGTTTGGACTTTGGGATTTTAATATTGTAGGCCTATGATTCTGCAAACTTATTCACAACGTGTTACCTATTATGGAGTCTTTTAATCTACTGTAAATTTCATATTTTTTTTTCCTAAGCTTTTCTTGGTAAATTTATGTCTCGACTCCCATTCACATCAAAAGTGCAGTTATTTCTTGTTATTGGTACCTTAGATTGGCCATCTTAGTCTTCATATTAAGCATACAAACTAATTTTATAAGTTGGAAAAGTTTCAATTTTTGGGGCCGGGGGGTTAATATGCTGATCCGATCCTTTGATGAAAACAAAAAATTGCAGGTACCTATTGATTGCACTGTTGCATATACCATGCTTTGTTGTTTTTGCTTTGATAATGAAGTTGAAGCAGTTTCTGTTGTCAAGATGGTTTCCTCAGTCTCACCAATTTGTCTATTAATTAATTCTGATTGATGATCCTGTCTGATGCCAAACGGAATTCAATACTTCAATTTTCTCCGATGCTGGCTCGACACGGTACATAGACGAAAACCTGTGCCCATATAAACAGGGGAGACATATATTCATTGGACAAAGAAAATTTATTAGAGTAAACATTAAGGAAAGCAACATCTTTGGCTCATGTTCATAACTTCATATAACCATTTCTAGAGGAGTGGCATAGTAGTAAATCTCATGTAGTACTAAACATGTACATACAGATGCTGAAAAAACTAAGAGAATATCACTTTTTCATTGCTGTTCTTTTTTCTTCCTGACAATGTTAGGGATTATATATACATATATATATATATATATATATTTGAAATTGGGGAAAAGTATTGTTATGGAGCCATTATGTTTGTATAAATAAATGTAGTGGATGATGACTTGTGAAAAAGCAACAAACTAGTCAAAAGATAGGGAGTGATATTAGTAGTCTACATCTTTACACTTTAAAATGAGATCTCATTCATCCAAATTAAGAGAAAGTAGGAGAGCAAAGTCATATTCCCCTCCCCAGAATAATAATAATAATAATAATAATAATAATAATAATAATAATACTTTATTCAAAATATTATAAACATGCATAAAGTAGTATCTAATTCTATTATCGATTAGATTCGACTGACTCCTTAACAAGTGCAGTGCAGTGCAGTGCAGTGCACTAGTTACTCGCATGCATCAACCACCCAGACACGGCTATTACTTAAAACCATAACGCGATTAATTCAGTCCCATTAATGTGTAAAGAAAGCAAGAAAAACGAAGGGGCATTCAGCTCAAGCCCTTCAAACAAGACTACTTATTACTATAATTTTGTAAGGAAAAATTGTTGAGGCCCGTAGTAGGACTAATAAAAAGCTGTAGATTTATTAACACCTTCAGTCTAGTGTTTCGGACTACACTTTATATTTTCTCTTAATTGGCTAAACAAGGCTAACCCAACGTTGGGAAAACTCCTCCGGGTACAGTTGTGTCCGATATCTCAATTAAACAAGAGGTAAAACTTAAAAAAGGAACAGAACACAAGATTGGCAAACGAGAAAAAAAACGAAAAGTTACTCTTTATGATAGTGGGTTTACAATGAAAAAGCATTAAAAAAAAACTAAGAAAAGAAGCTAAAAGAAAAGAATACAATATATCTGTATTGTATATATTTTTCTACTACTCCAACAAAAGGCTGACAATATACAAAAAAAACAGTGGTACAACAACAGCAGCCAGTCTGACTATTCTATTAACTACACAGGTGAAGTGAAAAAAGCTAGCTCCCAAATTTTCTGTATGAAAACCTAATATACGAATTTTAGTATACAAATGCAAGTGTTCAGAGGGAGGTGCTCGGCAAAGAACCCATTAAGATAACATTATCATCGTCTCTAAGTTCCAATAACTTCTCCGTCCTTGCCTTCGTAAACACTCCGGATAGGAACCCCACTGACAACCTGGAATCCGCTTGTCTTTCTAAACTGACAAATACATTGCTATCGAGACTGACGGTTCCCTTAGTTCCACGCTCCTTGGTCTTATCCACCTTAAAATGCACCCCGCAAGGACAACTGGCCATCTTTTTAAAGCAGGGTTTGTGGAAAACCAGTTCACAAGATCTGCACCTTTCAATCTCCCCTTCCTGTTAAGTGATTCTATTCGTCAAAAGCCATGGTAATTCAACAATAATTTGCAGGGTTGACCATTTTTGGCCAAATTACAAATATTCAAGAAAAAGAGCATTTTAAGTGATACATATATTGTTCATGACATATTAGTAATACTTGGGAGCCTCAATTTTTCGGACCATTGATGCCCATACCTTGGCCACCCAAGAAACTGATCCACAAAAAGATTTTACAAATACTCGGTACCAGTTTTAGGCTCTTAGCTATCTCATAAGTTCGTTATTTTATAAGATGAAAACAGTAAATAATTGAAGGATATGAACATAGATCAAGATCATATATTGGTTATGATCATGCCAGCAAGGGCAGGAACCTGATGGCAAGACCAACATAAATTAATAATGCATAATATAATAGATGCTTACCTGAAAAGGGAAAATGAGAGAAGATGGGTCATCACAGGTTTGTCGAGCATTACAAGGGACACCGACATCACAGCATATGAGGCATTGCTCTGTGATATGTTCCATGATTTTCCTCGAGACAGTTTCTACCATCTCTGGAAGTGCTGCAATCAGAATTGTGAAGATCACAAGTACGTCGGGAGCTGAGTTTGAATAGATAAAAAACAAAGGTCTACTTCTATGCTTTTAGAGCATGAAAACAAACAAACACGAAAGATTGATCCTGCTTTGGAAAAGATGTGTTCTAGATGTATGCTCAACACAAGTGAAGTCTAAAGTATTGAAATGGGTAAATGATATAGCAAAATAAAAGATGAATTGAAAAACTCTTTGAGAATCAAGCAACTGGCGAGTGAAACTTATTGTATTTTTTGTCATGAGCAAGGAACACTAATGTATCCACTTCAAAAAAAAATATGAAGACGTAATAGAATGTGATCGTGTATAAGAAACAAACATCATATTTTATGAGCGTGTATAAGAAACAAACATCATGCTCTGCGCAAAATGGCGAATTACCCTAGGTAGAGTGACATAGCAAAAAGGCAAAAGGTGATACATCCAATCTCGAGTAATTGGAGACTAATGCTTTGTGAACTTGAATTACATCCACAAATAAAAAAATGCTTGCTAAAATTTTCCATCAGTGAGGCAGATATGAGATTAATTGATAATGTACTAATCTCCAATTTGGAGCTTCTAATTATTTGTCAAATCTAATAATCAGGTTTGACCAAATATATTACTAATTTATCCCTATTTATTTTAGTAAATTTCATCTATTACCCATAGTTACTTCTCAAAACATTCATTTTAAGTAATTTACACCTGAAATAAGCGATTAGCAAAAAAATTTATACCAAACACTTTTCACTAATTTAAGTGCTTTTTATTTACTAAACACAAACTATTTTTTAAAACTGAGTAATCAGAATCAATAATAACATTTTTAAGCAATTCCAAACATACTCTAAATAAAAAGAATGTGTTTGGTCTCTATACTTTAAGAAGAGATGTAATTTGGGAGAAGATTTACAAATCCTCCATGCAAATATTTTGTTAGAATGGAAAAGAAAAGTAATCTTGATGATTTCTTGAGAGGTAATTAAAGAGGGGATTTTGGTCCCTGAAAATAAAAAATGAAATCTATTTAGTGAAATGGAAGGCCTAATCCTCTAGAATCATCTTCTAAAATAGCTAGAATATTTACAAAGTATAGTAATTGCACGAGTATTATTAGAAACTCTAATGTGTAAAAGAATATGCTAGAGAATGCCACCTAATGTAGCCAATTGAGCAACTTGTGCATTTCAAGTAAGCGATAACGAGGTGTAATCTTGTTAAAAATGTGTTTATTGTGAAACTACACTTAGAAACAACTCCACCAGTTGTAACTATATCTTTTTAGAAAGCTAGTGCCACATTCCGAATAAATGTATATCGTACTAGCTGAATGGTTCGAAAAAATCTACCCCTACCTATTTCGTATCAGGAAAGTAATGATTTCCGTTACTGATTTTGTTCTACGTACTATATCGAACCATGATTTAGGTAACATTAGTACAAACTACACATGATACCATTCTACAATAAATTTTAAAATATTAATAATTCTGAAACAAATACCATTCCATCATAACGTTTCTTCCTAACAACTCTATAAAACAGTAATAAACTTCTGGTTAAAAGCTAACCTGCAAAAACACCTTTGGAAAGATCAATGAGGTCTCTAAGTGCAAAAAAGTCATTGCTCTCAAGAAGATATCTCCGAGATCCAAGCCCTTTGAATATGGTCATACGGAAAGGGCAATGAACATATGGAAGCATAGCTCCTATTTTTTTCCTTACATCTGTGACATGTTGAAGTGCAGGAACTTTTGAGAAAAGAAGAGGATTAACTGCGCTGACACACAGCATGGGCTGACAGGAGAAAATACATATGAATAAAATTAATCTAATAAAAAAGGACTAGCAGTTTGAGATATATCTCAAATCCATAATAAACTGAAATATAGATTATGGGCCTATGCAGCTAAGTGCATTATGTGAAATTGGAGAAGCACGAAGCAGTTGTTACAAAATGGATATGTTAATCTTATCGTCCCCCTAGACCAGAAGTTCCAAAATCTGCTGCCAGAAAGATATGGATTCAGGCCATGTTGTTAAGTTGTTCATGAAATGGGAATATAACATAAAATTGACTGAATAACCATGACTAGACGATCAAATTTCATATTTTCATCAACTATACTTGCAATTTATGAAAGGCTATTGCATTGTGGTCCTATTCATTGTGTCAACATTAATTGAACTTGTGTAAACTCTGGTATAGTAATGAAAAAAGTTCTACTAATTGAGGAAATTGGCATGCTCAACGCAACCGTTTTGTCTTTTAGTTACCTATAACTAAATTTACCACTCTTTTTTCCCTTAAAAATGTAAATTTAATACATTAAAACATTGTATGCTGTATGCAACAAAAATAATGCACAAGCTTCAACTTACCTGGTCATGAATAGAATCCAGATAATACTTGGCCAATTGAGAAACTGGATATCGAGTAAAATCCCAGAAATGCAAAACTCTGGCTGGCAAGACAGCTGTGTCATTTGTATGGCATGAAGCACAAAATAGCTGTCCACTGTACTCACAAAGACGAGGTTTGCCCCACCCAAGTGTCTGTACTAATTCCCATATGCGGGTTTTCCCATCATCAAAATGTTTGTGGCATCCCAAACAAGTATAATGTTGTGCTTCTAGGATCAGTTTTGTAGATTTGTATGGCCAGTTTTTAACGACAAGTGATATAGTCTTGCCAAAGGTGGAAATATTTTCTGCATATTCCGTGGCAGAAAATGGTGACCGAGGCATATCTGTAACAGAAGCAGGAGAACTAGGATCAGCTTTTGGTGGGGATAAGAACCAAATTAGAGGACTCGAGTGATTAGATGACATTCGTGAATCAACAAGGGAATGTAAACAATCTTGAATAAGCACACTTCTCTCTGAAATGACAGCCGGAGAAGCATTCCCAAAAATCTTTCTAGATTCTCGTTCCACAGAGGACCAGGGAGAAGGAAGAATCCAGCCTTGACTGACATATATCGTCTTCAACCGGCGATAGAGAGTAAAAAATTCACGGTATCGACGTTCAACCTCCCACTTATCCTCTCCACTCCAGACTCTTATTTTATAAACAGTGTATTCCTTCACTCCAACCAATCTTTCACTAAGTGAAACGTCCCCTTTCTTCTGCCTTGCTCCGACTACTTCGACCCTATCAATTCTCAGAGGGCGGTTGATCAGCAAGTAAGCATTATCTGAATTAGAAATAGAAGCAGTAGAACTACCATCTCTTAAAGGCGGAGGTGTCTGGGATTGATATGACCTATTACCGTGGATAAATCTAGCCCCCGGAGACTCGCTAGAATCGAGCAATATTTCTTCCATTTCATGGACAATGTCATCGTAAAATTCATTTAATTCATGATTCTCTACCTGCAAGATATGTTAGAAACAAATATAAGTATTGGAAGCATCATATTTGTGATGTGCTCCAGTATTACACCCTTTATAGCATAAAGTAAAATTTAGTGGATCCGGATTTCACAGACAGTAAACCCATACATAATTCCCACTTTTTATGTAAACATGTTTTTCTTATGTTTTGCATGAATACTGATGTTGCGATAACATATATGAACTAGAAACAAAGCTACTCATCTTCTTTTATTTTCTATGTCTAGGATATTGATAAAATTTGCACAAATTCTATTAAGTAATTCAATTTACTAACTTCAATTCATATTCCGAAGTTATTTCTCATGTTTTCACATTAAATTCTATAAATTGGAAATATCCTTTTAGTAGTTCTTCTGAATGAAATTTAATCTTTCAGTACCATAAAGCTGAAAACTAGTAAGTAGGTTTCACGAGTTGTCGATAAAGTTGACAATAACTCCTGCAAAGAAACAGCGCATTATTTTTTTACATAGCTCACACAAGAACTCTAAAAGGTCACATGATTTCTAGTTACATCAATCGCTAGGCTCCATAACAGAAGGTAAACATGAATTATCAATTTTTTCAAAAAATGTTACATGAGCTTTTTATGTTTGAGATTGCCAATTGTGTGTTGAGCATCAAGTTGAGGCAGTACTGTTAAAATTTCCTACATATAGAATGGATAGCTGTCAGGGTATCATCGATAAAGCTTAGATATGGTGCTAAAATCTTATAACAGACTTAACACCATGAATCTTTATATAAATAATCTTTAAAAATAATAATTTTATAAGTTTGCACCCACATCCATACTGAATTGTCACTTATACAAATTCTGGCAGTATAGCACGTAACTAAGAAACTTTTGCCATATATGAAATTAGTCACACATCCATGATGTAGTGAGCACAACTAGGCTTTGTCCTTTTCTGCTATAAACATACTCATCTTCTTAGCATACACACACACACATAAATATTTTTCTCAGAGTGAGAGTGTATCTCCGTGTCTGTGTTTGTTTGTTCATGTACCTAGGCGTTTATATTGGCCAACTGGATATATCCGAACAAATATAACAAAAAAGTTGTAGTACTGACCAGTATAACAAAGTGGCTGATAAATATTGCATACAGTTGACGATAAAAAAAGATATAAGAAATTGCTTACCTCAATTGGTGCAGGATGATTAGAAGCAGGGGAATCCTTCATTGTTATCTTTATATTATTTTCTTCCAATGACTGCAACAAACATGATTTATGGTCTTCAAGGGATGCGTTATCTTCAGTAGCTTTCGTTGGAGCCGAACGGAGATGACCAACTGTAACTTCAGAAAGAGGGTCCAACTGTAAATTTGTTTTCTCCAACTTCATACTTTTGGAAACACGATCATTCCTAATGCTAGATGCTTCCTGATTACTTGTAAACAGATGCTCCCCGTTCAATTCATCGTCCTTGATGTTCAAACCCTCGTTTAAAGAGGCGTTTTCAATTAGTAAATTCTGGCCTATTACATACATATTGCTACCAGAGCATATATTAGGGAGCTCTGTTGGTTCGTTAATACCTTCGGGTTTATTGGTTTTTGCATCCATGTATTTCACAATTTTTTCATTCCCTGCTTCACCAATTGTCAGAAGATCAGTTTTAGAACAAGTTTCAGTCTTCGCTGTTAATTCATCTACATCTTGTACTTCATTGCCATTAACAAGAAAGTTGCTTACACCTACTTGTTGCTCTGGCACACCCATACTTTGAAACCCGTTCCTAGTTGCAAAACTGGAATATAAATTTTCTCTATTACTTCCCATACTCTGTTGTTTCTGACCCCAAAAGTCATCCGATACCATTGAAACTAAAGGATTTGCACCTGTTTCTTGCATATAATCATCCCAGTCATCTGAACCAAAGGCTATAGATGATGTCATAAGCAATGGATTTTCATTTTTCTCATTTGCATCCTGAGGATACTGTATGCACCTATTATGATAAGAATCAATCTGCTTCTCATCATCTGTACCATAGCCAAACATTGAATCCTCTCCTTCAGAATGTTCATACCTGGATGAGGCTTCGCCTTCATCCGAGCATCTTCCACCCTCTGTCATGTCCATATCACATCCTGAATTTAACCCCCCTAAGCAATCATCAACTTGATCAAAACTCATTGTGATATGTGAACCACCACCAACTGCATCAACCCCAACATTTGAAATATTTTCCTTGATATCTTCTGCATTTTCTTTCTGCAACGTACAATCATTATTAGAAGAACCTTGCATCACTCCATATGTAGCATAGTCCCTCCATGAGACAACACGTCCTACGCAATCCTCACCATAAAGCCCCTCCTGAACCAAAGCAGTACTCAAATCAGGAATCACTACTAATCCCACTCTGCTCTGGACATGAGCATCCTTGGGACGTGAAGAACTTTCCATGTTACCATTTAATTTCAGCCCAATATCACTCTCAACCAATCCTTGTCCCAATCCTACAATAGTTCTCTTCTGTGAATCGCTCTTTCCAGCACAAGGTTGAATTCTCTGACTCAAACCCAGTCTCCCATCAGATAGAATTGTCTTATCATCAAAATTTCTGTCAAAGCTCCCTCCCAGACTAAAATTCTCCAAGCTTCTCATGGACCCGAATTCAGATTCAAAACATTCTTGAAGTGTTCCAACAGAACTACACATACTTGGGGTTCCCATGACAGAATTGGCACTACAATACCTCTCAAACTCCGATTCTCCGTAGGAAGAGTATCGTGACAAAGCGGGTGAAAGATCACCACTAGCATGGAATTGCTGAGCTTGCTCGGGTAGAAACTCATCAAGTGGATCTGGAGAGGTGACTTCAGGTGATATATCACGAGTCCCCTCTCCATTTATCATCTGATCATAAAATAATTACCAAGTTACTAACATTTCAAATGGAAATCAGAGAATTAACCCTCAATTAAACGATCGATGTCACTTGAAAAATTGTTATTTTGATGGATCACGGAAATGGGTGAGATTAAGTCTCGGAGTCTAAAAGTTCATATATTGGTCACGTATATAAGATTCAAAAGGTTCTTGAAGCTAACAAAGAAAGGCTTCAAAGGTTTCGATCATCGAGCTAGGGCTTTTAAATTGTTTGAATAAAATTGATAGAAATTGGAAAATATGTCTTGTTTAGTAAACAGAAGATAAACATATAAAGATTGGACTTTCAAGAGTTGGATTACAATCCAAAGAGAGAACTGACCTGCGAAATCAAAGTTACGCGTGCGTTAAAGAGAAACGTTGGGGAACTCCGAAATGATCAGTCCAAGCTGTGTTCGATTTTGCGATGGATTTGTCGATGTCTGTGTTTCTGTGGGTAAAAACGTTGTTTAGTGTCCGTGGAAACGGCGCCAGGCTTCCAACATATAATAATGCTCGTATTAAATATGTTTAATTATATGAGATAAAATATAAAAAAATAAAATAATTTTTTTTAAAATTTTTTAATTATGTTATGAATATATATATTTAATCAAAATACTTTTATTACTCATCCGTACATAACTCTTGTGCGGCTTTTGCTTTCGCTTTATATTTATAATTATTTTAATATATCAAACATATAACGTCATAAAATATGTATTTACTATTTGATAACTAAAACCGCTGCATACGTATACAAATTTTGCAGTAAATAAGATATAATTTATCATAGATTATTCATACGTTATAATTATAAAATAATTAAAAACTTTTGTACTAGTACATAACATAACTTTAAATTGAATTAGAGGCATATATATCAAGAGAGTAAAAAGATTAGTATTTGGAAAAAAATCAGTTTATTATTTATAATATGATAATGAAAGGTGAATTAAATTATTATGTTAAATTTAAAAGTTTTTATCATTTTATTACGTTGCAAAATGAGGTTTTCTTTTAAATAGAAAATTGAAAACATGACTCATTTTGTAACTGTGGAATATAATTATTGTTCCGAGTGTAATTTATGATTATATTTTTTACCATTTATATTTATTTTAATTATTGTAATTAAAATTGGTGATATATAAAAAATTATATGTTCTTAGATTTTTGTATAATTTTTTTCAAAATATAAAAAACTGTCCAACATAATAAAATATCCAATATAGTATATTTTTTTTTTCAACAATAAATCACATAAAATCATAAATGTTAAACACTAATTATCTGTTCATCTAAATAATCTTTTTGATCAACAAAAATGTCTTAATTGTAAATGACGCATTTTACTTCTTTGTTTATTCTTAAAAGTAATAAACTACTTATTAATTTTGATTTCAGTCTCCTAAAGCCCTTGCACTGGCTAAGAAACCAGACACCACCACCAATAAAAGACATGACAACCATCAATCCATCATGGCCGGCCGCCTCTCCCCACGACGGAAGCGGAGGAATAGAGAAAGCCCTCCACCCCCTGAAATCAACGGAACCACTGCTCTAACTGCTCTACCTATCGGTCCAGACGTTTCAGCCTCCCAATACTTATTCTTCCTCGTCAAACCCTTCACTCCCAAATCACCTTTAAATACCCTCCCCATTCAAGACTTCGATGCCGAGCAAATTTAGCAGCAAATCGACCTCCAATCTCAGCCGTTGATCTCCAGTCTACGCCTAGAAGTAAATAATTTCAAGAAGAACTCAAGGTTGTTGTTTGATTTTGAGAAGAATCCAAATTTTGGAGAAAGATTCACTCGACTAATATAAGTATCTACAAGGAATGATTCACTTTTTTTAAAAAATAAAATAAAGAATGGTAATAATTAATAAATAGCATTAAAGTTACGTAAACATCTTAAGCAAAAAAACAAGACAATTTCCGCTTCTCATAAAATTCAATGAATTGAATTTGATATTACTATAATTATATGAATATTCATCTAGGGGTAAGCAACTTCTCGTGTGTAGCTTTTTGTTTACGTGTAAGACTAAATAAAACTATATATATATATATATATATATATATATATAGAGAGAGAGAGAGAGAGAGAGAGAGAGACGAAAACAGACTAGCAAGTAAATTCATTGATAAAAAAGGCTATCATAATTTCCTCCATTTTTAGTACGGAAAGCTTTTCTTCTTTTGGTCGTCTCCTCTTGGAATCTACCTGCCTGAGCTGCCTCTGCGGCAGTCAACTTGAGAAATTGTTTTTCCGGTATTAGGAAACAATATAAAGAGTTTGAAATAGGAACACCACAAACTGAGGCAAATGAGACAGGCGCCACAATTCAAATGATGCCATTATTTTTGGAGAAACCAATACTATAAAAATGATCTCGAGATATAAATAATAATAGTTAAAAATGGGTGGGAGGCATAACCATTAAGTCATGGGTTCAGTCCCCTCACCCCTCCAAAGTTCTAGTGGTTACCACAACGAGATTATAAATAAGATTACCACCCACAGAGACTTCTCTGTTCCTCTCTTTGATCAAGAGTAATGAAAATTTGAAATCTAACAAATATTAATTATAGCTCAAAGATGAAAACCAATAAGAAAGAAACATACACACACTAGACCCGCGCTCCTCTTCTTTTATGCTTGCTTCATCTTAACCATGTAAAATAAATAAACTAAACTTAGGTTACAACCCATGACAGATTAAACCATTCTATTTACTCAAATTCCCCTCGAGTCTTTCAATTGCAGCACCAACACCGCTCTTTGCTCCTTTACTTTCACCTGCCACCACCCCTTCATTTGCTTTCTTAACCAGCTTCAAATGTAGCCAACCTATCAAGGAAATATTTTGTAAATTTGAAGTATTTACTTTTCAATTTACACTTGCACCTGTTGCAAGCTTTTTCCTAATTAAATTATTAAAAGCATCCTTGTCCAGAATAATATTTATTAAACCTACACGACAAGACGACTTATGTCTGAAACCCATGTGGACAGGATAGTCATTCAATATCCAGTTCACATCTAAATATCACATAATTTTTCTAAACCTTATGAATCATAAGGTTTAGAAAACTGTTATATCATAAGTTAGGATATAACAGTTATTCTAACAATTTTTAAGTATTTTCATCTGTAACCCAAAGCCACTTCACTTGTACATTCATTAGTGAACTGTACACATTGCAGCAGAGCTTGAGATAACTATAAAAAACTCATAATAATAGAAATTCATCACCTATATTAAGTTCACAGTTTTCGATTTGATTCAATAATTTTGGTATCAAATATATCATCTGCATAATTTATTTGAAATAAACCTTAATTATCACATACATATATGGAAAGCAAACACACACACATGACACATCTAGAACATAATGTTGAACAAAAATATCAGAATTCAATAAGTTTATAAGAAAGAATAGTTGCCCTATGGATGCCATGCAATTTTACCAGACTATAAGGTCGTACTGTTTCGAGTATCACATTATAAATGCAAAGCAAATGAGTTAACAAAAATATTAAACATATAATAAGGGTAAAGAGAAATTAATCTATAATAGGTCACTGTGAAATGTTTTCAGAAAAAGTCGAGTGTTATTAATTAAACTAAATATTACTACAACAGATGGATTAGATGAAAATATCATTACCTAGAGGGAAGCAAACAGCAGCACCCAAAGCTGAGCCCAAGAGCACATTCCTCATACGCCAAACGAGTGATCCAGGCACTACAAACGCAAAGCAAAGAGAACAAGACATTCATAAAACAAGGATATAGGAAGTTTTAAACAATATTAATGCTGAAAGAACCCATCTTAGGAACATCATGGTATATATTGACCTTGTGCATATTATATTACAGTGATTACACATTCCTCAGTGTGATGTTTTTTCTTTCTTTCTTTCTTTCTTTCTTTCTTTTTTTAAAAAAAGAAATTAATCTTGGCAGTACTAGTACTTATATTTGAAGATTGCCAGTTGCATGAAACTGAATTCTTACTAATTAGACCAAATGTGGCAGCAGTAGCCGATCCGGCTCCAACAACATTATAAACATCGTGCACTCCTCTTTTCTCAGCAAGTAGATTCTGTAGACCGTAAAATGCAGCAGTGAACATACCAAGTCGCACTCCACCAACTATTGAGCCACGAGTGACTCTTAGGAATCTTTTCTCCATCGCATCTCTCATTAATCTATACTGCTCACGCTTGTCTGGCGTGTTCCCAAGCTTCAGCATAACTTCAGCATCTTTGCTCTGCCAAAACATGGCCAAGTCCTCAAAGTTACCAACAGTTTGTCAGCAATCTTGTAATGAACTTTGGATTTTACAACATTAGCAAGTTTTTATTTTGGGAAGAATGGAATATAAAATTCAGAATTAAACATTAGTTAAATACTTAAATCAATACAACTGAGCAAACATCCCCAAGTTACCAAGAAATTATATAATTCTCAAATTAAAAGAATATTACAGATGCCTACTTACAACAGAAGCAGATGCCTCCTTGCTACCTCCGTATAACATACCAGCAAAAACTCCAATAACAGTTGCTGTACCCCAGTTGACAGTGCCAGACAACTTTGGAGATCCCTATTTTAAGAAAAGAAAGAAAGAAAGCTAGCATGTTAATATATGAACGATCAATTATGTTTTATCCATATGAACTTGTAACTAAGACACTGTTAACAAAGATAATGTTCTGTAATTTCTTCAAACATCAAACATGATTTACTACATGCTGATTTAATTTTCATAGATTTGTATAGATACATAAAGATTCATTTTATCTTGCGGTAGTACAAAAATGTGGTATTCTAAAACATGCTTTTAGAAGCAAACATAGGTATGTAATTCGTGGATCAACCTTTCTTACCTTTTATTTTCCTTTTTTCCTTATTTTTAAGATAGTATTTCTGCTCCAAGTTTTTATTTTTTGATGGGTAATTTTGGTCCAAAGTATAAGGAAGGGAACCAATGACCTCGAGTTCCCTCTTTCTATATTATTTATAGGCAAAACTAATGATTTGACCACCGAAGTTGGCACGTTTTATTGAATACCCGATTGAACTTTTAATTTTTCAAATTAACTAACTGAACTAATTAAAATTATTAAATTGGGTCATTCCGTCAAATCTGGTTAACGGCAGTCAAAATTTTTCATACGTGGAAGCAAAAAATAAAATAAAATAAAATAAAAAATGAGGTCGCCAATCAGCAACAATGACATGGAAATAAAAATAAAAAATTTATTTTTTGACTCATTTTTAACATTTTAAAGTTTTAAAAATGACAAAAACATAATAAAACAAAACAAAAACTAATAAAAATAAAATATTTTTTCATTCATTAAATTAAATTTATTTATCAAGATAAATCAGATCTTAATCAATTAAAAAATCAAACATATTTTTCTTAAAAAAAGACAATATTAATAACTAAACATTAAAATTAAAATCAAAATCACTTCTTCTCTCTCTTCTTCATTCCAAGTAGGTACTTCTCTTGTTCACACTCCTCAAAGAATCCAGAAATAACATATGTTCTCTCGGCTACTCTAGAAGGCGATGAAGCTCAATATGTGGAAGATGCTAACCCCGCAAAGAAATCCTCTTCTTCTCTCTCTTCTTCCACCACCACCGCCTCCACCTCCTCCACGCAGGGCGATCTCTACTACCGGGTTTTGATGATGGATTCGCTCGGATCCGGTTTCCTTTTACCGATCTTGAATCGCTTTTACGATTTCGCTGGTCGATTCCGATGGTTTTGCGCGGATGGTTTATCCGCGTGTTTTCTAACTGGATCTTTTGTTTATTTTCCATCTTTTATGTTCGCTTTAGATGATTTCTTTCTTTGATGTTTTCCAGTTGATCTGGGTTTGTCCCGATCTGGTATCATGTATTTATTGCCTATTTAGTTCATGTTCATATTTTGGTTTATTTTTTATTGGGACGATTTCTGATTTTACTGCTCCACTTTGTTCTTGGCAGTATCCATGGTGGGTCTGTTTTAATTAGACCGTCGATAGCTCCTCTATTTCCTGCAAATCTGAGATCTGTTATGTGTTCCTCGTGGCTACTTCGCCGGAATCTGCATTTTCTGAAAAGGTCTTGTTGTGTCTCACCGTCGGATCAATTGAGGGTCTCTACCGGATGGTTCTGGATGTTTGTATCTGACTCGTGGAGTTTGTTTTGATCGACTGAATGTTTTGATCGCACATGTATAAAGTTATGCTGGGAAGCTCTAGGTTCTGATTCTTCTCATTTTTAGGGAAGATGAAGAGTTTTTTAGATGTTCTTCCATATGTAATCTGATTGATTTAATGAATTAAAATTTTAATTGATTATATATTATTATTTTGTTGATGTAGAAAGTCAGGATTGATTGAAGTTTTTTATTTTTTTTTTTTGCCACATGTAATATTTTTAATTTTTGTATATTTTTTTCACCGCCACGTAGATAAAAAGTTAACGTCTGTCTATTTTTTTTAACGGAGTGACCCAATTTGAAAATTTTAATTAGTTCAGTTAAAATTAAAAGTTCAATCAGGTATTCAATAAAACGTGTTAACTTCAGTGGCCAAATCATTAGTTTTGCCATTATTTATATAATGATGTGTAATTAACCATAAAATACCTCCAATGACTAATTTGAAATCACCTGATGCACTCACGCACCTATTTCCATAAGTTAAAAAGAAAGAAAGAAAAAAACTAGTTTCTCTTGAAAACACTAAATAGAGGCCTCTAATATAATCTTCCGAACATTCTATGCAGAATCCTCCCGATGAGTGAAATATATACCTACGAATCAGACCTCATTAGACTTGGATTATTGTTAATCTCTATTGCTTTGTGTGCATTTCATATATTTTATGTTATTTTGTAGGTTACGACACGACATTGGCATGAAAAAGCAAGGAAAAACAATTCAGACATCTTTTGGAATACAATATGCAAGCAAAGGCAAGAAGGGAGATTACAGAGATTTTAATGCTAAGTTGGATGCATATTCTTGGATTGGAACTTGGATTTTATTGTAGATCTAATTCTTAGCTTTCCGGAACATCTTGAATCGTCCTAATTAGAGTTCATATGAAAAAGTTATGATCATTTTATCAATAGAGATCAAAGCTCATAGTTATCATCTTTGCTATTTACATAACAGCCACTTGAAGCCCAATTTCGACCTTATTCCGGCCAGAATCTCTCAATTCTCAAATAATGAAAGTTGTAGATCTCGTCAAGATCTTCGATTTGATAGGTAGCAGACCACATAACTCTTCCCAAAACAAGAGTTATGGCCGTTTTACCGAAAGACGTCGCAGTAGAAAATTGACCGGCGCGGGACACGCCCGGAATGAACTACGAGCTGCGCGGGGCAAGCTAGACCATAAGATTTTTTGCACTTCTAGCATGGGGCGCACATAAATTGGCCTAGGAGTAGCGCTAGGAGCGCTGGACGTTGAGTAGAGAGCTGATTTGGGTGTTATGTTGTCAAATTTGAGCTAGAATAGGATTGTTAGTTGCCTAACTTGCTAGGGTTTCCATTAGAACTATAAATAATTGATTATAACTTGGATTTGAAAGACTTTTGACTGTAATTCATTGAGAGCCATTTCTACGGAGACTTGAAGATTTCCATTGGAGAGAACACAAGACGGAGATTGAAGCTCAGAGACTGGAGATTCTTCGACAGAGTTTTTTTTCTTCTCTTAATTTCATTATATGTACTTAGGATGTTATTCAATTTTAATCTTTTGGTTTTTATTAAGATGATTAACTAATTTCCCAATTAGGGGTACGATGGAACCTTTTGCAATTCAATAATTCAATTATCATTATTTTCACTTGTTGATTCTATTTAGTTGATTATTATATTTTGTGCTTAATCTATTAATTGTTTGGCCAGCAGTTAATCTGATAACTTTGATGAAATTGAAAGAAGAAATCTTAAATTAGATCTGAATATAATAACACATGAATTTGTTGATTCTTGTTAAGGATAACATGATAGTGTATGAGACGAAAGTACTTGTATAACATGTGCAACTTTGCTAGGAGTTTGTGCTTAATGAATCTATTTTAAGGGTCTTGTATGAAAATAGCAAAATAACTGAAATATGTCATTTTATTATTCATCGAAAAATGTTAATAAATTGATAGGCAATCCTAGTTGGCAACTCATTGGATTAAATAAAGGGACCTATGATAAGGAGATTATTGAAAAGTAATTGAAGAAATTGTAATCCTATGTTTTAATATCCGGTGATCGGTCTTTGTTAGTTTATTAGTTTTATTTCTTTTGTTTTAAACAATTTCATAAATCAACTGGAGTGACTGTTTAAGTAGATTTAACTTGGTAAAAACTGGGTAATTAGAGTAATTGTTAGTAACTGTTCTCTGTGGGTTCGACACCGTGTGCACTTGCGCGAATTGTTAGTATATAAAACAGACAACACCTCCAAACTGAAAACTAATAAATACTGCATGAAGCATGAAAACTTTTCAGTAAGCCTGGATGGTTCTCACGGAGTAGAAGTTGAAGGTGGAGAGTGTGTAAATGTGTGTTGTAGGTGCACTTGTGAGTGAGTGAGTGTGTGAGTGTGTGAGTGTGTGGTTGTGTGTGGGAGAGAGAGAGGGAGAGAGAGAGGGAGAGGGAGAGGGAGAGGGAGAGGGAGAGGGAGAGAAGTAATAGCTTGAGAGGTTTCATGCTTATAGCAAAACAGTAGGAAAAGACGCTTGTTTTTTGGACCTTTATCAATATTTCATGTGGATTTACATCACATAAGACACACAGGTCCAGATAAATTACTAACTTACAGAGACATATAACTGCAAGAAGCAAGAAGCAGTTTAGCAAAGGAGAAAGAATTAGGACTAGAAGTTGAGGACGTCATAGGAAAAAGAAATTCATGTTCAGTCATGCATAACTTGCATGTCTCCTAAAGAACTTGATATAGACTTATTTTAGACGTTGACAGATGTAGGTTGCAAATTGGAATGGGTTCAAGTAATATGCCAAATCTGAAATCATTCTTTTGAGTTAGATGCTCAAAACCCGAGTGAAAACAGCTGTCAGAGGAAAAATTCAAATACCAGTCCCTCCATAGTCTCTTCACCAACAAAAAAAAGAAGAAAATACCTCCATAATCTTGTTTAACCGCCAAAAAAAAACAAAAAGTGTTACACAGTAAATAAATGAGGTTCAATTGCACTTTCACCAATAATATGAGTCACTACCCTCATTGCTAAGATATTACTTGTCCAAAAAATAAAATTTAACTATTATCGCGTTAAACTATAGATGACATAGAATTAGGATTGATCACATAGCAAATAATTAACACCAAATGTTAAACTCTAAGTTGCTGATAAATCTCGAACAAATATTTAATACTTATTATCATTTTAACAATGAGGGTTCCAACAAGTAGCGAAAATGAATTTTTTTATAAAAGAAAAAAGTTGAAAATTTACAATCTATTGAGATGAAAATAACAAATGCCCAATATTCTAAATTTGAGAAATCCTTAGTCCTCTTGGCTCTTAGCAACCAAAAATGGAATAAGTTAAATTTATTCTAAGACACATATCATCTCATAATTCCAACAGTCCGCAAGCTTTTTAATACCAACCAAACAATGAGCTGAAGTTGACAAATAGTAATTACCCAAACTTAACACAGATTCAACAAATGATAAGTAACAAGTTTAAGTACAAGAAATTTTATCAACCTACTTAAACCAGAACCAAACAACTAGAGTTTATGGGTCAGCAATACAAATTAACCTCCCAGAATCAGAGTACTTAAAGAATACATTAAAACCCTACAGAAAAATGAGGAATCGCCGCTGAAAAACTTGTATTTAAACAAACTTGAACCAATATTATCTATAGACAATTGCAAGTTTAATCGATTATAAGTGTGTGTGGCATGTGTGAGATAAAGATCTTACACTAGAAAATGTTTCTCCTGGCTTTTCAATGGCCTCCATGATAAAAGATTGTGGAAATTCAGCAATTTTGGAAGGATAGGAATAAAACAGATTGTTCGCTGAGAAATGAGGGGATAAATTAAATGAAACAAATATTAAAAAAATCTCACTGATTCGATTCTGCTCAGTGAATAAGAAAACTGTGGAATTTTTTGGTCTTGGAATTTCTGGGCAACCAAAAACTGTGGAATTTCTTAGACTCCTACCGCGATCGCAGGTTCAGTGAGGTGGGAAGTTAAGAGCCTGTTCGGCTTCCCTGTTTGACAATGACATATTTTTTTACAAGTTCATTTTTAAGTTTAAAAAAATAAGTAGGTATTTATAATTTATTTTAACATGATTCGATAATGACTTATTTTAAAATAATTCATAAATTAAAATATAAGTTGATTTATAAATTAGTTTAAGTTACGATTTATAAGTAAAAGCGTTTGACATTAAATTAACTTATAAGTTAAAAATTAAGTTCAAATAAGTTAGAAAGATGTTCTACTATAAATGACTTATAAGTTAAAATAAAATGTAAAGATTACTAAAAAATGACATTAAGTTAAAATAAGTTAGGAATCATTAACTTATATGTTTAATTTTAAATATATTTAATGTTAAAAAAGTGAAAATATCACATATTCATATATAAATATGGATTCCATTAAAAGATCTTTAATTCTATTAATTCAAAATATTTTTGAATTTGTAAAATGCTATACAACCAATGAGCATTTTAATTTTTTGTGCACACATAATATTATTTATATTTTTAATTTTTAATTTTTAATTTTTAAATTCATATTGATAGTTAACATGACAATTCATCACTTTTCTTATCCTTACATAGTTAGTAGTTACATACACACATGACATGAATAATGGCCCGAATATGTCAAGGGGCTCAAAGAAACTATAAAATCATGTGTCCCCTAATTTCACAACCACAAACGAATGGACGATACAAACAGAGCAGTCCTAGGTTTAAGAAGGCCCATTCAATGTACAATTTAGGATCACATGATTCACACTCATATTTCTTTGTAAGAGCATGTACATTCAATTTTAAGCTTAAAAATATTTTTATAGTAGGTGGAATGATTTTGCTGACCAATTCTCGCCTCGTCCGATCCCAATACTTCCAATACAGCGGGTCTCAACTCTGAATTTCGAATATAAAGATTCTTTCATTTATTAAAAACCCTCACTGAACCAATTTTCTTCTTTGAAGGAGTTGCTCAACTTTTCACCGGATAAGCTGCTTTTATTGTAGGAAGACCAAGTACAACAATGGCGGTGCTTCAATACAACAGTCCTGTTCATTCGTCTTCTACTTGTACCGTAAATACTCACCGGAATTGTTCGAGTTTTGAGCTTCGAAATTGTATGTTTACGAGACCAATTAATGGGACAAACCAAAGAAAGTCCCAAACTTTGGCGTACAAGCAGCCTTACAATGGTTGTAACAATTCAATCTCCTCGCAGATGTCTTTCAGTGGGGTGGGTATGATTTTGAATGTATAGTTGATTGGATGTTTGTTTTTTTTTAAAATAATAATTTATATTTGTGTTTTGTAGTTGATTGAATCGCTGATTGATGGTGTGGATTTATCCGAATCAGAGGCGGAATCTTCTCTGGACTTCCTTCTAAATGATGCTAACGAGGCATTGATCAGTGCATTTCTTGTTCTCTTGAGAGCTAAAGGAGAGACGTATGAAGAAGTAATACGTATTTCTTTATTAATGTACTTTAGTTTTACATATTGTTATAATATGGAGTATTTTTTTTATTAATATGTTACATTGGTTTAATTGATGTAGTGATACAAAAAGTATTAAAGAAAGAAATTTTGAAATTGGGGCAGGTGGTGGGGTTAGCTAGGGCAATGATCAAACACTGTAAGAAGGTAGAAGGATTGAGTGATGGGGTGGACATAGTTGGAACTGGTGGTGATGGCGCAAATACAGTCAATATTTCAACAGGTGCTTCAATACTTGCTGCAGCTTGTGGTGCAAAAGTTGCAAAGGTGATGTTATATAATGTTTATTAACTGTGTATTAAAATTTAGTTGTAGTACTGTATTGCTTATGTTGAGGATATGATTTGTATTACAGCAAGGGAATAGGTCAAGTTCTTCTGCTTGTGGAAGTGCAGATGTATTGGAGGAATTGGGGGTTGTAATTGACTTAGACCCTGAGGTTTGTAAAATTTGTGAATTCCATTATCAATTTCTGCAACCAATAGTGCTTTAGAAATTAGAATGTTCCTTAGTTTTGCTAGCTGTGGGCTTTATTATCATCTTTGTTTGCAGTGGGTGACACTTGTGTAACGTCATAAGAACTAAATTTATGCTTTTACTGTAGTATATTAATATCTGCTCCGATGCTGCATACAAATGTCTGTCCTTGTTTAGTTCGCTTATCAGCGTAGTTTTTTTCCCCATTTAAAAACACGACATACTAATATTTCATAGTTCATAGCATTATAGTCTTATCTTTCAATGCCTCATTCTTTGGGTTCCATAAGATATGGTTTGATGCAACTTTCTTCAACTCTTCTTTTTCTTTCCAAATTTCCTTGTTACATACCCAAAACATACTGATAGAACATAATTACAATTCAGAAGGTACAGAACTACAGATATCTCAACTCTGAATACAACTATTCCTGGTCTACATACTCTATAGTCTATCCTCTGTCAGAGTTGTAAAGTTCTTACCGCACAAAGCCATGTTTTCATTTTTGGTTAAAGGGTATCCTCTTTTCTAAGTTTGGTGCATCAAACCACTTGTTACTAGATGTACACAGAAATAGAGGTCGGTTTAAAGCCAAGCTTGTGAAATGTGAAGTGAAGTCTTTATAGATTAGATGAGACAAACAAATCCAATCTAGTATTATCTTTTTGTAAATGTATTTATAAGCTCAAAGTTTCTTATGGTGGAATCAGGGTGTGAGAAGGTGCGTGAATGAAGCAGGAATTGGATTTATGATGTCTCCAATTTATCATCCAGCAATGAAGATTGTTAGACCTGTAAGGAGCAAGCTGAAAGTGAAGACTGTATTCAATATTCTAGGACCCATGTTGAATCCAGCACGAGTACCTTTTGCAGTTGTTGGGGTATACAAGGAAGACCTAGTAAGTGGCTTAACTTTAGATTGCTGCAATCTAGAATGTCATTTCCCTTTCCGAGAACATTTTAGTTATCTATTTGGTGTGTGTGCATCTTGGGGAGGGGTAGAGGCGGTTCATGAGTTCGCTTTATTCAACTTCTACTTTTTAAGAATGCTTCATTCTTACTTACTGCACAGATTTTTGCCAATTTCATTAAAGTCTTGCGCTCTTAGGTAAGTAATATGGAATAGAATGCCCTGCCTTAGGCGGTTGATGAATACTGGCTTACATTAGGCGGTCAATGAATATTGGCTTATTTTCATTGAGCTAAGCAATTAAGATCTCTGTTGAAGGAAACATTATTAACTGTTACTTATCCAGGCAGATAAAAAAGCTAATTGTTTCCTCAGTCTTCAAGGATTCTATTTTATACGGGGTAAGATATTATTGTAGTTAATATAATTGTAGTAAGAACTGTTTCTTAAATCTTAATTAACGGTTATATTACATTAACTACAAATAAGACAGTTTGATCTTTTATATTGAATTTTTACTTTTGTGAGTTCTGGTGGTTAAAAAAGTCTTGAGTCTATTAGACTTGATAATCTTGTAAGGGGATTTCTATTATTATCCTTTATTAGATGAATAATAAGTGTTTGATATTGTACTGATCCATAGATGCAACTTGACCTGAAATTGTTCTCTTCAAAACATGCATTAATCTATATCTTTTAATTGTTTTATTTACTAGTAAAAATTGCTATAATACACAAGTATAAACATGAGTATAGACTTAAATGGCTGTAAAGGGTTATATATGAAGGAGTGAAGGATGATCTATGGGTGTTTGGTCAATTCAAGTTTAGTACTCTTCCTTGCAACGGGCTAATGATGCACTTACTATCCTCTCTCAACAGCTTAGATGGTTTGACTTTTAAGTAGAATGTTAAATCTCCTGTACTTTAAGCTAAATAGTTAGATTTTGATCTGAAACAAGTATTTTTATTCAACCAATGTATGTCTTTATTAATAGATGGTTTTAGGGTAATGAATGATGTTTGTTTATTAATGCTGTAAGATCCTGCGACTCTTATAATGACTTTAGACTATCATGCAGTTCTCAGACCATTTAACATCTGATTTGGATAGGTCTTGAAAATGGCGAAAGCACTTCAGAGATTTGGCATGAAAAGAGCATTGGTTGTCCACTCTGAGGGCCTAGATGAGATGAGTCCCCTTGGTACAATCGTTTCTCTCTTTTTGGACAGTATATATATTTGAAATTATTATAAAGCTATACCCATTTGGCTCATATCGTGATCTTCCTATTTCTATTCCTTCAAATGTGTGCTCGAAGTTTATCATTATTTACAGCAATCATTTGAACTTGTGTTAACAGGACCTGGGCTAGTCCTTGACATCAGCTCTGATAACATTGAGAAATTTCCATTTGATCCATGTAATTATCTGGCCTTTATCTTGAGAACATTTCATTAGATAAGGTCAATACGTCAGTTTTATTGCAATTACTTGAAGTCGTACATGCAGGTGATTTTACTTTTTAAATAATAATTATTAAAGCCGTACATGGTGGTTGATAGTATGAAATTACATTGTACTCCTTTTACATGATCCTTATTGAGAATCAATATTTTCATAAAGATCTTTCAACATGATATTCCGTTGAAAATATTCTGACAGAATCAGAATGGTTGTTTGATAGTGGATTTTGGGATGCCTCGCTGTACTATGGATAGCTTGCGAGGTGGAGGACCAGAGTATAATGCAATGATTCTTAGGCGTGTTCTATCTGGAGAAAGGGGCTCGATAGCTGATGCATTTGTAAGATCAGTCACTATATAAACACTCTCCCCCTCACACACGCACACACATTTTTTGCAAGTCTAGCTGAATTTTAACCAACTTCTACTGCATTTGATCAAGAAAGAGTAATTGACACGAGTCAATCATTTGTAGGTTCATTGGTAATTTACCGTACCGAATTGGCCCGAACCGGTTACCAAAAGTAGCCAAAAATGTACAGATACTATTGGGACCAGTAACCCTTAGGTACCAGAACGGTACCGATTTTTAACCAAAACTATATCCACATTCGGTATGGTGCGGTATAAACCAAGTGAAAAGGGGTACCGTATCCGAGCCTGTTAATCCGGAAAAAAATTACCGGTACCAAACCGGTCGTGAGCTTTACCAAACCGGTCGGTTCAGTATGGCCGATACCGGGAAAATATTGAATTTACCGAATGATTTGAATAGGCCTAATCGTTTGTAATCCATGTGGCATTTGAGCTTTATGTGATATTTCAAGGTGTTCATCCGCAGCAAATTTCACTGTAATCTCCTTGCTGTATATCAGTTTAGTTTGCAATCATAATTATACTGCAATTTACTTCCCTTGTTCCAGTTTAGTGTATATACCAAAATCAGTTTATTATCAAATCTGACTAGTGGGACTGAACATTTGTCTCAACTTTGAAACTCACAACTGTGACACCCCCAAATCCGGTACTTCCATTTCCACAGGATTTGGTGTTCACTGTACAAACATCATCTATCTATCTACCCATAAATAAAATATAACCATACAATAGATAGAATAAATAATAACTCTCTCCCTATGGGGTTACATCAATCGCATAACTAAATAAATCCTGTGTTAATCTAACCTTAAAATATCTGTACGGAAACATAACAATTAAGTCTTAAGTAACATCAATTCTAAATGTCATTACACAACCCCATAAACAAATAGTCTTCATTACTTGCTAATCTTGCCCTTGCCTT
This sequence comes from Panax quinquefolius, assembly GCA_020205615.1. Lineage (NCBI taxonomy): Eukaryota > Viridiplantae > Streptophyta > Magnoliopsida > Apiales > Araliaceae > Panax > Panax quinquefolius. The sequence goes on along the minus strand of CM035172.1, from coordinate 9,796,960 downwards.
TACTAGTGGAAGGCTCGTCTGTTTCTCTCGTTTCTTAATCGCAATGTTATTATTACGCAAGAGAGTGAGCACGATTGCCCACAAGTATAACAATATAATAAATGAATAATAATAACATGCGAATGAATTAATAACTTTGAATATAAAAGCTCAACTTTTGAATCAAGAATGAATAACAAGAATCAAAAGAAATTACGAGGTCACAAGACCTTGAACTATGTCCTAGGTTGTCAAGTGTTTATTCTTGAAACCTTTAACAAATCGTAAGACTATGGACTCTTCTTCTCGTGCTTGGGGATCGACCCTTTAGTACCATATCACATTAATATCTTAACGCTAAAGCGTAAATAATCCCCTATTAAAGGGTTGTTCATCTCAGTTTGACATCGAAGTCCGCACCAAAGTAAGTTTGGATTGGTAAGCTCAATAAAAGTTCTAGAATTTATAACGCTTATCAACTATGGACTAGTTGAATCAATAAGGGTTCACTAGTCTTACAAGGTTCAACAATAATTGATATTCAATTTGAATAATAAAATTCAAGATGTATACAATCGAATAAGTATTGTATAATAGGAATTATGTTTTTAAAGAATGGTAAGATCTAATATGAAATCTTGACTTGAACAATAATAAACAAGATAGAATAATGAATTTGCTTTATGTAAAGAATTAAGGTTTAGGAACTTGCCTCGTGTGTAGGCTAAACGATTACTACTTCCGTTCACCACAAGTCCTACACATATACCATATATAATCACGAAATTCATTAGTTACATTTTCTCTTAATTATTTAATATAAACTATACTTTATTTAACAAATCATTACCCTTCTAATTTAATTACTTAATTAAATTAAAATATTTTCATTCTCTTACTATTATTACACTCGAATAAATTATTTCATAATAATTTCCATCGAATATTTATAATTTTATTCCATAAACATCTCAATTAAAATATTTACTTTATTTTATAAATATTTTAATAATAATTTTCATCGAATATTTATTTTATTCCATAATATCCCAATTAAAATATTTAATTTATTTTATAAATATTTTAATAATAATTTTCATCGAATATTTATTTTATTCCATAAATATCTCAATTAAAATATTTGATTTATTTTTTATAAATATTTTAATAATAATTTTCATCGAATATTTATTTATTTATTTTATTTATTTATTTATTTTGACCGCCGGGGCGGGGTAATGTAGTTTGGTAACGCTACGTAGAAAGTTACCAGCTCATTTTCTCGGTTTTCTGCAGTTCTGCAGTTCGCGAACATAACAAGGCCAAATTAGGCCAAAAATCAATCACACGTAAAATTATACATGAATATGGCCATAACTTCCAATTTCCTTGTCCATATATTAGTTTAAGCATACCCAAATACTAGAATTTATACATAATCATTACCCAACATTTATAGAGTAATTTAAACCCATTAAAACACATAGTTACAGAATTAAAATATGTAAATTATACTGTTCTTGATGTTCTTGAAGGTTTTTGAATAAAAACATAGAATTTACTACTATGGATTCAAGTATAAGGTCAAATCCAACCACTCAAGTTTCATTTTGTTTGTTTTAACATGTATAATCATATATAAGTGTAAAATTTATGGATAATATATGATCAACACATTAAATTTGTGCGTAAGGGCCATATATGGCCATATCATGTACTCAGAATAAATTTTGGAATAACAAGCCAAAATCATATGTTATAATCTTATGAAACCAATGATATGAAAGCACAATATATATATATATATATATATATATATATATATATATATATATATATAAAACATGCCTTACAACTCAATTATTACATATATTCACATAACACCATAATTTCCCAATTACAGAGAATCACAGAAAACTTAAGCCATATTCATGAAACTTAAAAGACGTAAATTATAAATTGGGTTGAAGAAAATTACCCAAGCGTATAGTGAAATAGTAGGAGATGAATTGAAACCCTTCCCAAACTCTTCAATCACTCAACTCACACTTTACTCAACAATTTCTCAACTCTCTTTCTTTTTCCTCTTTTTGTTTAATGTCGACTTAGGAAATTAATGAAGAAGGAAGACGTATTCAATAAATAAAAGCGATCGACGCTTTGTGGTCGATTCTCTCACCATGGGTAAATCGCCTCAACTCCCACTAAGGCCACGTTTGGCTTTAACAAAAATGGGTTTTAAAACCATTTAATTTAATAAAGCCTTATAATATAGTTTTAAATAATGTCACACCCATTATAAAATAAATCTAATATCTTATTTAATATAGTAAATTCTCATTAATTCACATAGTCACATAATTAAATTTCTCATTTAATAATAATATTAAATTATTAAATCTCTAATTAATAATTTAATTAATTGAAATAACATAGGCTTATTAAATATATTTCTTTTAATTCAATAAGCTCACATAATCACATACTTGAATAATAAAATTCTCCACATTAATTTAATAAATATAACACATATAATTAAATTAATCTATCACAACTTCATCAATTAATTAATTAATCTAATAATTAATTCATCGAAAAATATTTATTCAATCTAATAAATATTAAAATTAAATTACAAAATTACGGTTGTCACAACAACCATACTAGCTATTTTGGGTTGGTCACTTAGTTGTCATTACCATTTGGTTTCTTAATGGCTAAAACAATTATGCAGGTGCTAAATGCAGCAGCAGCTCTATTGGTTAGTGGGCACGTAAAGTCTTTGGCTGATGGGGTGGATCTTGCTCGTGCAACACAATTATCTGGAAGGGCCGTGAAGACTCTTGATTTCTGGATAGATGTCTCCAAAGTAAATAAAATACAGTTTCACATTTATTGCTTCAATTGGTTAATGTACTCCCAGAACTACTCACTGAATCCCTTTCTGCTACATGACAGAAGGCCAAAGAAGAAGCTTTTGGGTATTGCATCTCTGCTTGAATATTACTTGCAGAGCTTCAAAATCAAGGAGAAAATACTGAAGAATGCAGTCTTTACAAAATAAAATAGGTAAACAATCATTGTGCCAGGCTGAAGTTATCATTCCCATGATACTCTTTCCATCCCATCCCTTAATATGTCTTTAATGATTAACTACCATCTTTCCAAAATTATCCCTTCATGGGAAAATGTTACCGATGAGATAGTATGAGATAAATATGATAATTATGAAAATTTAAGAGTATTATAGACATTATATTTAATGTTATACAATCATTTCTTTAATTTTCGTGCGCAACTCTAAACCGACATATATTAATGGACGGTGGTGGGAGTACATAATACCGGTTGTTAATGCTCAGTTATTGCGCGCACACAAAATAAATAAATTGTAATTTCAATTTTTGTCTGATTTTTTTAGAATCTCTAGAAGAAATTTTGTAATATAACTTATCTTTTCTTCTTTTTCTCTTAAAGAAATTTTGTAATATTAGTTCTCACATTTATTACCCAAGAAGATTATCTAGATCATGATAATATATATTATCCCTGTTTTAAAATATAAGATGAATGTTAAGATTTTAAAAGTCAACTCGAAATATTTTTAAAATTTAAATTGATATAAAACATTAAACTTTAATCAATATAATTACAAATACTATAAGCTATCTAAAATATATAATTATTTACAATATTTATTATAATCTTAAATTTTTAAATGATGCATGTTAATTTTAAATTTTAGAAAATAATAATTTAGAAAAGATAAATCAAATCAGTTGATATTCTTAATGTCAAATGTGGCAGCTATTCATAAATGTAACACACCCATTGACAGCGACAACTTTCTCAATTTCCTCTAAATTTTTAATTGCTGATCCTCCTATATAGTAATTATGTATATAACGTTTTTCTGTTTGTTTTGAAAAATTCAAAATAAGATCTCATATTGGTATTTTTGAATATAAATAATGAGGAAAAATACAGTTATAACCATATAACATTGGTGTATTCCAAAATACATACAACTTTGGTTGCATTTTTTTGTTTTTTTAGTAAGACTGAAACATTTGACATAAGATGATTGTTTGCAAAAGGACCGAGAACTATCCTATCGTATATAGAAGATTTTTATTTTATGTTTCGTAACGATGATATAAGGTGATTTGAAATTAAATTAAACAAAGAGAGATCTGAAACAAAAGGTTATTTATACCAAATTAACTGCAAATTTTTTTTTTCTCCCGCTTTATAATATATATATATATATATATATATATATATATATATATATATACATACTTAGTTAGTCCCTCATTATCTAAGACTCGATGTTTGATGGAATTTATCTTAAACTTTGAACGGCCCAAATGATTTATTGAGTGAGCGAAAAATTCAAAATCATTTGTATTTTATTAGATAAATAGATAGATAGATGTATTTTATTAGATAGATGTATGGACGGTGAGATTTATCCCAAACTTTGGACGGCCCAGATTATTTATTGAGTGGATGGGAAATTCAAAATCATTTGTATTTTATTAGATAGATAGATATATATATGATAAAAAAAATATAAGGCATGAGGATCGATCAATAGCTAACGTTGTAAAGTTTAAATTATTCTTCCAACAACCTATCATGACCGTCCAATCGCAAAAACTCTTTAGTTTGGGGGAGTACAAAACAAGTGCAGACTCAAAAGTGACTAAAATGCGCTCAAGAATCCACACTTTAATAGTGCCGACAATTAGTTTAAATATATTTTTCGTAATGATATTTCTGTAATTACGCTCATTTACAGTTTAATATCGAGGACAATTAAAAGCTTTTCTTTGTACGACCTACAAAAATATATATATATTTACGGTCCGGATTTTAAGCTCACTCCTTATCTAACATACCTTGTATGGGGGTATGCAAGGTATGATAAGGGGTGAGATTAAGATCCGGACTGTATATATTTATATGTATGTTTGTATAGGTGTGTTCATACAACCCTATGGCTATGTTTGTTTGCAAGGATTACACTTAAGACTATTAATCACAAGTGTCTTGTTTGTTTTCAATTTGAGAACTATTAGTCCTGGGATTATAAAATAGCTTAAGATGTGGGATTATTTAATACCATGTTCTACCTGATATTATAATCCATTTGAGATTAAAAATTCCTAGACAAAATTAACCTCACCCTTTTTCTAAAATAACCATAATATCATGCAATTTATGTTATTATTATTGGCAACTTAAAATTTACCAGTACAAATACTAAATTTATTTTTTTTGGGGTGGAGGGTGAGGCTGGGGCTGGGTAGAGGGATAATCAGTAAATATTTTTTTTGGGAGAGGAGTGGTGGTGGGTGGTGGGTGGTGGGGTGCGGGGGTGGGCGGGGTGGTGTGGGGTGGGTAGAAGTGTATACATAATGAGTAAATATTACTTTAGGTGAATGGTGGGTGGTGGGTGGGGGTGGGCTGGGTGGGAGTGAAAATATAATTATTTTGGGGTGGGGTGGGGTGGGGTGGGGTGGGGTGTATATATATAATTAGTAAATATTTTTTTTATGTATAAATAAGTTTAAAATATATTATTATTGGTAAGAGAATAATAGTTCAAACAATATTTTTTAATCCAATACTTTAATTAATCTTAAAAAAAATAAACATAAGTTATCCATGATAATCTTATAAAAAACAAACTATTTAATTCTATGATTAATAATCTTGCCGTGTGTATTGTTCTTCTTCTGGTTTCGGGGCTTAATGTATTTGGGTGTTTACTGGGTATCGGATTTCCGTGCTTTAGTAGTTTTGTTTGGTTAATCTCCCACCAATTTATAATCATTATGGTTCTTTGTATTGCCTAAAAACCTCCCATAGTTCTACACACGCAGATAGAAATGCATTTGCATATATCCTTGGATGAGTTAGAATTTAAAAACTTCATTGCATATGTCCCAAATTATTAATTTTTTTGTGCAGAAGCTTATAGGTATATTCAATTATCTTGACTATTTTTTTTTTCTGATATCAATTCATTTTGTTCTTTTTCGTGTTTTGCTTCTTTTTCAATTTGTTGTTCAGTTATCTGCTGAGTATCATGTTTTTGACAAGAGCATTATTTGGGAGGACACTCTATGCTGCCGCCAAATCTGAAAGTAATGGCAGAAATCTAACATATATATATATATATATATATATATATATATATATATATATATATATACACACACGGAGAAGTTTAAAGTTGAATAAAGATTTAACCGTCGTTTTTTTGGTGTCTATATGGTGACGGTTTGATCTGTCGCCAAAGACTACATGGCTATGACGATTTATCGAACCGTATCGCCATAAACAAATTAAAACTATGATTTGTCGCTTTTGTTATTTCTTTTAAAGCTTCGATTTTAGAGATTTTAATCATATATATATATATATATATTGAAAAAGGGTTTTTACTGTAAAAGGAATTCTAACATTATTGGCAGAATCTTCGAAGTAATGGCCTACAGGCAAACAAATTAAAGCCGTCTAATTCTTCACTTGCATGATTTCTTAGTACGGACAATTACATGATTTTCTTGACTTTAATCTCAAGGACAAGACTAATTCTTCTAGCTGAATTAGATGGAATCTGAAGGGAATTAGCTTTACATGCATAATATAAAGTATAAATCACAGTTGTATATACGATCACCAATCACAACACCCCCATCATTTTCTTCCTGTAGGCTGGCTGCTGAATATCAAGTCAAGTAGTGGTAATGTTAAATATACCTCCATCTCACTTGGATGCAAAAATGGCTTCTAAATCTTTGTACAAACCTTTTGGTTTTGATTTGGCATCCCCGGAGGAATTCAGAGATGAGCTCTGGCTCCTCCATAATCCGCTCCATTTGGTACCACTAGTTGAAGGATCATTTGGAGTAGTTCCACATCTTTCTTTGCCAAAGCTAGACTTTGCCAGTTGTCTTAGTTGTTTATGCCAGGGTTTATCGTTTGTGCCTGAACTTCTACTACCAGAGCTCCTATTCCTATAGCCAGAAGAAGCAGGATCCAAAGGCTCACCATCCATAAGATTATGTATTTCAAAGTTGCTGTACAGGTTTTTGATCAGCATTGGTGGTATGAAAAACAAGAGAAATCCTACTGAAGCATTTCTCAAACCTGTTGAGAAATTGTTCTCAGCAGGATCCAGCAGCTTTGTCTGTCTATATAATGCATACCACTCGTTGATCATTTGGGCCAAAAATGCTAGTAAGAACACGGAAATAATAAAAAACCCGATTCTCGTCTGGCTCTCCACTGAAAAATTCTTGTCCAAGAGAACCAAACAAGAGGCGAAAAGGCCCACTTCGCTGAGAACGGAGACGATCTCAACCAACATAACCTTTTTCTCGATAAATGGTTTCTTAAGAACAATGAAGAAGAGTTGAAAAGAGGTGGAGAGTAAGATGATTGTAGGAGATTTAGAAGCCGAGTTTTGCGAATAGGCACCTGCTATAATTCCGAGGGAAACCCGTTTAATAGATTCAAGCAATGTGTAGTATATTCTGAGAATTCCAAAACACCTTTTGGATAAAGGGTGCTTCTGCATCTTCAGTTTCGTCATCTGAGGCGATGATTGTATCACCTTGTTTGCGTGGATTCTCTACAGAAAACTGAGAGAGCATGTATTTTGGAGGCCCCCTTAGATCTTCAAATAGAGGCCCTAACATGGTAAGATTTGCAGAGTTGGATTGGTTTATCCATGTCCACTGGCCTCTTTTTCCAGGTCCTAAAGTTACTCGGATGATTTCTTGATACCAGTGTGAACTCTGACCCTCTTCATGTACTTCCTTGTATTGAAGTAGCTTTCCAAATGTGATTCCAATGGACAGGAATAAGAGTAAATCTAACAGTAGAAAAGACACAACTCCCAGTAGCAGAATGCCAACTATAACCCCTGAAGTTGATCCTCCTTTAATGTAGAAAGATAAAATTATATAACTAGTCACCAAAAGAGAACTCAAAGTTGCAGAATCATCAAGAACTTACACGAGACTTTTGGTAGGGTGACCAAGCAATTTGATGATCCAGTTACAGAATTAATTAAAGTTGTTTATTATAATTAATTATTATGTATGCTATCTGACATGAAATTTGAATATAGATTTTAAAATATCATTTTATATGCCTGATATGTTACGCTTGATCTGACATGAAATAGCTTCACACAGACCGAGCCATCTTAGCTCCGCTGGTAGAGCGCATGACTTTTAACCATGTGGTCGTTATAGACGAAATTCATACTAGCTCGATAAGCACTAAGAATCAGGTTACCTTTCAATAGAGATGCTGAGGCTTCACAAACACAAGGTAGTGCAAGAATCATAAGAAATATCTCAAATCTCGGAAATGCCAGTGCTCCATAATTCTTCTGCTTTTCTGATTTTGTTTTTCTGAACTTGAGAATAAACAGGAATAGAGCACGTAACAGTATCAAGCTGCCACCAATTACAGCTAGCCAAAACATGCTCTTCTTGAAATCACTCCACCTAAAAGAGATGAAGAAACAACTAGTTAATAACATAAAATGTAATTTCCTGATCACCCAACTAGGATATATTGCTTTCTCAATATTTATTTAGTGTTGTCAACTAATTGCTTTCTACTCTTCTTCTTTTTTTTTTTTCACCACAGAATGGTGATTGACCGACCAAACAGACTAGCAATATGATAATACCCCCAATTGACTTTTCTTTTCCATTTCACCAAATAATCTTCATCAACCATCTTATCACCTACTCAGTTCTCTCCATAGTACGTTGTTTCTGTTATATTGAGCATTTTATCATCTCTTTTGTAATTTAAGAAAACCACGGAGCATAATATTAAGATATCATTGAGATAAAAATATCCCAAAAACTTACCCATTTAAATTATGCTTATCAAAAATATATTCAGCTTCTGGAACAAACCTGCTCTGTAATCAAAATTGCACCCATCAGAAAAATGCAAACGGGAAGCAAAGCCAAAAATTATAATAAGAGGGTGCACACCTCAAAAAACAATCTGTACTCCGCTGGGGTGAGTGGCAAGCCATATTCTGAAGTAGCCTTATCAGCATACTCGTTTTTTGGTTGCACACGCTTAAAGATTCCCAAGTCATACATCTTGGAACTATTTGAATTTGAGTTGTTAGGTGAACTTGAAGGCACCACAACTTGCTGAATGTGGCCCAATTCCCAAGGAAGAGTGAAGTAGGGGATGCTCCACTGTAAACCTCTCGCAAGTTCATAATATTCGACTGGCAGGGTAAATGCCAACCATCTAGACAGTGCAAAAACCTGAACGTGGCATGCAATTCTCTGTGTCAAAGGAGACCGAAGATATATTAGTTTTATGATAATTGTGACATTTAATAATAGGCTTAATTAAAAAAGAAATGGAATATATTGCACTCTATTGCAAGTGTATAACACCATAGTTATGTTAGAGAATAACAACACAGAGAAAATAATAACAAATAAAAATTGAAAGAAAACAATCACATAAGACACAAGATTTACGTGGTACACCCGAAACGTTTGGGTTAGTCCACAGTCGTACATTATACAATTGCACTATCTCTTAGGAAATTCGTATATTATACAATTACAGGATCCCCTCCTTATATAACGAATATAACTAACCCTAATTCACCAGAAAGTACAAAACTATCTCTCCGCTCCAGGAACGAGCCCAATTAGCTTTTGGATAGCTTTATAATTACCTCAGAATTAAATTTTGAATCAAACTTCACCAATAACAAGTTACACGATATAGTTATGATCTACAACAATCCTCGAGATTGTGTCAGCGCAACCCAAAATTTAAAGTGTTGTTATGGGAGAAAGGAAGGGAGAAGGATATGGGGGAAGGTTTGTTAGAGCCTAAAAACTGAAACTAACCCAAAATTTAAAGTTTATGATTATTCTCAACAATTTCACATAAACAAATATCTCCTGGCTACAATAGACAACGGTATCTTATTTATATAAGCACTTCAAACTTCTATATATTACTAACAAGAAAATGGAAGAAGTGAAAAAAAAAATAAGAGAGAAATCTGAACCATTTTAACTCTTATTTTTCATTTTATTTTTTCTATCATAACTCCTAATAGCTGATTATTCCAACTTTCTCTTACTTGTTCCTTCGTGTTGGTTGCAGCCATATGGAGCAATTAGTTAATGAATGCAAAGGTGATCCTGAAAACTCTTTGGGAGAAGGCTCGCAAGAGGTCATGAATATAATAAAGCTGTCCAAAAAACTATCTAGGTCTTTGATTGACACGTGGAATCAGTTTAAGTTTGGAACTATAATGCATTATGCACTCTTATTTCCATCAGAACAGGAATTGAGTTAGAATTTGAAGTTTACTTTTTTAATATATGAATATAGTTATTTGAAAATGTAATACAGGGATTCAGATCTAAAAACTGATTTCTATTTGAAGTAAAAATGAAAAAGAGTTAGTTCTGGGATTAAATATTATAGTGCTCCAAAACGCCAGACATGGAGTTCGTTAGCACAATTCCAAACCTGAGCAAGAATCTGCTACCAATACCACGTGTCTATCAGGGACTAAGTGTTCAAAGAAAACGAATGGAAAACCATACAAAAAGATTCCTTGTAGGATCAGAAGTTAATGCAGAAGTCCGTCTTCTAAAAGTGCCAATAGATTGAAGGCTTGCAATTGAAACAGTGAGCAGTCCTGTAACTAAGGCTGTCAATGCGAAAGCAGCTGTTGCGAAGCAGGAAAGTACCAATGATATAGCAGGTACAGAATCTGTAAATTATTGATTAGGCAGATAAGCAAACACTCAGTAATTTTAGAAGGAAATGTGTTCTGAAATATTCCAAATTGATCTTAAACAAAAGCAGACATTAAAAAGAAAGTATGTAAATTTCTAACAGTGTCTCACTTGTAAAATAGTAGATGCTAGATTTCCGTTTCCTGCAACATCCTTGGTTATGTTTTCAGGAACATTGACAGATACTATATCATCATCTGCTCGAATATCTACAGCATATACGCTCTTACTTACTTCAAGAAAGCTGGACAATGGAATAAGAGGAAAACCAAGACATGATTAGATCATGCTAGTTAGAATGCAGTTCCCTTCAATACACTGAATTTGATTCAAAGTGTGAAATATTTCATATTTTCTTTTATTGTGCATATATTGTTGGAGATAATATTTCACATAATGACACTAATGTATGTTCTTGTATTGACATTTATATGTCATAGATTGAAGTATGAAATACTTACCCCTGCATATAACCTCCAGAGATGGTTACATGAGAATAATTGAAGCCAAATACAGGCTTCATGAACTTTATCAGTGTTGGGAAACTCCTGTGTCTTGTCCTCATATTAGCTGTTGTACTTAACTTCACAGCAGGCCTTTGAGAATCTGAAGGGTTAACGGACATCCGTCCATGTTAGCAAAATTAGATCATCTTTTAGCTGCAATTTCGTTTTAATTAAATGCCCTTTCATTTCCACAAAATATACGTAGTTCTTATTTCTAATTAAGTTTTGAAAGAAAAAGGAAATGAGTTCTATTATTAAGAATACGCTAGAAGTTTTTAAAACAGAAATAGTACACACCATAAAGAAAAGTAACTGGTGCCGCAGGAGAAACTGGGGTTCCATATCTGCTTACTATTAAGTCTGTATCAAGGCTCACTGTGACAATAGCCAAGCTGGATACATTTTTAACCTGAAAGGAGAAAGCAAACGAGCAAGTGGACACAAACTTTCAGTGAAATAATTATATATAAACATTGGAAACTTACATATTAGCAAATCTATCAATGAGCTAACTGACCTGAAAGCCAAATCTGCGATTTCCAAGGCTATTGCCAGTTATAGGAACAAGCGATCCCAGACTTGTGTGGATGGAGTTTGAAATTTCAGAAGATGAGTTGAGAACAGGCTGAGTGAAGTACAAATACACCTCCAGGTTTTTATATTTGTTAGTTGCTTGCACTGTTCTAGTGTCTTTGTTAAGTTGAAGTAGTCTTTCAGGTATATGAGTCCTAAGGTTGACAAACATACTTCTTCTATCTGTAGAATCCAACCAGTAAATGACAATAATAAGTTGAATATAAATAGACAGCAACAGAGACGTCAAAGGTAAATAACTGAAATTCTTATCTTTAGATTAAATCTATGGACAAGCTCTTTCTTTTTTTTCCAAGATCTCCATCCAATGTCTTTTGCATTGTTAAAATTTACAGACACTTGACCTCATTTCTTGTGGAGATACACATGTACTAATAAATTTAGTACAGAAGGTACCATTTCTATCTTATTTAACTCTGAAACATATGGGCATTACTAAGATCAAAATAAAAATGAAAAGAAAGATATGTACTCTACAATATGCTTGTAAACAGAATAAATTAGACTCACCAAAATGAACAAAGAAACTCGAATTTTCTGTCCTTGTAAATTTGTTCCCAGCAGCATCTGTACAGAAATTTTTGTCAAGTACTAATATCACTCTTCCATACTGAGCCTTTGGGGTCAAACTCACGAGGAGAGAATATATGAGGTTTGGCTGAATGGTGTTGAGCGTAGCTGGGATTACTTGGCCAGCACCATAAACAAGAAGCTGTTAAAGAATAGAACTTTGTAAATTTTCAGTTAGCAAAGCTTGACCAGTCAGAATAACTACTCCTAGTTGAGTTACAAATAAGCCTAATCCAGCACTAGTACCCATGGACTGGTTAGAGAATTTAACAGGGAAATCACAATAATATATTAGAAAATTACTAGAAACCTGTAATGCATAAACAGGACTGCATAACATAGTCTTAAAAAAACTATTTAGTGAGCCCTGCATAATTTTAAAATCCTTAAGATAACAACGTTAGACAGTACTCTCTGTCAGAGAGCTTTTAACATAATCATGTGTTCTTAAGCTTATTATCCTTAATAGAATTGAGCTAAAACTAAAGGAGCAGAAACAAAAAAGAATAGCCATCATAAAACAAAGTTTCTGTATAATACTGTTAATGCAAGATAAACCTTGTTCAGCCATTTTCCAGTAACTATAGTTTTTAGAGCTATTTGGTGCCAAACATGGAGGTTTGCAAAGTTTTTTGGTTCACGTCTTCTACACGTGATGGGTAGTATTTAAAACAGGATGTACACTGTTAAGCTCATTTTCAACAATTAGAGCTTTGAGAGAAATTGACCAGTTCACTAAAGCTAGTAATAACAAGCACAGAATAGATAAACCACAAAATAAAGAACGATTTATTTTAAAAAATTAGATTGGCGCCTACTTACATTGCAGGAGTTCATGGAAGCACACTGAAAACCACCTCGACCACTACAAGGTTCACTGAAGGATATATTTACAGAAAAATTTTGAGCATTTGTAAAATATGTAGCAGCTGCAACATATGCTGTAGGGGGCATTGTGTCTGCAAATTAAAGATAATACGACTAAAATTATATAGAATTTCACAGTTCGAAGACTATAACCTATTGACATGAAGACTAAATGCAAAGCACACATACTTTTTCGTACTTCATGCTTTAGAAACATGATTCTGGCCTCTGGGTATATGCGTATTATATGTGTGATTCGACATGGATTTCAAGCAATGAAACTTTTTATAGACTTTGTGTTGTCCCTTGGGTCTTCTACATTTATTTCACCTTGGCTTAATCTTCTCTAAATTTTGAAATTGTCTTGGTTTTGATACCACTTTGTTGTCTCTTGGGTCGTCTACCTTAAGGTTTAAAAAAGAAAAAAGTCTATTGGTTTTGATACCACTGTTATCCTATATTCTTTTTTAAGGTTTAAAAAAAATCTTGTTAGCAAATTAAACCAAATTAATAAATGTCTTCCAGAATATTGATGAATTGTCTTAATTAGTATTTATATTAGTACATGCATGGGTGAGTGTCCAAGTACATGAATATATCTAGAAGAGTCTTGGAAAATGTATGACTGAATTCATTTACATGTATTTGGTCATATAGTAATTATTAGAGTGTTTTTAAAAATGTTCCATAAGTCCTATAAATAGTCTTGTACGTGAGTCATTTTAAGCAAGTGAAATGAAAGTGTTCATGTTCTCCAAAGTTATATTTCACTTCCTTTCTAAATTATATCTTCTTCCAAAATTTTCAACAAAGTGGTATCAGAGCCAAGGTAATTTCAAAGTTTAGAGAGAGTTAAGCCAAGGTGAAATAAAGATAGATGACCCAAGAGAGGTGACTTGGTGCTATCGAAGTGTTTTGCTGGGCGAGTGCAAAGTGTGCGCGTTAGAGCTCTGAAATGCAATCTAGTGAAGGAGCTAGTTGAGAAGAAATTTGAAAAAGAAGTTTGTAAGTTGAAGCACATCACAAAGGTCATTATATTGATACAGTGTTTGGGAGAGGTAAATTATAGAAAAATAGTATTTTTTAAGTTTGAAGATAAAAAAGGAGAAATTGAAGAGATGCCAAGTGAAAAAGCATTTGAAGAGGTAAAAGAAAAAGAAAATGAGGAGGTGATCAAAGAAATTAAATTAATTGACAAAATTTTCAATGGTAAAGAGCTTGTTGAAATTATGAAAATAAAAGAAAATATTGTTGATCAAGACTATATATTCAGAAATTTAGAGGACAATGAGAAAACTATTTTGTATGCCAAAATTTATTTGAGATTTATAATGATAAACTTTGTGGAAGACATTAAATGGGTTAACATGGAGAAGTATTTTGATCAAAAGGAGTTCAGAAATAGTGAAATGGAGAAAATCATGTAAATATGAAAAACTAATAAGCAAGATCAAAAACAAATGGAAACATCAAGCATATGTGAAGAAGAAATATGGAGGCACAAAAAGAGAGAAAATTCTCATGTCCAAGGAAATTGCAAAAATGATGAAAGTATTCCAACGTGTTAAAGACTTGAGTATGCCAAGACAATTATAATAGAGATGGCAAAAGAGTTTCTTGCGTTTGAAAGAGTCGGAAGATCAAAAGGTTTTATGACATTGTGAAGAATAAATTTAGGTTACGGAAGGCTGAAAAAATTACAAACACAAAAATAATTGGAACAAAATAGATCGACACGGGTAGTCCCTGTCCTTATAGTTGTCCTTATGCTAAAGGCGGCTGACAATATACCTCCAGAATATATGTCAAACCTATATATATTCACTGTGATAGCAACTCACTAATGAAAACTCTATATATGCTACTTTGTAAAGGTTGAAAAATATTTCAGAGTGTAAGAAGATGTAGAGAAAAATGCTTGGCTTGCTTAGAAAACAAAACTGAAATCTGTAATATATTTAAAGTATCGATTATATAATTAATTCTGTAACATAACTTGAATTAATCGCAAAAACAATTTAACTTTGTTGTTGAAATGTACATATTAATTTTTGTAACTTAAGAAAATTAACTTGTTTGTAGTTAAATATTGAATTATGTCCATCAATTCTGTTATCTAAAAAGATAAGATCATGACTCGAGCGACTCCTAGCGATGATGCGTAAATGCGTCTAAAGGCGCCAATGCGACTTTGCCACACGAACCCGACCTCGGGTCCCGGGTCACAAGCGTGGGTTATCCCACGTCATTGTGACCAAATTCAAGTCTTCCCTTTAGTATCACAAGTAAATTAAACTATTCCACTTATGTTTATAAAACATTAAATAGTTTTACTCATTACCGATGTGAGTCTTAAATAAAATAATTTTTTGCAAACAACAATGCATCTTTTCATATACCATATATACTTTGGATATAATTAAAATACAATATATAATTCTACTTGAATCACATATCGTTCTTTCTTAATCTCCTTGTAGTAGTAGACTATCAAATGCACTCTTAATTTTATTTAAATTCAATCAATTAATGGGTCTAAATTAAACCCAAAATTGATCAAAACTCCTAAAAAAGAAGCAATTTAACAATCCCCCACTTGTTTGGAAAATTACTTTTCTTCAAACAATTCTCTATCTATAACTCTAAGGCTTATATGGCTTATATGCATAATAGAATGTGTGACAAACATTGAGCCTTCTATTAATACAAACAACTCAAAGTCATATCGAAATAGATGGTATCTGTAGATTGAATCTCTATTCCTAAATGACATGACAGGAGCTGTCATACACACACAAAACCTTCCTTTATGGTGAACATTCTCATCTCTTTGCGCTATTAAAGTCATACGCAATATCATGTTTCTTGAACCTTTAAGAGAGTAAACCTTAACTCTCTTAAAGAAGCGACTCCACTTCTAATTCATATAGGCAAATTATTTCTCTTGCATTTCTGTTGCTAAAAGTGCATCACTTTGTTAAAGAGCATAACTCATTCTCAGTCGTGCAACAAACGTTACTATCGTAAACTACATATGAGACCAAGTTAATAGTAACACAACCAACAACTGTGACTTGTTTTTCCCATTGAATCTATAAACTAGGGGCAACCTAGATATAGGTTCGGCTCCCATCACCTTGGCTCAGAATGGTCCAAGTCTCATATCTCGTTTACTCAAACTTATTAAGTTTCTCATCAGAGGCTTAATAAGTGGATCACCTAAGTTCTTGACTTAACATAGACAATAGTTATGATACCATCATGTATCAATTGTCTCACAAATTCATGTCTGAGACCAATATGTCAAGACTTACCATTATAGGTACCACTATACGCTTTTGCAAACGTAACTTCACTATCACAATATAGTGAAATTGGAGGTATTGAATTTGGCCATAAATTATGTCTAACAACATATTTCTAATTCAATCAGCCTCTTTCCTTGCTCAAGCCAAAACTATAAACTCTGACTCCATAGTAGAGTGAGAAATACAGGTATGTTTTTTTGCTTGCCAAAGAAACAGCACGACTGGCAAGAGTAAAAATCCACCCACTTGTGGATTTATCAAGTTTAGAAACTGCAAATAAAATATATGGCCTAGTACATTGTATAGCATACATAAGACTACCAATAGCACTTGTGTATTCTAGTTGTGCAATAGCTCTGTCATTACCTTCTTTGAGTTCTCCATTCTCAAAATGAGTATTCACCTCTTTAAACTCGAGATGATTAAACTTAGTTAATATCTTTTCAATATAGTGAGATTGATTTAATACAAAACCCCACTTTGTTTTTTAACTTCCTTCGGGAAGAAGCTGATACCACTTTGTTATTGGCTTTGATACCACTTTGTTATCCTATATTCTTTATTAAGGTTTTAAAAAAAAACTTGTTAGCAAATTAAACCAAATTAATAAATGTCTTCTAGAATGTTCATGAATTGTCTTAATTAGTATTTATATTAATACATGCATGGGTGAGTATTCAAGTACATGAATATATCTAGATTCTAATATGTATGACTAGATTCATGTATATGTATTTGGTCATGTAGTAATTATTAGAGTTTCTTTAGAAATGTTCTGGTAGTTCTATAAATAGTCTTGTATGTGAGTCATTTTAAGCAAGTAAAATGGAAGTATTTTTGAATGTAATCCAAAATTATATTTCACTTCCTCTCTATACTATATCCTCTTTCAAAATTTCCAACACTTTGAGAATATTTCATTGCTGGAAATTTTAACAAGTAAAAAACATAATAAATAACAATCAAATTCCACTAAGGATAAAGGACAGTATCTTAACCTACAATCCAGGTATAAGTAGCGCAGCCAACTCCACGAGAGCCTTTGGTGCAAACCTCACATGTATGATTTCCATCCTTCAATCCTACATAAGATATTTCTCCAGTTTCACAAACTAAAGGTATGCGATCATCCAGCTGCATCACAGTATAAGTACGCACATTATTTAGAAAATTAAGATGTAGAACAAATAATGGGTCAAACAAAATCAAGGAAAGAGAAGTAAAGAACTGAATTCTCCCACCATACCAAAATGAAGGTTTCATTTCACTTCTTTATGTTAAGATTTGCCGAAGGCACACTTACACACTAGTTGCAAATAACAAACAGAGAGGGAGATAGAGAGGTAGATATGCAGGTATAGCATGTAAAAACCTTGCAATTAGTTGTACAATTTGTGCAAGTATTCTCTTTACCGCCCACTATAATTTGGAAAGCAAATTTAGCCTAGTTCAGATTTGTAATGGCACGAGGAGTTTTCAGGAACTTCAGGGTGATCCCTGAACCATCATCACAATGACCTTTTAGAAAAAAACCCACAAAAACCCAAGCGTACAAAAGCAAGCATGAAAGAGAAGCCATTTTACAAAACCAGGTAATTAAGAACCCCAAATTACACAAGAGTTGAAATCTATAATCAACAAAAGAGAGCCATTTAATGAGGCTTCTGTGAAGTGTACAGAACTTGGGAGTGCGGCATTGTGTGCAGGAACTAGTTCAGTGGGTCAACAATATGGTGGCAGAGAGGGAGATTAGAGTAAATAATTGAAGAAAGAGAAAATAGATTAGATAAATGAGTTAGTGGTGATGAAGTTTGTGTTTAGAATAGAGCACATGAGACTGACACAGTGACAGTGTGTGTACCATATATTCGAAATAAGAAGAGAGACAGGCGACACAGAGAGAGGGAGAGAGGCCTCCTGAACTGATTAATTATGATTCGGTTATAAATGGAAGAAAACGCTTGAAAATGAAGTGTATATATGAATGTGGGCTGGGACTGAACATTTTGGGTGGCTTTTCTCACTCTTATAATTTATGCAAGGAGTTTTGGCCAGTATCTTAACAAGTTTGGTCAATCATTTCCATTTGAACACGTATTTGTCCTAATTGTTATGGCTTATCCCTTCCCATCTCATCCGATCAGATCAATAATGATGCGTCTTCCAAGGAGAGGGACTACATATTGTCAAATGCCCTGAGTTAAGCACTCAACAGTAGTCATTAAATATTAGTAATTTGGTTGGTCGGTTGGTTGGTTATATTATTCAACAAGAGGATGAATGAACTCTTTGAGGATGATGATAACTCATAATCAGTACCGATCTCATTCTTAAAACAAGCGAGTATTTAATACCACATAGGCGATAATAATAATAATAATAATAATAATAATAATAATAATAATATTGTTTTAAATCATATAAAATGTATTGGTTAGTGAAAGGAACTTTCACTTTCCGTATATATATAAAAGTAATAGGCGTAAGATTTTGAGAAGAGAGGAAGAGAGAAAGGAGTGATAAGGTATTTGAGGCCAGGCTTGAAGGCCCGTATTTTATGTACAAACCACCACAACAATTATTGTCAGTAATAGTATGGGCGATATTCACAAAAGCAACATCTACTCTCTCTCTCTAGTCATTTTCACTGAATTTCATTCTCAGATTCTGAATAGAATTAAAGAATGAACTGAAAGAGAAGAATTCAGGAATGTCCAATTTATTATTCTCATTTTTTTAGGGTCATTATTATATTAAAAACTAAAATCTTAAACTACAAAACAAGTGCAAAAATCCTTTGTTGAGGGCATCACCACCACTTTCACTAGCAGAAATATTCATATTTATTTAACTCGCGCATTTTTCTCTTTTTGAAAAACGTTGAATTTGACACTAGGTGCCTAAGCCTAGCCTAGCTGATCGAACTAAAATAAAGTGGATGGATTTTGAGATCAGTATGAGGCGAGAGAAAGGAATACTACTAACATTTTTATATCATTTCCAGGCTTCAAGATGGCCTCTTTCCATTTTATATACTGTACAAATATTGAAACAACATCCAAAATAAATAAATAAACAGTTTTATAATTAATCCCTGATCCAATTATATTTTGACAAAGCCTCAAATTCTTTTCTATCTACTTGTCTCCACTCTCTATCAATCAATAATCCTTTAGCATTGAAAAGACATTTCAACCTCAGATTCTGAATATAATTAAAGAATGAACTGAAATGAGAGAAGAACAACTTGCTTGAGTTCCAATGTCAAATTTATTATTCTTTTATCCTCATTTTGATTTATGGCTTTTTATCTCCCATTATATAATAAAAATCATTGTTATTTTAAAATCTTAAAACTTCAAAACATGCATGGTTTACGATCAAAAACTCGTCATCCTATTTAGTAACCAAACTTCTATTGCACACAATTAAAGCTATTTTGTTTGATTTTGCAATATTCTTTATATTTTATTTAAAACAATGGCTGGCATCAAATCTAATGCAAGACTAATTAATATGCATATCTATAACTACTTTAGAAAACGTTGATCTCATGAATCTAGAGAATTCTTACCTTAATATTTTTATTAGAAAATTTAAAAAAATATGAACTAGTGTCACCAAGTGAACGACTTGTCGACACCCTCTTGAAAATGCATTGTGCGACAATCATTTAACTATATTTAACTCAAGTTTTTAAGAAAGTTATCTTACATATCACTTTTCCATACCAAAATGGTCTTAAAAACGTACACTTATTGTATTACTTTCCACAGTTTGTGACGTTTTCCATTCCTGTTTTCCTTATATGGTACTGTGATGTTTGGTTGAATTATCATGGTCATTGTACACAATAAAAATCTCTTTGCATTTTTCTAATTGGAGGTGATTCCTTGTGCTCGTCAGGGTGGTGCATAGAAGGTCATCATTTCTGCCCCTAGCTAGTAGGGATGCTCCCCATGTTTGTTGGGGTGTCAATGAGAAGGAATACAAACCTGCCCTTCACATTGTTTCTACTTTCTAATGTTATTATCATGCCTTGCTCCCACAATAAAAATTATCTCTGCTGCTTATTATATCAATTTTTGAGTTTATACAGATACTCGAGAGGACTCGAATTTTTATTATGTTTCTTTATCTCAAATATGCAGGTGATCAAGGACAGATTTAGAATTGTTGAGGGGTTTTTATTATATCAGTCTTGAGTTGATATACAAGATACTAAAGCTGTAAATTCAAATGTGTTCCTTGTGATTCAGCCACACAACAAACTGGACCATCAGCCAAAGACCATCCATTATCATTGGTAAAAATTATGTGTTCTGTTGTGCAGAAGGCCTCTTTTTATTCATTCCTTTTTCCCTTTATTGATATACTCCATCAGTATGTGTCACTTACTAATTAGTGCATGCTCTATAAATTTTTGGTGTTGTGATTTGGTAGGATGTTG
Organism: Panax quinquefolius; assembly: GCA_020205615.1. NCBI lineage: Eukaryota > Viridiplantae > Streptophyta > Magnoliopsida > Apiales > Araliaceae > Panax > Panax quinquefolius. The sequence continues at coordinate 9,775,851 of CM035172.1, read as the reverse complement.
GGAAAGTGCCACCTGCATTAAATGGGAAATTGACCTGAACGGCCTTCTTAGCTCCCACCGAGGTTGGAAAAGAAATCCAACTATGAGGTAATTAAAGATGCTATCAAGTTGTTAATGGAAAAATTCCTGTGCCTTTCTACGTTTTTCTTTGGTATTTCGATTAAGCATGCACTGAATTTCGAACATTATATAATTACATGTGCCTGAATTTTCAGGAAACGTACTCTCAGTAAAGCAAAAGTTGCTAATAGTACAACCACCACAGATCATTCCTGATAGTAAAGCGTCTATAGGAATTATCAGTCTGACCATAACATACCTAAGAAAGTAAGACTATCTGCTCCATTAAAGCAAGTTCTTTTCATCCTTTTGACCTTAGTTTAGGAAGAATGCACCGTCATGTAAAAATATTACTCTCCGGCATCCATACCCTAAGGTTCCGGTCATAAAAGGAGCAAGTAGCTACTGCAGTACTCTTCCTTTCACCTTCATGACATGGGGTCCCTCTCTGCCAATCAGCTCCATAAGCAAGTGATTCATGCTTACTGTATGTTTCAATCACTTCCGCTTCATCCCCCTTAATCTTGACAACTGCAAAGCCATTGTGCATACAAGCTGCTAAGACTACGCCTGGCACAAAAGGATGCTGCTTAATTCTCCAAACTCCTCCTCCTAAATTGATTGAAGTTTCATTTAAGGGTTTTGAGATTGATCTAACATCCCATACCCTTAGGTATTCATCATAGCTACCAGTAAGTAAAGTATGAGGGTCACTGGAACTCTTTGCAATGCAACAAACACCCATCTTATGTACTTTGCTATTCTGGAATGCCAACTCAGAAGGATTCCATAAATCCCAACAACTGAATTTGCAGTCATCTGAACCAGTATACACCAGCTGTGGCTGGTGTGTATCAAAACAAGTAGCCCAGAGCTCAAATTCATGTGCTTTCCATTCTTGTACTAAATTTAGTTGACACTCAAGAAGGAGATTATTGAGATCGAACCATCTGAAAGGCCCACTCACGATGGACGCGTTGCGAGGGGTTCCAGTCTAGGCATAGGCACATGGATGAACTAATTTTTTCATCATTCGATTCTTTCAGAAAATTCCCTACATCGAGCACAAGATACAATACTTTTGCAGATTAAATTCCAGAACTCATGACACACGTAGTGAATGACAAAGAACCAATAGAAAAAAATTTAAAAGGAACAGTTAAGATAGCTATGGATATCATACTTAAATTTCTCTGCAGGAACATATTAGATTATTAATTTTTGCAGCTATTTTATGCCTCTTGACTATACTGATTACACGAATGGACAAAAGACTGGGAAGCAACAAGAAGTAACCAAAGTACAATCCAACATACATACAAGAACTTAGAATGCTGAGTATCCAATTTACACAAAATATGGTCTACATGTATTCTATGTTGCTACTCATGGAAAAACAAAATAAGAAGGTTTTGCCTCCTCCCAAATAATCAGTATGATCAACAAGTTTAAAAAAGAAGAAAGTTGAACATGTGTGCATTTGTCAAGCAAGGAATTGACTTGACACGCCAAAGCTCTATTTGGTTTAAGGAAAGAGTAACCAGAAAAGGAAGAGGAAAGGAAAAAGGTAAGCCAGAGAGCTGAATGCAATTAAGTTATAAAGAAATTCTGTTTCTCTTTTTCACAAGTTTCCTCTGTTTCTTGTTTATCGAAAAATGTTTCTTTTAACTTTTCACTGCTTTAAAAAATATTATACCTATTTTAAGTTATAAAAATTCTTTATTATCTTTTCACATCTTCTTCTCCTAAGTTTTCCAAACAAGAAAAACTGAAACTTCTTATATTTTATATTTCTCTTTCCATACTAAATTTTTTGACTAACAAATGAAGCCCGCAAACAATGGAAAATGAAAATATGATGATTTACTTCATGATGCCTAAGGAAGAAGCAGTTTTCGACTTTTCACATTTGTACTTCCTGGGATTCTGATGTGACCAACTTTTCACATTTATACATCATGGTCCAATAAAAATCATCTCAGGAGTTTGTCAAATTAATTTTTGGCAATGCACTATCGTCTTTTCACACAACTATTGCACAAGAAAGTTGGATGAAACTTAAGGGCTAAAATCATCCATTCCGGCTATTCATTTGGTCACTTTATGACTAATTGAACAAACCTGGTAGTGGATCATTATCATACAAATACTACAAACATAATTGCACTTAGTCAGCTAAAAGTACAGTATAAGGCTCTTTTTCTTGAACAGACTGAAATCAGAGTTGATATCTGATTCTTAATTTCATACACAACACATATATGATGCGGCATATAATTAATTTTTAATATTAGCACAATTCCTATAAAAGGAACAGAGACTTGCCTAGTTTTATGGAGTTACAGAACTGAAACTAATATCCACCATAAGTGTCACTTGCACTTACCATGAACTTCTGATCCATTTCCTTTACTTTCAAGATGATAAAGCCTCAAGTGACCATCAGCATCAGCTTGAGCAAGCAAGGGACTCACGTCGTCCCCCACAGGATTCCATTTCATATCAAAAATACCCGCGGTTTCCACCCTATGAAGCAAGTCAAGGCAACCCAAATCAGCATCAACATTAAATAAAGATATGCTACCTGATCGGCTGGGTCGATCGCCCTCTTGAAGTGTGTATGTCGAAGCGGCTAGCACATTCTGAAAAGATTCGTGTGGACAGAATTCTACAACGTCGGCATTTCCGTCCAGATTGCAATGTGCAATATCCATATCTGATTAAAATTCAAAGCAGATATGAGATAAACTAATTTCATGTTCAGCTGGGCATTTTATCGAACAGATTATGAACCCGGATTGAAATTATACAAATAAATGAAAATTGTAGCTCTTAAAAAGCATATATAGAGAAATAAAGATAAACAAGCTGATATAAAACTTAATATCGAAGTTACCTTTAAATTAGTTGGGAGTTCTGTCGTTAGACGTAGGTTGATTACAACAACGTACTGAACTTTTATTTATACATGATCAGAATAAGAATTCTTCGAAAATAAAATGGAACTAGAGATGTTTTTGGGCAGGTAGAATATGGGCCTTAGGCATGGGCCACTATTCAGATTTTTCATAAATGGGCCTTCATTCAGTTTTGAGTTATCAACAAAATCTTTTCTTCGTCTTGAATATTGGGTATGATCTTATGGCCGATAATACCCTTTGGAATGCTAACATTTGGACCAAATGAACCTTCTTCTAGTTTATAATTTCGTTTTCTTGTCAAATAAAACCTTTTAATTTAATAAAGTAGTTTCTTGAGTAGAAAGTTTTGTTATTATTAGAAGAAGAAGAAGAATTGTTATTAATATGGGTCGACAATATTTATCATATTTGTTGAATGAATTGAAGATTGTACAAATGTAAGAGGGGAGGGACCTGGCCCAATTCACAAGGGAGTTATAGTGACATTACTTTCGTACGGTGGTCATACTTTCATACAGTAGTCAAAGGTTGAATTCCCAACTATTCCCTCCGTTTCTTAATATAGGTTGTTTGCACAAGAATTAAAAAAATGATTGAAAAACATTAACTATATTATCAATTGTCTATAATACCCTTCACCTCACTTATCTCATAAATATGGATCAAAAAATTAGGTGGAGTAATAAGGGGTAATTTGAGAAAAATAGTAATCAATTCTCCTAGATAACTACAAACGACAAATAATTAGAAATAAAAAAGAGAGTCTAAAACGACCTACATATAGGAATGGAGGGAGTACAATACAAGTAATTAAGGTCAGATTTGATTTGAACTTGCCCCACTAAAAATTCAATTTGAACTCGACTTGAAATATAAATAAAGTTTAAAATTATTTCAATCTCATATAATTTTTTATTAATATTTTGATTATATTTACTTAAAAAAATTAAATTTTTCGTGTCCGATTCATTAATTAAACGAGTTTCAATCAAATCTTATTTTATACTCGATAAATTTTATATGATAAATTTTGCGTAATTCAATATCAGTTGGAATCGGTTCAATTAGTAATTTAAAAGGAAAAGGGAGCCAAAATACCTAAAAAAATTTTTTGCTTTTTATAATTTCTAGAAAAATAAACAAATCAATGCGAATTGATAATCAATCATTAATGTATCCCGTCGTTTGTTTAATTTATTTAATAATAAAAGGGTATCTCCACTTACTATTTATAATGATGTTTTAATTTAGCAGCGGCGGCTAATATTCGAGAGAGAATCATAAAAAGTACCTTAATAATTTTTTGGAGGCGTGGTTTTAATTTTATTTTTTTTATTCTTTAAATCTAAATAAACTCACCCACATAAAGCAAACGTGATTACCACTCGTCTCAGCACTTTGCAGTAACAAAACATGCACGCCCAGTAGTTATGTTAATATATTTGGAGCTAGAAAATACTCATTTGTTATTTAAATGTAAACATCTGTACTTAACATGGCTATTTCGCTCATCATGAGAGGAGCGAGAAATAATATTACACATTTACACTCCCATGTATTAAATATTTACTACCACAATTCAGATTGTTTTTGAAGTAACGTTAACAATTTTATTTATGACAGCTATTTCATTTTATCATTTGCATTAATAGTAATTTATCATTTTTATTAATGGAAATTCATCATTCCATTAAAGTTGAGATCTATTCGGATAATGGATGTATTGTTTCGGGCTAAAAAGTAATTGAACCACTGCAATGGTTCGAAATGAAGAATTGAATCGATGCAATGGTTCAAATTGATAAGACTATTGGATGAATTATTACAATGGTTCAACATATATTTTCAAATCAATATATCGATCTATAATATTTAAATACATTTTTAAAGGGATGTATATCTTCAAAAGGATGTGTATCTCTTTAAAAAGGCACTTGGAAACTTATAAATAGATTGTAAATTGTAAATCCACCCAAGTTTTGTACTTAAAATCATTTCAAATCATTCTCAAGTTCTTAGAAAAAATATCATTAGAATATATTTTTCTCTCATTTATAGTTTTGCACTAGATTTGTTTCTACACAATAAATTCTAGTACATAGTAAAATCTAAGTATGTCTTATCTTAAGAAATTAATTTGCCGTAACCTTGTTTAATAGAAGTAGAGTGATCAACCATTCGATTCAAATAATAATATTATTGTTTTTTTCTAAACAATAATAATAACACTCACTTTTTATTTAGAGTTGACTAAATAAATAAAGTTACTCTTGTATGGAGTCATTTATAATTAGAGTGATTAAGTATGTTGATAGTTTAGTTTTAAGTGTTTAACAACAAAAAAATATATTTGAATTCTTAGTTTCATATTATAATTTTTATATTTTAAATTTTCTTGAGTATATGTCAAAATTTGGGATGTTTATAATTTTGATTACATTCTTTAATATACATTTGTTGTTGTTTTTATGCAATATATGTTGAATAATAAAATAATAATATTTATTACTATCTCTATCTTGTAAAAAGATTTTCTTTTAATATATTTTTTTTCCGAGTAACAACATTTGCCATTTTTACTGTAAATAATATAATTATGTCAAGTGTGACTTATGTTTAGTTTCATATTTGAGAAATAATTAACATAGTTTTTGAAACTTAATTTTGTTTATATGAATAATAAGATTCGCTTTATAATAATAAGTTTGTTTTACGTAATTTCAATATATTGAAAAATACTTTAAATTTTTTTGAGCTAATTTGAACTTTTTATGGTATTAAAATTTTGCTTTTAATTACAAAAAAATATTTGAATGTATATTACGTAAATTTTAATCTTTGAGGAATTTAATTAACAAAAAAGTGTATAACTTTATTTTCTTGGTAAAATGAATATTTGTTATTTATTTCAAAAGTTCATAATTTTATTAATTAGATAAAATTAAGTGAAAATTATAATATACAAATTTATATTTTGTGGATATATTAAATATTATAATATAAAGGATGTATTGGACATTATATTAAAATATTTTTGAATATTAGTTGGTCAACCACACTAGAGATAGTAAATATTATATATTGTAGATTAGAGGGGTACTGATCAATGTTACTTAAAAAACGAGATAAATCAATTTTTGGTACCTGTACTGGGACACGACTTACAATTTGTTATCTAAAGTGAAAAAAGTTACAAACTGGTGATTGTACTCGAAAAATGTTACACTCTGTTAAACATTAGGGACACGACTTACAATTTGATACCCGAAGTGAAAAAAGTTACAAACTGGTGATTGTACTCAAAAAATTTTGTAATCTAGTGCTTGTACTTTCCAATTTTTAAATAATCGTTAAAATTGATCCAACGGGAGACACAAATATACAGAGAGAGAAGCGAAGTCGACGCGAAGAAGGTCCTCGATGTTTTGTTCCATCTTTTCTTGCCTCCCACATTCACACCATTGCTCCACAATGGCACCGACAATTGGGAACTCTGGTGTAATCCATTCATTTTTGTTGCATGAACTACAATCTTCTTCCTCGATTTCATTTACGATTCCACTCCAAGACGAGCTCATCCTTTCAATTAAACACTGAAAACCCTTTAATAAACATATGGGAACCAGTAATCAAATGGAGAATCGAGACAAGAAGAATGAGAGAAGAAGAGAACCCTAATTTTCAAACAGAATAAAGATGAAATCTTACTGTTTAACAGAGTGTAACATTTTTCGAGTACAATCACCAGTTTGTAACTTTTTTCACTCCGGGTACCAAATTGTAAGTCGTGTCCCTAATGTTTAACGGAGTGTAACATTTTTCGAGTACAATCACCAGTTTGTAACTTTTTTCACTTGATACCAAATTGTAAAATCTTCATTCCATTACACAGTACCAAAAGTTAATTTATCCCCTTAAAAAACTAGAGAGGTGGTGAGTGTTATTATGATTATCTACATGGAGTGATAGTATATTCTACTCTTATAACTTATATTGATGCTTTAATACACAATCTATTAATATATTTTAATAACCCATATTTTTGTATTAAAAGATCATCTGAATAGTTTAGACTTATTTATATCTTAACTATAAGAGGACCTCTTAATACATATATGGCCTCTTAAAAAGTATTAAGAGGTAGAATGTTAAGATGCAATCAAAAACGAGAATCTTATTATGTTTAAATTCTTGAAATCAATTTATGGAGTCAATAGAAAAAAAAGAAAAGAACAGTAGTGATGGGTAATTTAAGTGACATTTGCTTGGCAAAGGGGAACGAAATGGTAATTGAATGGGAAGTATATCTGACGCGCTTAGAAAGAGTGGATAGGGAGCGTACATGATGAGGAAGCTAGTGAGTGATAGGCGTAGTTCAGGTCAGGTGTCTGGTGCCGAGCTTCTCTTGTTTGTACGCTAAAATCACACCCTAAAAAACTCAGTCTCATGAGTCCCACTGCTGCTTCATTTCCAGTTTCAATTTCTTTTCACCAGCTTTATCTAATTGTTCCCATTTCCCATCCGTCCACAAGTCTCTCATCACCAAACTAAAAGTTCATCATAAAATCACACGCACGACCTGCTCGCTTTACCACGTTAACGATCTTCTATTTGTACCACGTATCTTTCTGGCACAAATAATGGAGGAAATGTACGGACTCCGCTGCACGCCCCTTTACTCCGACGACACTCCACCAGTTGATTTGCCGGCGTATTACCAGTCTTTTGAGACTAATTTTAGTGAACAGATTCCAATATTTGGATCACCGACGACGGACATGTTCTGTGCATCGTCCTCGTCGGCTGTTTCAGATGCAACTTCAATACAAAGACGAGCTAGCACGGGATCAGAGGAAGAGATTTCTAATGCAATTCGAGCTAAAATCGCTTCTCATCCACTCTATCCTAAATTGCTCCAATCTTATATCGATTGCCAGAAGGTAGAATTGGACTCGAAGAAAACTTAAATTTGTTGCATGTGATCGACTTTGTTAATTTTATTTTTTAAATTCTCTCACTATATACCCGAGGTACAAATAGAAGATCGTTGTCAAATAATCTTCAAAAAGTATATATGTATCGGTCACAATCGGATCTGTGATGAAACCTAAAACTAGAAAATATAATAATTACAGTTTCGTGATTACGCTCTCTCTCGTTATGGCGTGATTGTTGTTCTGCAGGAACTTTTTTTTTTCTCTTCCAAGCTGTTCATATTCATCTTCTTAACGTCTTTGCGACTGAAGAACTAGATTGATTAGCGTTTTACTTGATGTGAGTGTCAAATAATCTTTAAATAAAAAGTTTGTTGTAAGCGAAATTTCCACGCGCCATATTAGGGTTAAGTTTTTAGTTAGAACTTCCATGAATTCGTCATTGACCTTGTGTTATTTTCAGGTCGGTGCACCATCGGATATTGTTGATCTGTTTGACGAAATCAGAAGAGATACAGACTTTTCTAGGAGATTCGTGGCTTCGACTTACTTGGGCGACGATCCTGAGCTCGATGAATTCATGGTCTCTCTTCCTTCGGTTCAGTCATTCACTCTTTAATACTTTCTTCTATCGATAACTAATATTTGGTTTTTTGCTCGATCTAAAAGGAAACTTACTGCGAGATACTTGTCAAGTATAAATCGGATCTCGCTAGGCCTTTCGATGAAGCAACCACGTTTTTGAACAGTATGGAAACTCAGCTCCGCAATCTCTGCAACGGCGCTTCTAGAACCTACGTTTCAGGTTTCTCTCTAGATTTATTCGCATCACGACTGGCTGTTGATTTGTTTAATCAGTTCATTGATTGTTGTGCTGTGGATCGATTTCATATATGCACTTAATTCTGTTGGTTTCACTTGAATTACTTTTTGCACCGGAGATTATATTTTATCACATGGAGGGGTGCCTGGTGCACGTTAGCTTGACACGTGGTGCACGATAGTATTCCTGCCTCAAATTAATTCTTCTTTCATCGTCTTAATGATTTAATTTGAATGTTAGGTAACAAGTTTGAGAGTAATGCCAAAACCCTAGAAATGAAAATAGCCTTTTTTGTAATATTATTTTATGGGATAATATTAATTGTATATATTAAATTAGGTTAATCCGTCGGTCTAATTAAGTGTAACATATGGATTCTAATTAAATCTAATATGGTGATCGGATATATTAGTGTGAGTAATTTAAGTAACTTTTGGCTTGTGATGAGTAGGATATTAGGTTAGTAATCATGAATAATAGTATAAATAAAGAACTAGCTAGCTAGTTCATCTCTCTTGATCCTACATACTCAGTCAAGGATTTTATAATATTGTCTCATCGAGCCATCGTTAGGGTATGAAGGAAGTAATATTTTGTTCATCCAAAAGAGATCAATTTCAATTTCGTTGCCTCCATTTCTAGTTGTTCCTCTCCTATCTATGTTAAATAATTGAATTAATTATTACAAATTAATTCTTTATACATTTTTATCTTTGAAATGGGTTACTATCTTTTATCCTCATATTCTCTCTTTAAAATGAATGATTTGACGCTTCATGTACAGGGCAGTGATTGACAAAAACTGTAGTACTGTTTGGCCTTATAGAGGGCGTGATTTAAAAATTTGCTGACTTTAAATATTAATGGAACCCATTAATATTTACTTCAATGGAACTCAGTAGTCCCTGAGAGACAGTATGGTCCTATGAGTAACGTTCAGTACAGTGGAGTACTTTGAAGTTATTACCCATTCATATTTTGGGCTAACAATTTGGTATTTGTCTGTACTTTTGTTAAACTTTTGATAGCATGACTGTATTTGACACTTTCTTCTTGTTTCTTCATAATTTATGAACCTGCAGCCTTCCTTTTGTAACATGATTAAAAAAAAAGCATATGGAAAAATGAAAATAGTATTACGAACAGGAGAAGTTGTGACTTTTGGTTATTCATCATTTATTTTTCATATTATGAGTTTCAAGATTGGTTCTAATCTTTAGAGAAGCAAGTAATTTGATCAAATTGTTACTCCACTTTTTAGAGGATTCCTGTTGTGATTTGCCGCCTCATGTACTTCTTTTTATTCTTATTTTTTTTGCCTTTTTTTCTTTTTTGTGTGTTTGGTATTGGTCTCTAAAATGTCTTGTTGAATAGCTTGAAATACTTGATTATAAATGACTATGATTAAGTGCATGCCATGGGTAGAAATATGAAGGTTATGTGCAGGGAAAGTTCTTTTGAGTGAAAAGGAAAGTGTAAGAAATGCTTACTTTACTCAAAAGAAACATTTGTGAATATAATTATGCACAGTTTCAAATGAACAACTAGCACCTGAACTTAAAGCAAATCCCTTTTATGTATTGTGATCATCCTATTCTTTATAGGCACCTGACCAGCATCGCGAACAAACACGTGATTTTGAGGCAGAGTCAAGTACAGAAGTTAGGATTAGATCCGAAGTATAATGTTAGTTCTATATATAATTAAGCTTGTTTTCCTTTGACATCTCCATCTCTTAATTTTAAATTCTTTTGTGCTTATTTTCAAGACTCTATAACTGCCTAGTGTTAAAATAATGGGTGGGTCTATTGTACTTAATATATACGTATGAAATTTGTTTCCAAAACAGTAACTTTAGTAATGGTGTACGTACGGGGTATTTTTTATGGTGTAGCATAAGTTAAGTAACTCCGTTGAAGAAAGTTGTACTCTCGTTCCTATAAGATTCGCGGAGATTATGAAATTTGCTTATGCATAAGTTACAGGTTACAACTATAAACTTTATCATGCAATTCATAAATACTAAAATTCAAACTGAAATCAGATCATGACCAAGGCACTTAATTAGTCACCTTTGTGGAAAGACGAGCCTTTTGTTAAAAAAATTTACAATAGGTAAAGAGTGGTAAGAACCAAGAGGGCATATGTTCTTTTTTGTGCTTGACTGCTTGTTTAAGTCAGATTTATCTTCCTGATAATTGCATGTTTCAGTTGTGTAAATCTCTGAATTTCTTAGTGTTCACCGAAGTACTTAAGAATACTTATCTATATAGGCTATAGGCAATGTCTCGTTTTCATCATTTTTCTCATTTGTAGGTTTCATATGCATTTAAAACTGCTAATCTACATAGTCATCGACTTATCATTCAAATTGTCCATTAAACATATCAAGGTCATCACAGTATTTTGATGCATATACTTCATCTGACCTGGTGTACATCTTTAATTTATACTTATATTTTTAGATTTTACAAATTAGTTAGGGAAAAAATTAAATAACTCTTTTTGTAAAAGGGTGTATGTACATATTATATATACTTTATCGATGAAACAAAAGGAGGAGCATCGTATCAAAAAAAACTGATATTTGTCTCTCTTATATTATGAACATGAAATTTACTTATTATTTGTGAGATTATTCATCTTGTAAAAATATCAATATAATTAACTATGAAAAAGGGTACATACGGGGGTAGAGAAGGGATCCCTAGTGCACGTGGACTCCCGCGGTTCCCGCTGCAGGTCTGCGGATACAAAAGTAAAACAAGGCACCACCAGCTGTCGTCAAGCTTGGTGGGGCTTCCTAGCCATTTGGATCAGATAGAATCACGAAATAATCCACCCGCAAGTGGCCTATAACTAATGGCTTTAGTACCCTCACTTTAATTTCTCATCCTTCTGCCTCAATGGACAATTGGTTCCATATCTCGGTTGCCTTAACTATTGGGCCGGTGAATGGCCTGTCATTACAGGGCTCAGTTCAGTCAGAGACTGTAAGTATGACGTATGAGCATCTGGAGTTGGAGCTGCCGAGCTGGTGCGTGGTTTACGGGTTACCAAAACTTTTTGTGTGAGAATTAAGGCCCGTACAATTCTAAGATGCAAAGACAAGACTAGACTACCGGCTTCAAACAACTCAAAGAAACTGATTCATACAGGTTCAACTTAATTTAAGGACGACCTTTTTTTATCCTTTTGTCAGTAGTGTGTTTGTGGGCCCTAAACCTTTTACTTCCGTGAAGTATATAATCACATCCCCGAGAACATTATGCCCATTACCCATTTCTCATCGAGAGCAGATCTTCTGTCCCTATTTTTTATATTTTCTTGTATCTCTTCATTTAAATTTTGACACATAACTTCTTATTTAACACTAATTAACTCTAAAATTAAATAAGAAGTTAGGTATCAAAATTTAAGTGGGGGGACACAAGGGGGACAATAAAAATTGGGACAGATGATTTGCTCTTTTTCTAATCTCCTTGCACTTTTAACAGTCATATGCAACTTTTGAATAAATGTCATTGACGGGACTTGGTTATAACTAGGGGTGTAAACGGTATTAAACGGATACAGATACAAGTATTTCCGTATCCGTGTCCTAAAACCAATTCATTATCCGTGTCCGCTTTAAATTGTCCGTGGATTTAAAAATATTATCCGTATCCATTATTCAAAAAATATTGAATACGGATAATATCTATTACCGCTTATTTTATCCGAATAGACAAATTATTCGGATATCCAGAATATCAAATTCGTTTATCGGTAACCTAATATAAAATTCATTCAAAATATTTACGAAAAAAAATTAAAGTTTAAATCATACATATTAATTAAACACAATTTAATATTTAAACCATACATAATAATTAAACATCCTAATCATAAGGGGAGGAAAATGTCAAACGCATCATCATAAAAATTACAAGATTAATTTGCATCTAACTTAACTTGATCGTACACCATTGAATACTGAATTTGCTTTCACTCTAATGTAAGTTCCTAATATATATATATATATATATATATATATATATATATATATAAGTTATTAGGATCTGATTACGGATATCCGTATCCATTGGATATATTCTGAGACGGATGTTAATCGAATACTGAATACGCTATATATCCGTATTCGTGTCCGCTTATTACTGGATACCTTTAAACCGAATATGGATATATCCGTTTTTTTACGAATGCAAATAATATCCGCTTTTTTTCGAATACGGATGTGGACGAATACGAATTTTCCGGTTACCATTTACAGCCCTAATTATAACAAATATTTGAATTTCATCCTTTAATTTAAGAGCTTCAGTATATTGTTGGGCGTTGTAATGCTAAATAGTAAGTAGAAGTACATGCTTTTTCTTCCCAAAAGCTAATATATAAGAGTATAATCTTAATTACTCACTACAAGGAAATCGACTAATCCCGACGGAGATAAGTTCGATGGACTGTATTCAGTCGAAATTAATATAATTTCGACGAAATATTAGGTCGAAAATAATTTCGTCCAAAATAGTTTATTTCCGAGGAAATTCCGTTGGGAATATAAGACCTCATATGGCGCCAAATTTCCCGCCAGCGCGAAACTTAAATTCGACGAAATTATGGTTATGTCCGAGGGACTGTACGTCGAAGATACTGTAATTCCGAGGGACGTAGGTCCGTCGGATATTCCGTCGGAAATATCTAATAAAACCTATCGACTGACTCAGGCCAGCGTCTCCCCGTATTCTCTCAGTTTTATATCTCTCCTTTCTCACTCCCTCACTCTCTCACTCTCTCATCTCAGTCTCTCCTCTCTCACTCTCATCTCTGGCGCCCACCTGCCACCAACACCTCCACATCCGTCGAAGATACGTTCGTCGAGGATATTTAATTTCTGACAGAACTTTTGACGGATCTTATTTTCGACGCGAATATTTACGATCAATATCGGCGGATATTTAAAATTTCAGGGAATAATGTAATTTTAATAGAATAGGAGTATGTCCGAATGAAAAAAATCAAATCGGACTTAAGCTTTTTTCTTGTAGTGGCTTAATCAAGCAAAAACATGGATAACTGTTATAACAAATTACGGTAAATAAAATAAATTAATGTAGAAACATAAAAATAATAATTTTAAGTAGAAACTCAAATTGGTGAAAAAATCACGGAGAAAGACAGAAGAAATTCACTAAATAAAATGTGAAGAATACAAGATAAGATAAAGAGAGAACTATGAGAATTATTAAAATACTTCTGAATGTATCTTCTTCAAAAAACCTAGCACATATATTTATAGGTCATACGAAAATTCATAACCAAATAAGATAAGAAATACTAAATTGAGTATAACTAGAAAAGATAATTTTCCTAAACCAAAACGGATTCTAGGTAATACCTAAATTCAAATCAAATAAGAATTCATGTTATACCCAACAAATCTCCACATTGACTTGAATCCTCCAAACATAGCACAAACAATGAACTTTCTCCTCTTTTCAAATGCACAACGTAACTAAGCGTATCAAAGACTAATCATGTCCAAGCTCTCAATTTTTTTTGAAGAGATTTCATCTCCTCATTCATAACAAACAACCATTTTATGAATCATTCAAAGAAACAACATCTTTATAAGTGACATGGTTACTATACTCAACTGTCTCGGTAACTAACAAGGTATAAGCAACATAATTTGAATACTCATATCTCTGTGGTGGTCGCACTGTCTTATTTGCCCTGTCTTTAGTGATCAGATATACTGATAGTCCACATGTTCCTTCTTTGAAACTATATTCTCATCTATAACAGTAATAGTAATAAGCACAGGATCTGAACTCTGTTGTGATTTCTGAACCTGAGGAGAAGTTACTTCAAGGTCCACCTTCTGATCAACACTATTAAAACTATCAATACAAGGAATAGAGGATTCCTTGTTCTTATGAAGCATAATAGACTCATCAAAAGTAACATACATGCTAATGATGACCTTTGCTGACTTCTGATCAGCACCAAAGTCTATAACCCTTCACACCAGAACCATAATCAAGAAAGATTCATTTTTTAGCTCTAGGTTTGAGTTTTGCCGCATTCACATGTGTATATGCAAGACAACCAAACACCCTAAGAGATGAATAATTTAGAGGATTACCTGACCAAACCTCTTCAGGGGTCTTACATTATATAGTTGTGCAAGGAGAATGATTAACCAAGAAAGAAGTTGTGTTCATTGCTTATGCCCAAAATTCCTTGCCTAAACCTTCATTTAACAACATGTACCTGACCTTCTCTATTAAAGTTTCGCTCATCTGTTCTGCAACTCCATTATGTTGTGTTGTCTTCATAACTGTACCATGCCTAACAATTCCTTCATTCTTGCAAAACTCAGTGAACTGATCAGTCTCATAAAATGTAAGGTCATTATCTAAGTTGAACCTCTTAATCTACTTTCATGTGTGCTTCTCAACCAAAGTCTTCCACTATTTGAAAGTCACAAACACAAAAACATCATTCTTATATTTCAAGAAGTAGACCCAAGCCTTCCTAGAATAATCATCAATGAAGATTAGTAGATAATGTTCACCGCTGCCTTTCAAAGAAACTCGTGAAGGGCCCCAAAGGTTTGAATGAATATAGTCCAAAATCCCTTTTGTTCTATATATGAACCGCAGTTTTGAAACTAACTCGTTTTTGCTTCCTTAAAACATAATGCTCATAAAAGTCCAACTTTCCTATTTTCTATCTAGACAAAAGACCTTTCTTACTCAAAGCATCCATGCCTTTTTCACTCATATAATTTAACCTCATATGCCACAACCTGGTGTCATCTGCAGTAACTCAAGAATAAATTGCATAATAATCTGTAGTTGTTGTCTTGTAGAACCCTCCAACTTATATAAAGTGTCGACCTTGATTCATTTCATCAACACAAGAGAGTCTATGTTAATCTTCATAACACCACCTTCAGCTGTGTACTTACACCCTTTTTCATCTAGTGTACCCAAAGATATGAGATTTTTCTTTAAACTTGGAACATGTCTAACATTTGACAATGCCCTGATTATGTCATCATGCATCTTAATTTTAATGGTACAAATGTCAATTGCTTTACATTTAGAATTATTTCCCATCAAAACAATTCAACCATCAAACGATTCATATAGAGAACTAATCACGAGTAGGACACACATATGATAAGAACACCCATAATCTAAAATTTAGCCACCGTTAAGTCTTTCTCTGTTATCGGCTACTAACAGAAGTTCATCACTATCCTCAGCAATACTAGCCTGAACATGCTTTCTTGCCCCCTGATTCTGTTGGTTCTGCACATTTTTTTCACTATTAATTAATATGACCATGATTATCTCATATCTATTCTTTATTTTTCAACTTCAAACAATTACGCTTTATATGTACTACCACTTTTTGAACTTCTCTCAACTGACCTTCATCTGACAAATAATCTAACACCTTGATCATCACTTTTTCCAAAAGTCATCTCATAATTTAATTTTTGTTTACTGATCATAAGATTTGTCTTAACATCCTCAATTGAGATAATGTCTTTGTCATAGATCATATTGTCTCTAAAGTACTTATACAAAAGAGGTAATGAGACTTAACAACAATAGGGCTTGATCTTCATCATCAATTTTAACATCAATATTCTGCAACTCAGTTACAATTGAATTAAACTCAATGATATATATAAGATTTAATTTGAGTACATTTTGACATATGCAACGTGTAAAGAAGTTGTTTAAGTCTCAATCTATTAGTGAGGGATTTCGTCAAATAGATATACTTTAATTTCTTCCACAAACCAGCAGTTGTAATTTCCGCTAACACATTCTGCAACACATCATTCGAAAGCCACAACTGAATTGTTGAAAGTGCTAATTTATCATCCATAGTATCTCATTTTGACTCAGATATCTCTCTAGCTTTCTTAGTTTCCTAATCCATATCAGACATATCTACATGCTTCACTGACTTACCTACAATGGCTTTCTTGAAGCCTTAATTAATGAATAATTAAGATCATCCTTCATCTGAACCTGCTAAAAACAGAAACTAATATTCTCATCGAATTTGTTAATATCAAATTTCGTTGAGGAAGTTGAACTCAACGCCATTGTATGGATCGATAATAGCCTGGTTATGATACCAGTTTGTTATGACAAATGGCAAACACAATAAATCAATAACGCAAAAAGATAAAAACAATAACACAAGATTTTATGTGGAAACCCAAATCGAAAAAAAAAAATACGTACGAAGAAAGACGGAACAAATTCACTAAATAAAATTTGAAAAATACAAAATAAACGGAGAATTATGAAAATTATTAGAATATTTTTGAATGTCTCTTTTCCAAAAAACCCAATACGCACCTATATTTATAGGTCATAGAAAAATTCTATAACCAAATAGAATAAGAAATATTAAATTGAGAATAATTGGGAAATATAATTTTCTTAAACCAAAACGGATTCTAACTAATATATAAATTCAAATTTAATAAGGATTCCTATCATAGCCACAGTAACATAATATTGTATGCATCTTGACGTTATCTTTATATATCAACCAATATATATCTTAAAATGTTAAGAAGTTGCCAATGAGAACTTGAACTGATCTTTCTATGAATTTTACCACATAAAAGCAGAAAATAAAAATGAGAAAAGTTGGTATAATATTACACCCCAGGAATGTGAAAAGCTTGATCTATGGATTCGTAGAATATTTTTTATTAATGCATATTTTGGTTGATTCTGGATTCCATATACATAACTAGTTGATCTTTTTATTTTTCGGTGTGAATGTATGTTTGGATAATTTTTATTGGATTCTAAAAGCTTTCTAAACTTACTTGCACAACAGGTACTTATGTTGTGATTGAAGTTGAAAAGATTAATTAATCAATGTTATTTTTGTTGTTGGGCTATCTACTGGTGTGTGGTTGTATATGATATGTTTGTAGGAACCGTGTTGATCGTGTTTAGATGCATGGTAAATCTATAGTTCATTCAGAATTGGTTCAACATGCACTTTCAATATTTAGCTCGATCTGGTCATATTTTGAAACTGAATCAGTAATGAGTTTTTTGTCAACCTTAATGACTGTACGTACCAGATGAAGGTGGTGCCCCTTCTGAGGAGGATTTTGGTGCTGGGGAGATAGATGTGCAAGAATCTAACCAAATAAGCGAACATCGTGAACTCAAGGATAAACTCTTTCGTAAATATAATGGTTATATTAGTTCTTTAAAGCGTGAATTTTCAAATAGGAAGAAAAAAACAAAGCTACCATGGGAAGCGAGGCAAGTATTGCTGGATTGGTGGGCCATTCACCACATGTGGCCATATCCTACGGTAATTTGATTTTATGGAGTAACATTTTTGGTAAACTACCCATTTCAGACTACTCCTCGAATATATATATATATATCGTGTTACAATATTCATGATATAATTTTGTGAGTACACGCATGATGCATGACCCTGTTTGCATTTAGGTTCATCTTGCATAAATCTTCAAAACTTATGTTGGTTGTACAAGTGGGTTTTATCTGTAGTACGTTTGGATGGATTTAATGTCCGGAAGTTGTGTTAAAATTGCTATTTATATCCAGAACATGCATGCATGCATGTGTAATTTCATGAAACAAGAACATTTTTTATTTTTTTATTGCAAATTCGTGAATTTTATTTTTGACACCAGAAGTAAGCGCAATATATAGGGTGTTGGTGGTCATGATGTCCTTGTTTGACACTGTATATGAGTAACGAATGCATGCAAAAGATATTTGCTTGTATATACAGTGGCTAAGCCACATTGAGGTTTGTGGGGTTAATCATCCCCACTGAAAAAAAAAATTATTTTATAATGTAAGGTAAATTTTAAAATTTTTAAGTATTATATATAAATTGACCCCACTAAAATTTTATAAATTTTCTATTATACGGGGTCAAATTGAAATTTTTTAACTTTGTCAATCAAATTTTAATCACATATGACTCATATCCTCTTAATATATATATATCTCTATAATATTTTAAACTAAATAATAATCGAATTTATATTATTTTTAAAAATAAATAATGAATTACTTACTTATTAACAATTGTGATTAAAAAAGTCTAGCATAAGTCAATATAGTGTATATATACCTTATATTATTACTCATTATATTTTCATTGTAATATTGTATATATATATATTCTCGAAAGTATAAAATATTAAAAAAAATTGGCTGCATGGTATTTTCCTGACTCCCTCCAAATTATTTATAACTCAAGTAATAATTTAATTCCATAATAAAAAAAATCCGCCTGCCACTATATATATATTTTCTATTAATTATGTGTTGTTATATATACATGATATCTAGTTTACTACAATAGCATACATGTTTAATGGTATTGTAATGTAGAGCTAGCTTGTCATTATCTTTGAGATTACTTTGCTCATATATATACAATATTCATTCATTATATATGTAGGAAGGAGACAAGGTTGCTCTAGCAGAATCTGCTGGCTTGGACCAAAAACAGATAAACAATTGGTTTATAAACCAAAGGAAGCGTCACTGGAAACCATCTGAGAATATGCAATTTGATGTAATGGAAAGTATGTGCGGGCAATTATTAAATGAATAATTGATCGATCGAGCTAGGTGGGATCATTTTCGAGCTTATTTTTTGCCCACGTACAAAATCTTTTGCCATCCCTGACTGGGACGGACTGCTTGTTAACTAAGTTGAAACAAGGACGACCATCACAGCTGCTATAAATTATATTTGAGGGTGTTTCTGATGTTTGAAATCATTGATCACTTCTCTTATATTCAACCTTCAGTTGACTTAATTTAATCATACATTTCAGGATCTCGGCCAATTAATATTTTTCACTACCAAATAACGTACCAGATGCTTTCTCTATCTAGTTTGTGACTTGTGAGAGTGAAGGAGAAGTCATTAAATAAATTTATTGATAATTACTTGATTGGTGAAATAATAGGCAGCAATAATGTCAATTACAAAAAACTTATAAAAAAAGTCATAGTATCAACAAAAACAGAACATTTTTTATTTAATTTTTTTGAAAAGACTTTTTCAGTTTTCATGTCGATGTTCTCCAAAAATTTTTTTTTTGCAAAATGTGCCCATGGTTACCATTTTGCCTAAAACGTAATATGTTGAGCTCTATCCCATTGTGCCTATGCAGTCAATGTTTGCCAATTCCAACTAGAGGAATTTGTATTAATTACAAGTCTATCAGAAATTATGATAAATTGCAAAATATTTTTTATTGTCGAGTAAGGAAGATTTTGAATTTAAAAATTAATTAAAAGTGGAGGCTGGGGTAAGGTTTTAATGAAAAGTTTTAAATTTGTGAAGAATGGGAAGTAAGAAAATCTGGTAACCAAAACTCATTACATATATGGCTTATGTAATTAATATAATTATAAGTTTTACACGAATTCCAAATATGAATAAAGATAAATGTAATGAGTAAATATTATCACATTACATGTATATCTTACACTACCTACATAATCATATTGAGGATTCAAAAAATCAATAATATATATATATACGGTATATCGATTATATAAATAATATTATTCGCTAAATAACGTTCTTTTTATCAAAGCGACGTAATTTTGGATACGGTGGCATTTTTTATAAATATGCGATTGATATAAAATGCCACCGCGCGTCCTCAAAATCTTAGTTTGATAAAAATAATATTATTTAATATATTTAAGAGAATCTTCTATCTCGATCAGATATATATATATATATATATATATATATATAATTATTCTTACAATAAATCTTAGTTGTGCATTTTAATATTTGTGGATTGGATGATGTCCAAAATATCCCTCGTGAATCCGTTATTTAATAATGTGGACGTTAGTTATGACTTCTATCAACATACTAAAAGGGTTATCATTTTTGGTCGCTCAATCTTTCGCAGTTTAATATTGCGTACGCTGAGTATGGTATATCATTGATATTTTTATTGATAGGTTGTGAGGTGGATATCACAATGAGAATAGTTTAGGGGGAAATATTTTTTTAAATTACCTGAAAGGATATAAAAATTAGGGGAAGATGTTGTATTTTATTAAACTTCATCTACAGAAACTATGTCAAATCCTAAAATCTCCAACTGAAAGGTAAAGAAACAGATTTTAATAATAATAATAAAAAATGCATATTATATTTGCTTATTTATTGTAGTCCCAGAAAAAGAGAAAGATAGAGGCTGAACTACTTAAGAGTGTAAAACAATGGCCTTTCGGTTAACCGCTTCTTGCCAAATGCCAACTATATTATGCACAATGATGACGGCTGAAGCGAAACGACCTTTTCCTTCATTTACATTCTTCATTACTGGCTGCGTTCGGATAGGCTTTCTGACTCGGACCAGCGTTGGCACTGACTTAACCAACATGGTGTAATATTCACCATCTATGGATGTTCCCCAAGTTCCATTAAAACTGTCAAATCGGGAATTTACATAGTATTTTGTAACGTATTTGAAATCGTGCTTATATAATTGGCATACTCACGGTCCGCAATATTAAACTGCAAACGGACTGATAAAAAGGATATCGTCTTTTAAGGGGAGTGTATTATTTTGCTAAGTCTAAAGAGCAGAGAGCCTTAGAGAGGATTTGAGCGAATGAATAA
Organism: Panax quinquefolius; assembly: GCA_020205615.1. Lineage (NCBI taxonomy): Eukaryota > Viridiplantae > Streptophyta > Magnoliopsida > Apiales > Araliaceae > Panax > Panax quinquefolius. The sequence continues at coordinate 9,754,402 of CM035172.1, read as the reverse complement.
ATTATCTGTGGATTGAGAATAAAAGTTTGAGAATCAAAAAGAAGAAGGCTAATCAAGCCATCCTTGTCATCTATTCTAAGAATCAAAAGTAAATTTTAAAAGTTTCTAATTTTATTCTCTAAGAACTATTTCCCTATAAATTGGCTTTGGTGAAGAATTCGTAAAGAGATTGGTTATGAATGTTTATGGGTTTGTGTAATCCATTTTATGTTATCTAAAAATAGTTTTAGAATAATTAAATTCATGAAAATGGGTTTAATGATGAAAATTTGAGTTTTTGTTGTACATATAAGTTTTGGTCAATTTTGAGACTAAAATTAGTTATGAAATCATGATGTAAACCTTAAATTGATGATGGATGTTGTAAGAACGTTGAAAAACGAAAAAGAACACATGTTGAATGAATCAATTTGGTTAAGAAACGAATTTGTAGCGAATGAATTCGCTAAACATGTTAAAATATGAAAATATAGCATGAACAATGAATTGAAACCCTTAAGGTGATTTGTTAAAGTTTTTGAAATGTTATAATTATTTGGTAGATGAGTAGTTCATTGTTTAACGAGTTCATAGAGTCAAAAACCAACTAATTCCAACTTAAAATGAAGAAGTTATGAAGATTTGAAGTATGTTCATCAAAAAATTGCAAAATCTGAAAATCTGGGCTAAGTCGGATGCGGGGGGCGCTTCCCGTGGGCTCGGCCGCGCGTCTGGGGCTGCTATTGGGCGTTGCCGCGCTGGAAATGGGAGCTATCGCGCCAATGGTGTTGTCCACGTGACTATTTTGACCTACTGTAGTAAAACGAGCATAACTTTTTCATACGAACTCCGATTGATGCGATTCAAGATGATTTAGAAAGATAACGAGTAGACCTACAACTTTTGTTCTTTAAGTTTTTTGATTTGAGGTCGTTAGTGTTAGGATATCACAAGTGAGTTGGAGTCCCACATCAGATAAATAGGTGAAAGAATGAAGGATTAATATTATACATAAATGAACCCAAGACTTAATGGCTTAAGCTTTTGGGTCAAGTTAGGTTCCAAACATGTATTGTAATGCCTTGGGTACGCGGGCTCTCCAAATCTTCTCCAATAATTGGTATCAGAGCTGTGGAAATTTGAACCCGGGCTAACTTCAAAAGATACACAATAGAGCCTCTTCAAAAGACACGCGATGGTGGTGAAAATTCTCGATGAAGGGTTGGTCTTTCCTTTAAGGTGCTCTCGATGGTGATGTTGAATTCTTGATGGGTTAGCCAAAAATTAGTTTTAAGAGTGGTTAACCGAGAATTGGTGATCTGCAGTGATTGAAAAGAAGATGTTCAATTCTTGATGGAAGTTGACTCTCAATGGACAAAAAGGACCCATAATAGTTAGTCAAGAATTGGTGTGTGGTGATTGAAAAGAAATGTGTTCAAGTGAGGGGGAGCTCTTGATGTGATAAACTCACTTGTGAGGGGGAGATTGTTAGGATATCACAAGTGAGTTGGAGTTCCACATCAGATAAATAGGTGAAAGAGTGAAGGATTAATATACATGAATGAACCTAAGACTTAATAGCTTAAGCTTTTGGGTCAAGTTGGGTTCCAAACATGTATGTTAATGCCTTGGGTACGCGTGGGCTCTCCAAATCTTTCCTATTTAGGAGGGGTCAAAATGGTCATCTTTGGGACTGATATGTATTCGGAGGAAATCGGAGGGCGTCGAGCATGCATATATGCAAGTGAAGTGCTTCTGTTAATAAAAGATGTACGTTGTTCTAAGTTATAAAACATGAATATTATGAAATATAATGATGTTTAACACTAATCAATGCTGTTTTAGACAAGTTGTATGAGTATGCTAAGCGTACGCAAGAGAAACGAATCGGGCGTGCGACGAATGAACGTCGAAACGCCGTGCCAAATGTTAATGAACTTAAAAAGTGTTTTAACTCAAATGAAATGAACATTATAAGATATGGAATGGAGTTAATATAAACCAATTAGGAGTCCTAGAAAGACTTAAAACACTTGAATGAACTTCGAGTATAACTAAGAAGAAATATAGTGAGATATAAGTCGAAAGTTAATACAATCAAATTGAACATTGTGTATTGATTAATAAGAAGGGTTATAGATGTAGAGTAAAGTTTACATTACAACTACTATGTGTTGCTATGAGACTAATAATTTATGTGCATGATTATATAATTGTGAAGGGCACGTGAAGTGTAGATAATTATAAGTTGTTTTCGGTAATTAGTAATTTACGAGCCAGACAAGTTTTTCAGTTTCTATTTTTTATGTGGACTTGATGATTAACTGTTTTAGATCCGTATTCCAAAAAGCATGATGTATTACATATGTTGTAAGTATGAAATGTTAAAGTCAATTTATGACTGCATTGGTTGAGTAAAGATTGCTGATTGGGTTATGGAACTCAATCTTTTATTTGTTATGTGATGTGCAGCATGAATGATATGTTTGGTCATATATTTATGATGTATACGATGATCATGTTATTATATATGTGCTACGTGATGCATGAAAATTGTTAAATTTTATTGAGCTGTCGAGCTCATTCTTGCAAATAGCCATTTTTACACGTTAAGGATTCAAGGTAACGTTATGTGTTACTTGAATGACGTGAATCAGGAGTAATGCATGAAGATTAATTGTTTAAGCTTAAATCATTATTTTTGAACCATTATTAAGGTTCTAGAAAAAATGTATCTGATGATGTATGATGTTTAATACATGTTGAGATGTAAAATTTAATCATATCCGATGTATAAAGGGTTTTGAAGATGTAATTAAGTTTTATTTATTAATCTTGATAAAGTGGGTAATAAACTAAGTATTATTCAAAGGCTTGTAAATGATAAAGGTTATGATTCAGGAAAATCAAAAGAAGAAGACAAAAAAGTTTAAAATTATTCTGCATTTTATTATGTTTAACATCGATTAATGATGTAAAGTCAGAATAAAGATGTATTGATAACGATCGAAGTCAAGGGTCGAATTGCATTAATTTTGGGGTCGTTGCAGTCTTGGCACGAGAGGCATGACACTTTCTGTGGCGGTGTGATTAGTCCACTGCGTCTCCATTTTGGGCTCCGGATGAAGTGGGCCATTTGGTGTTTAGTTGTGAGAGGCGTATGGGTTGACCCTAGTTTTTGTTCTGCGGATTTGTGATGTTGTGTCAAACACACCTATCCGATTTGCATACATTTGGATTCGTAGTCCAATGTGTGATTTGCTTGTGTGGCATTATTTTGGTTGCTTGTGTGACATCATTTGATTTGTTCGTGTGACATTATTTTGACTTGCCTGTGTGAAAATGTATATTTTTTAGCTCAAACGTTATGAAATAACACCCAGCCGTTTAATTCAGCCTATTATTTCATTGTATTAGTTTTGTTTGTTTCTGTTCAGTCCAATTAATTGAGTTAGTCAATTCAGTTCATTATTTCTTTACTTTTTTGTTTGTTTCCTTAATTCTGTTGATTCAGATATATTATATTTAGATCTTTCGAGAAGCTTAAGACTTTGTTCAGTATTTTGGCTCTGTTGATTTCGTGTATCATTTGTGTGAGACCCCAGATTTTATCAATAAAGATTTAAATTTTGTCAAAATAATTTTTAATATTATAGTGTGAATTTGAGATAATATTATAGTTGTGGGTAGTATTTATAAATTTTGCAAAGTATGCAAGTGGTTATATTATATTCGATTGGTCGGGGAATATTCGGTTTAGTAGGGAATATTAAATACAACTGACTCAATCATTGGTGGACCCTGGCAATGAATTTATTGTCGGATTGAAAAAACGATAAAAATATTTTATTGAAATAACGGCGAAAGTTTTACCGTAGTTCTTGTTGAACTACTTTCGGTAGTAAAATGCGATGTCGTGTGGTTGCGTAATAGCACGGTATTGATTATTGATGCTTATGTGAGAAGTCACTCGGTTTGATTCCATTATTGTCGATTAATAATATGAATTATTATAGCGATAATGACGTTTTGTTTTATTAAGTATTATTAACGTAATAAAAGCGAAACATCTTTATATAAAATAGAATACTTTATTAAAGTTATTACATAAATAGAATATATTATATTTTATTATGCATAGTATTTGCATAGTATTTTGCATAGTGTTTTGCATAGTATTGCATAGTGTTTGCATAGTAAAATGTTTTTTATATAAATAGAATATATTATATTTTATTTAAAAGATTTTTCTTAAATATGGATGATCGAGTTAAAGTAAATCAATGCAGACCGTTCATGGATTAATTCTTATGCATTCCATTTTCCTATAAATAGAAGCTCATTCCTTCATTATTTTCTTACGAATTCATTGAAACTCTAGAGAGAAAATTATAGAGAGAAGCTATAGAGAGAAAATTATAGAAAGAAGAAGAGTATTACTGCTACTTCACTACTTCTATATTAGGTTCTTTTACTGAGTAAGTGGTGTTATTCTTTCTTCTTGAAGAGAACTTACATTATTCCATTCATTATTATTACATTGGAATAACTTTTGTAAAAGTGGTATACCCTATACATAACTTTGTATATATGGCATATCCTATACTTGGTGAAATCCTTATGTTATTCCATTCTTATTTATTACATTGGAATAACTTTGTATAATGTGATTTACCTATACTTGGTGACATTCTTATTATTACATTTGGAACATCACATGCATGTGTTTTACACCTGACTGGTTAAAATCTTTATTATTCTGTTGGAACATCACATGCATGTGTTTTACAGGACTGGTTCCGTCTTTATCATTACATTTGGAATATCCTATCATGTGTTTTACACCGGATCTGTTCCATCTTTATTATTACATTGGAACATCCTGTCCGGTTGTGAATTTCACGACACGGTTCCGTTATTATTATTACTGTGGAATAACTTTGTCATCTGAAATCTGCATGCATGGTGATTTCTTTTGTTATTCCATTCTTTATTATACCCAAGTTGGTTAAAACTTTGACTTATACTCCATGAAATTAGTAGAATATCCTTGATATTTGCGTTTCATCCAATATCTTTCATGGAAATATTCTTACGATCATTCTTGAATTTTACTCTCTACTGAAACAATGTCGTGTTGACAATTTGGGCGTTAATAATTCATGGATTAAATAATTCTTGAACTTGTTTATTGAATTATTATGTCATTGTCATCATCCTCATGTTATATTATGTTATCTTTGGCTTACGTGCGTAGATGAACTTAGTATGATTATGACCGGGGATCATTCGGTATAATCATGACTTGATATAAATGATGTGACAAAAGTCCTCGATGGCACATGTAATGCGATGATGGATAGTTTTTGGTATGATTATGACGAGGGTGATTCGGTATAGTCATGACCATTGATAATTTGATGAAAATCCTTGGCCGTGATACGGGATGATTAGATGTGGTGGTTTATTTATTAAAATGAGTCTCGGCGATAAAATTGATGAAAACCTTTTAAAACCTAAAAGATAGTAGACTTTATTCTCTCTTGACTCTTTTAATGGATTGCTTATTCCAAGCTGCAGTTAAAGCGGTTGTCTATTGTATTTTATCGGTTTAACATTTGTTGAAGGCTAATGATAATTTATTACGCATTATCTTAGTCATAATATTTCTTCTTGGGCTAGTTGAGCTCACCCTTTCTTTCAACGTTCTCTTGAAAAATGAGAACATATAAATTTGAGACGAGTCGAGGGAACGAAGTAATGGTCCGAAGAATAGCATTAGTAGTCCTCACTATTCGCAGTGAAATAGTGTGATAATAGTTGTAATGAGGACTCCTTTTGAGTTTGTATAATATCTAGTAGACAATATTTGTATTCAAACTCACGGTTTATATCGTATTGTACCTGACGCATTAGGTTAGTAAGTTATATTTGAATTTATGTACCATGTAAGTTGCGACCCAAGATGGGTGGCGTATACCTAATTTTGGGGGGCGTCACGGTTGGTATCGAGCCGTAAGTGTGAAGAGCCCCGAGCCTCTCATTTGGTGACTTCTGTTGATGGGGAATGCACCGAAGCCGGACTCTCTCGTGAGGGACGCCGCCTTTTTGGCGTCTGTCGGTGTGGCGATAGTACCACCGATGTGAGTCTTGACACAAGTTGGTGTCGAGAGTTACAGATTAGTATCGAGCTTAGGATATGATCCTGGCTAAGATGTGAGAATAATCTTAGGAGGGAGAGCAGGGAATACCTTCGCTAGTATGACCTACCTAAGTTTATTTGGTATTTGATTGGTCGATCGAGTATAGTGATAATATATTGCATGTCAATTAACCCTTATTTTGTGTCGGTGTTTGAAAATGGCATCAGAAATGTTGAGAATAGCAATGGAGCACAAGAGGCTGTTGATTCTCCACGATCGATAATCGAGACAATGTACTGACGGGATGGCGATAATCCTCCTGTAAACAACAACACCGATCAATTGACTAACGACAGATGCGTTTAAGAGGTTTTAGAATTCATGCAACATCGGTGAAAGCGACTCACATGTCCAAAACGTGGGTGGAAACACGTAAAAACTCTCGGTGGTCACCGCTAAAACAATTCAAGGAGCTGGGACCACCGGAGTTTAAGGAGAGCCAAAACCACTTCGGTGGAAGCATGGATAAAGCAGTTACAAGATATTTGATGTCTTGGGATGCTCAGAAGGAGCAAAAGGTTCCTTTTACGCTTTTATGTTGTTGAGAGAGGCAAATTCTTGGTGGGAATCGGTAAAAAACGTACTCGACTTCTTTGTCTTGAAGATATCTTGGGAGAAGTTCCGGGAGTACATTCAACGACAAATACTTTCACGAAAGTATTACGCCACATGAAGGAGGTGGAGTTTATCAAGTTGGAACAAAACAATATGGCCAGTGTCGCGATACGAGACAAAGTTTGCGGAGTTATCACGGTTTCGTCCCACTTGGTGGATAATGAAGAGAGAATGGCGCGAATGTTTTAAGAGGTTTGAAGCCGGAGATCGTCGACATCTTATTTCTCATAAAGCGTGTTTTTATTCGGATGTTGTAAATAGGGCTCAATTAGTGGAAGCGCGATAACGAGTCAACCTTGACTAAAAAGAAAGTGGCCAAAAAAATTATAATACCGGCGAGTAGTCATCGAGCGGTGACAACAAGCGTGGAGGGAATCAACGGGCGGATATATGGTAACCACTTGGTGGTAATCGAGGCCAAAATAATAAGAATGGACATTTCAAGAAAAGGAGATTCAACAATGATGGAAAGACGTCAGCACCAGCACCTGTTGTTAAGGAAGGAGAAGGACCACCTATTATATGCTTCAAATGCGGAGGAGAGGGACACATTAGTCCGAACTGCCATACCATGCCGTCAAAGCATGTTATAATTGTGGAAGAGAAGGTCACTTAGCTCGATTTTGTCGTTTCATCAAAGACAAATTCAACTAGGATGGAGGCACCAAAGGTTGTCCCGAGACAAACCAAAGCCGTAGTTTTAAGAGAGGCGTTTTTTTCTTGTGACGAGGAACACGAATAAGATTATCACGGGTAAGTAATCACAAGCTCTTGCGAAGTCTATACCGTGTGTTGATACCGATTCTACCCACTCTTTTATTTCACCTAGTTGCGTTCAACGTTTAAATTTGACTCAGGAGAAGTTAGACTTTGACTTATTGGTTGAAACTTCGTTAGTAGGAGCCTTCGTTACCGCTTACTTTTTTTAAATCTTGTTTGATTCAAATAAACACTTTCACGTTACACTGTCGATCTTATCTTTTGAAAATACTTGCCTTTGATGTGATTTTAGGAATCAATTGGTTAACTACTCATCATGCTTTTCGTAAGGTTGTTAGCTTTTATATTCATAACCAACTGTTATTATCTGAATTCAAAGTAACCAAACCCTAAAGTTAATCAATGTTATATCAAGCCATAAGTAAAGAGCTCCGAACCTTTCGTTGTTGACTTCCTTGTGTGGAATGCAAAGCGGACTTTCTGTGGCGACATCGTGAATGAAGATGGCAAGTTTATAGGTATCATTGTGAGGTCTTATCTAGGTTAAGGGATAGAAGTCACAGTTGGTATCGATGTGACGTCTTATCCAAGTCTTGGATAAAATGTGATTTTTGAATGATATTTCTATCATTAATAAATTTCTTGACGTATTCTTGAAGATTTCTAGCCTACCTAGGCGTGAAATCGAATTTTGTATTGACCCGATCTGAAAACCCATTTCTTAAACCCTCAAATATTTCTTCAACTAAATGAGCAGTTTACGTGGTTTATGATGAAAGTCATAATAAAAGCATTGGAATAATGAAAATCATGGGTATTAAGTGGTATTAGTAAGTTTTATGATGAGTTATGTTGGTTAGTATGTAAAAACATGAAAGTTTCTTAGAAATCACAAAGAGTTAAAAATCAGATTTTGGTGAAAAACGTAACATGAAATTCAATTGACCATATCTCTTATTATATTTTGAATTTTTGAATGTGGTCAAGTCCTAGAGTTAGATCTATGAGTTACCTAACTAATCCAAGTGGAATTACTGGAAAAGGTGTTGTAGATTTTTGTGTGGACTGATTTTAGCAAAGGAGGCCAAAGCTGTAAATTTCAAAAATGCTACTGCCCAGAAACTTTAAGGGGCTGTTTCGGCCACTTAAATTATGAGAAAAATTCTGGCCTTTAGGGACATGAAGGTATATGGTATAAAGTATCTCCTGTCCAAAAATGAGCTCATTCTGACTTAAAATGAGCAAGTTATGACTCTTTCAATATTTAGGTTTTTCCGACGAAAAACGCTATAACCGGAGTTCTATAACTCCGATGACCATGAAATTTAAACTAGAAGCTCACGTTAACATGTGTAAGGTCCTGCCAAGATTTGGGAATTTTTGGAGTTAAACTTGAGGTAGCTAATTTCTTAAGGAATTAATTAGAAATTGATTTTTGAAAAATAGTAAATGAATTTTAAAATTCCGAGAAAAATATATTTTCATTATGGGACTATATTATGCTAAATCCCAGAAAAAATAATATTTTGGGACTGATTTGGTATTTTTCATGAAAATAGTTTAATTCTGAACATATGAGTTAAATATGTTATGTGAAGTAACAAAGTTGAAAATAGGATATTATGGCTAGAGAATCCTATATAGAGTATATGCATATTTTTTGAGAGATTTGATAATTGGTGATGATATCTTATGAGTATGGCATTTTGAATGATTAAATGCATTATATGGTAAAACGTAAACAATTAAGAAAAATTGTTTATAAATTTAAAAAATGATTAAAATATTGTTATAATATTAATGATATTAGATTATGAGATTATTAAGTGATTGATAACATGGGGATATTCTTGAATCTGGATAAATTATATTATAAATGTTTAATATTTATCCTTTATCTCATTTGATTGATTCTTTATATCATTATCCTCATGCTTATATTATGTTGAAAGTCATCTACATGGCACAGTAGTGCATAGATGGACTTGGTATGATTATGACCGAGGATTGTTCGGTATAATCATAATAGTAATTGAAAACACAATTATCTTTGGTAGTAGTGCATGGATAATTTGTGGTCGTGATCTTAATGAATACACAATTATCTTTGGTAGTAGTCATGGATAATTTGTGGTCGTGATATAATGAATACACAATTATCTTTGGTAGTAGTGCATGGATAATTTGTGGTGGTGCGTAATCTTAATGAATACACAATTATCTTTGGTAGTAGTGCATGGATAATTTGTGGTCGTGATATCTAATGAATACACAATTATCTTTGGTAGTAGTGCTTGGATAATTTGTGGTGGTGATATCTTAATGAATACACAATTATCTTTGGTAGTAGTGCATGGATAATTTGTGGTGTGATATCTAATGAATACACAATTATCTTTGGTAGTAGTGCATGGATAATTTGTGGTCGTGATCTTAATGAATACACGATTATCTTTGGTAGTAGTGCATGAATAATTTGTGGTCGTGATACTTAATGAATACACAATTATCTTTGGTAGTAGTGCTTGGATAATTTGTGGTCGTGATACTTAATGAATACACAATTATCTTTGGTAGTAGTGCATGGATAATTTGTGGTCGTGATCTTAATGAATATCCTTGGCACGTAGTGCGGATGATTCGATGATATGAATTAATTATTGAAATGAGTCTCGGCGATGAAATATTAATTCATGGATGTGGTAAAAAGTCATCTTTGGTAGTAGTGCATTGATAGACTTGGTATGATTATGACCAAGGATTATTCGGTATAATCATGGCCGTAATTGAAAACACGAATATCCTTGGCGGTGGTGCATGGATAATTAGGTGGTCGTGATACTATTAAGTGCGTCTCGAAAGACATTATTGGTTTTACGATTGTATATCTTTGCTTTTGTAGTGCAAAGATGAATTGTTAATGAATAGCTTTGGTAGATTTCAAAGATGAATTTAATATTTTTAAGCGATAAAGGTATTCAAGGTATCCTCATCTCTTTATCATACCAGTCGTACCCTAATTTCGGTGAAATTCCATAAGGAGGGAGATTGTGAGACCCCAGTTTTATCGATAAAGATTTAAATTTTGTCAAAATAATTTTTAATATTATAGTGTGAATTTGAGATAATATTATAGTTGTGGGTAGTATTTATAAATTTTGCAAAGTATGCAAGTGGTTATATTATATTCGATTGGTGGGGAATATTAGGTTTAGCGGGAATATTAGTACAACTACTCAATCATTGGTGGACCCCACAACAAATGAAATTATTGTCGGATTGAGAAAGAAAACGATAAAAATATTTTATTGAAATAACGGCGGAAGTTTTACCGTGGTTCTTGTTGAACTACTCGGTAGTAAAAGTACAATGATGTCGTGTGGTTGCGTAGTAGCAGACGGTATTGATTATTGATCGATGCCTGTGAGAAGTCAACTTTCGGTTTGATTCCATTATTGTCGATTAATAATATGAATTATTATAGCGATAATGACGTTTTGTTTTATTATTATTATTAACGTAATAAAAGCGAAACATCTTTTATATAAAATAGAATACTTTATTAAAGTTATTACATAAATAGAATATATTATATTTTATTATGCATAGTATTGCGTAGTATTTTTGCATAGTATTTTGCATAGTATTGCATAGTATTTGCATAGTAAAATGTTTTTGTATAAATAGAATATATTATATTTTATTTAAAAGATTTTCTTTAAATATGGATGAGTCGATTAAAGTAAATCAATCTGGACCGTTCATGGATTAATTCTTATGCATTCCATTTTCCTATAAATAGAAGCTCATTCCTTCATTATTTTCTTTGCAATTCATTGAAACTACAGAGAGAAAATTATAGAGAGAAGCTATAGAGAAAAATTATAGAAAGAAGAAGAGTATTCTCTCTACTTCACTACTTCATATTCGGTTCTTTTACGGTAAGTGGTGTTATTCTTTCTTCTTGAAGAGAACTTACATTATTCCATTCATTATTATTACATTGGAATAACTTTTAAAAAGTGGTATACCCTATACATAACTTTGTATATCGGCGTATCCTATACTTGGTGAAATCCTTATGTTATTCCATTCTTATTTATTACATTGGAATAACTTTGTATCTGTGCAGTTTACCTATACTTGGTGACATTCTTCTATTATTACATTGGAACATCACATGCATGTGTTTTACACGGACTGGTTTCCGTCTTTATTATTACTGTTGGAACATCACATGCATGTGTTTTACACCCGGACTGGTTCCGTCTTTATTATTACATTGGAATATCCTATTTGTGTTTTTACAGGATGCAGTTCCATCTTTATTATTACATTGGAACATCATGTCACATCGTGTGAATTTCACGACTTTGGTTAAGATTATTATTATTACATTGGAATAACACATACATCTGCAATCACCGCATGCATGGTGATTTCTTTTGTTATTCCATTCTTTATTATACCCAGTTGGTTAAAACTTTGACTTATACTCCATGAAATTAGTAGAATATCCTTGATATTTGCGTTTCATCCAAAGATCTTTTCATGAAAATATTCTTACGATCATTCTTGAATTTTACTCTCTGAAAGATGTCATGTTGACAATTTGGGCGTTAATAATTCATGGATTAAATAATTCTTGAACTTGTTTATTGAATTATTATGTCATTATCATCATCCTCATGTTATATTATGTTATCTTTGGCTTACGTGCGTAGATGAACTTAGTATGATTATGACCGGGATCATTCGGTATAATCATGACTTGATATAAATGATGTGACAAAAAAGTCCTCGATGGCACATAATGCGATGATGGATAGTTTTGGTATGATTATGACCGGGGGTGATTCGGTATAGTCATGACCATTGATAATTTGATGAAAATCCTTGGCCGTAGTACGGGATGATTAGATGTGGTGGTTTATTTATTAAACCGAGTCTCGGCGATAAAATTGATGAAAACCTTTTAAAACCTAAAAGATAGTAGACTTTATTCTCTACTTGACTCTTTTAATGGATTGCTTATTCATTGCAGATTAAACCGGTTGTCTATTGTATTTTATCGGTTTAACACTTTGAAAGGCTAATGATAATTTATTCTGCATTATCTTAGTCATAATATTTCTTCTTTGGGCTAGTTGAGCTCACCCTTTCTTTCACTTATTCTCTTGAGGAAATGAGAACATAGGCCGAGACGAGTCGAGGAGCGAAGTAATGGTCGAGAATAGCATTAGTAGTCCTCACTATTACGTGAAATAGTGTGATAATAGTTGTAATGAGGACTCCTTTTGAGTTTGTATAATATCTAGTAGACAATATTTGTATTCAAACTCACGATTTATGTAAATATTGTACCACGGCGATTAGGTTAGTAAGTTATATTTGAATTTATGTACCATGTAAGTGGCGACTCAAGATGGGTGACGTATACCTAATTTTGGGGGCGTCACAATTTGTATATCTATATTCGTGCTGGATGTAAGACCCCGAATTTTATGAAATAAAAGTATTCAATTTTTCTTATAATTACAATTCAGTAAATGGTAAAATTGATAAAAGTTAAAGTTAAGGGTGATATATGAATTTTTTTTTCAAAATATGCAAGTGGTTATAAAATATTCTTTCTGTCGGGGAATATTCGTTTGGTCATAGAATATTTTTTCTGTTGGGGAATATTCGCATGCAATGACAAGCCTTGATCATTTGTGGGCCCCATAACGGATAACCTGTCGGATGAAGAAAATGACAAATTTGAGTTTTTATAAATAACGGTAATAATCGTTATCAATTAACATTTGTTGGAATACCCGGTGGGTAAAGTAAAGTAATACAGCGTTGTTGCACGATAGCACACCAGGTTTTTTACACATTGTTGAATTATTAATTTTTACGTAAGAAGGCACTACTCGATAATTGTTACGATAATTCTTTATTCGATTATTTTATTGATTCAATAATTCTTTGCGTTGATATTTTATATTATCATTATTTTAATAATTGTCACTTCTACGATATTTTCCATTATCGAAGCGATAATTCATATTATCTCAATAATATTATTAGATAACATTATTGGCAATGTCTAGAAAGTTACGCTCTAAGGAGAGGTTTGGTCACCTAATTGCGCACCAAAGAAGGAGAAATTCTTATTGGAAGGCCCCTCTTTCTAGGGCTATGCGGTTGTCATTATTATTGTGATTACGTAATATTATTTGTGAATAATTAATTATTGATTTATATGATGAGAAAAATATTCATTTTATGTGGATATAGATGGAAAAAAATTTTAAAGTGACAATTGTTGAAAATCGATATTTTATCTTTTACGATAAAATAATATTTTATTATATTATTATAATATAATAATGGTGATATTTTTACAATGAATGAATGGGATATATGAGTATATGAGGAGGAAGAGTATTTTTGTTGCAAAAGTTGTTTAAAACATGTTAAACATGTTGGTGGACCCATTTCTTGACTGAAATTTGATTATAGCCTGTAAAATCGCCCGTAGAGAATTGAATTTCCTATAAAGATTCACGAGATTCAAATTTTCTGATAAAATGGCTATTTATTATGAATTATTGAAGTTTCGAAGTTCTGAAATAATTGATTTTTGGAGTTTAAAATATTTTAAATATAAAAAAAACGTTTTGTATTGTTGGTGGGTTTATCGAACATCTTTGAATTGGATGATTCAAAGGTTGGCGTGAAAATTTAATATATATATTATTAATTTATTAAATTTTCTACTTTGGTGTTCTAAGCATTTTCTTATAAATAGGGTGTTTATGTTAGAATTGAAAATCACACCAGAAACTAAAGATTTCTCTCTCTTTCTCTCTCTATATATCGAGCGTATTTTTGTGAGTATTTTAGTACTTCGAGTATTGTTATACGGTGCAAGTTCTTTTAGCACTATATTCAGTATTCCAGTCAGAAGTACTATTCTTTCTGAGGTAAGGGATGCTATTTTCTTCGTAAATGATATTATTTATTCAATATCATTATGCCAAAATATTGGTTTGAATTTTTATTAAATTTGAAACTTTTTCATGTAGAGTTCTTATTCATGAGTTCTTATTCACGAGTTACTATTCACGAAGCATGATGATATTTTTTTTGTGAAATTTCTATCTTTTGGTGTAAGTTTCTTATTCACGTATCGACCTTATTCACGTATACGACATTATTCACGAATACGGCACTATTCACAGAAAAAAAATTAAATTTTTGTTTTTCGTCCAAAATATCTATTATGGATACTAGCTTTGATTGTATCCATGTTTTGATCATTCTTGAATTTTACTCCACTATGATTATTTATGAGGTATTTTTGGACATGGAATAACTGAAGTACGAATCCTTAATATTTATTATTTTGTTTCAATTGGATTCGTTTTTTTTAAAATATTTTTCATCATCCTCGGTCCTAAATGATGATATAACCCGAATATCTTTGGCACAGTGCGTAGGAGATGAATGATTTCGATAAATATCTTTGGCGATGGTGCGAAAATGAGCAGTGTTTAGATGAATATGACCAATGATGAAAATCTTTGGCTTGTGGTGCAAAGATGACATGTTGTTGAATATCTTTGGCGATGGTCTGAAGATGAACTCGTTGATGAATATCTTTGGCCGTAGTGCAAAGATGAATTTATTAGTATGATTATGAACATGAATCGTGATTTGGTATAACCATGATCTTTGATGTTTCGGTGATGAAAATTAACTTTGTCTGGATGAGAAAGGAATTTAGAACTACAATTACGATTATGAGTTATACACGTGATTGTGGGCGAAATTGTTGATTAATGTTACGAGAATAAAACATTGTTGATGGACTTTTAACATGGAAAGATAATAGATTTTATAGTCTATTTGACACTTCTAATGGATTGCTTCGTTCATTGCTGACTATGGATGAAAAGTTTTATCATCTACCATATGTTCTAAATCTACGATTTATTACTATTGAAGGCTATTAATAATTTATTTATCTTTAGTCATGATATTCTTTACTTAAAGTAGTTGTCTCACCTTTTTTGCTTTTCTTCACAATTCCTTTCGGGTAATAAAAGTGTAGAGACAACGGGAAATAACGAGGGGAATAGAACGGTAGTCTATAGATGTTGAGGTGAGGTGAATTTAACTTGGAAGGGTGTTTTTGCCACTATCATACAAGATGTCTAATGACATACAACCTCGTGTCATCATAAAAGACGAGGTTGTCTTCATCCACTTCTAAGTATATTTACTGAGCCTTACTATATAATCTTGGTGTTTGTTTGGAGTATAATACCCAATTAGAGCGAGTGGAGATAATGATATGTCGAGATAAGACTCACCATTGGGAAGAATATGATAAGTAATCTTCTCCGTTTTCTTTTAGGGTCTATTAGATCAACCAAGGATAATTACGTGGTCATATGATATCTATCATAACCTTTAAAAGCATGGCCTCCCATGTATGCGAAGGTTTTCTTGAAAGACTTCCCAAATATTCTAATTTCTAAAACAATTTTTGACTATACCTTTATGTAAGGTGTCGTTTGTGACGTCTTATCCAAAGTTGGTGTCCGAGTTACTGATTGGTATATATTTGTATCCAAACTCACAGCATATGTATTGTTGTATTTTGCATGACAATTGTTGTAATAAAGTTGTAGTTGTTTTATGTACCATGTATTTGGCGACTCAAAATGGGTTGGATGGAATGGACCTATTTTGGGGTTGTCACACTGGACATTTGGCTCATGCTATGTTTTCTTCCAGCAGGTTTGCAGGGTGATTCAGGACTAGTGTAATGAGAGAGTTGTCTTCGATCATCTGGGTTTACTTGATTTTAGGTTTAGATTATTTTATTTGTTTTTGGAGAATTATATTTAGTACTTCATTGATGGATATCATTGTTAATATTTTGAAGTCATTAGTGTTTTGTTTATAAATTTATAATTTGTTGTGCTTTGTGCGTGACCTCCCTTTCCTATTCGGAAAGGGGGTGGTACATATTATTTTCATTTACTCTACTAGATTTATATGTATTCCTGCTATGTTTGCATAACAATATAAAAAGGATGGTGGAATTAATTAGAGCTTTCATAATCATTGTAGCACATTTACATCTCATAAACAAAATGACATTCTTGAGGAAATCGAACCCGTACGACAATTGAGGCATTTGGTAAAACAAGACCTAGATGGAGAAGAAACTGTTTGAGATAATGAATTGAGAGTGGATGCGGTTTGGAGTTTGTGCCCTTCTTTTTCCCTTTCCGTCAAATCGATAGTTTAGGCACGAGGTTTCTTACTAAAGGAATACTCGTCCCCTAAATTTTCTAATCTCAATTTTTTTTCTCCATCTCATATGCCTATGATATGCCTATGTGAGACCCCGAATTTTATGAAATAAAAATATTTAATTTTTTTTATAATTATTATTCTATTAAGGACAAAGAAAAATCTTATTTCGGCTGCGTTTCTCTTCTGCAACAGCATACACTTAGTAACATATCAGTAGTGTAACTACTAAAACATGCCTGAGTTTCATTATGGTAATCTTTATGCCGCCTCTACATTTTCTTTGTCAAAGAGACTAGATAACTGAACAGTTTTAGGCGAGTCCTTTGTTAAACCAAGTTTGGCGAAAAGATGCTAATTAGAGAGAGATATTAGGGAAAATACATCATTAGAGTTACTTTTGTGGATCTGTATGGTTGAAAGCACAAGAAGGGATTGGACCCACTTTGATGGCAAAAGAAATCCAAAATGAATTTGCTACCTATACCATTAAAATTATGTGGCCTAGGAAAGAATTTTCTTTTATTTTTCATGGATAGCCGAATTGATGTGCACAACCATTGGAAGAATAACAACTCATCAAATTGATTGGATTTATGTGGGTCTACATAAAATGATAAATTATGTTTTATCTTTGTACTCAGTTATGTTTTTTTGAAAATTTAATTTAGAATAATGAGATGAATAATTGTAACATGGATAAACAATATGTTTTTGTCAAGCCCATGATTTTCCTATAAGTACTTTGGTCACCCTCGGTCCTGCAAATTTTATTGTCTTAAAATTTTAGTCTCTTTTTCGAAATAAAGAGAATGACAATATAAATATATCTATTTTGTAAGATCCCTATTTATTCATTTTTCAAAATAATCGATAGAAAATTTTTCAATATATATATGTATATAATAATAATAACAATAATGGTAGGAGAACATAAACCGTGAGTGAAAACGGATAAAGGTGTTATTTATGGAAGGCCATTTTGTTTAACTTTGTAAAGATGTGTGGCTTCAAGTTCTTCTTCTATAATCTTGAGCGTATTTCTTTAGAGTTTAAGAAAGTTTTGAACGTAATCTGAGTTTAACTTCGAGTATATCCTCCATACTACCAAATGAATATATTTCTTTCAAAGGTAATGAATATCATTATTGTGTAAGGGATATTATTTGTTGTACTCGTAATGGGTATTATTTATCTCATATTCTGAAGAGATATTATTTTTGTTCAATATCCGTATAAAATAATATTTTCTTCCATACTCTGTAGCATATAAGTAATATTATTTCGTTTCACATTCCTATTTTTCCATATTCCATTGTTCATCCGGATATAATCAAAATTTTGAAGCTTTCATCTATTCAAGATTATCAGATTAAGAATTTACCTAGCTATTCAGGATTTATTTTAGTCATTTAAAAATCTGCCATCTCGTGTGGGATATGGATGACCTTTGATAAAAGTAAAAAGTGACACTTGCAGACTACCTAAATTGAAAGGAATTAATTAGTAATATTGTTATAAGAGTTCCCTGACTTCATAAAGTGAATATATAAAGAATAACCATTAAATATGGTGTACAGTGTAGTGGTGCCGCATGTGAACCTATTTTTCACCAACTTTGACCATGGTCGGCAAAAATAAAGCTAGTAGTTTATAATTATGTTTTTCATTAATTTTGAAATTTTAAATCATTTTGTTAAAATTTTGATTTCTATACTCCATGAAATTAATAGAATATCCTGTCGGTGCATATTACGCCTGATCTGGTTTCATTCTTTATTATTCTGTTGGAATATCATGTTTGTGCGTTTTCTGTGGGACCTTGATTAAAATCTTTATTATTACATTGAAATATCGCATGCATGCGTTTTACGCCTGAGAACACAATTCCGTCTTTATTATTACATTGGAATATCCCGCATACATGCGTTTCTGGCGGGACTGATTCCGTTATTTATTATTACATTGGAATAACTTTGTCTGTCATGCCAATCTGCATGCGTGGTGATTTCATTGTTATTTCATTCTTTATTATCTTTACTTGGTTATTGGTTTTACGATTTGTATGTCTTTTGGCTTTTAGTAGTCTGAAAGATGATATGTTGTTGAATATCTTTGGCGCGTAGTGTAAAGATGATTTGTTGTTTGATAAGCTTGACGTGTAGTGTGAAAATGGACATATGTATGACATGATCATGACCACTAGTAATCTTAACGAATATCCTTGGCCGTAGTCGTCGTGGATAATTGATGATGTGATTAGCGGGATAATGACCATTAGTTAACGATTTGAATGTCTTTTGGTAGTTTTGTCTTGTTTGTGACGAATGATTGATTGGTATGATCATAACCATTGGTTTTATAGTTGAATATCTTTGGCCAGTAGTGCGAAGATGATAAGCCGATTAGTGTGATCATTGTTATTACATTTGAATATCTTGACCTTTTAGGGTAAGGATATTGAGTGTAAGACCCCAACTTTTATAAATAAAGATGAATTTTCTATAAATATTATTTTTGAATATTATGGAATAAATTTGATATAATGTTATAGTTGTAGGGTAATATTTATAAATTTTGCAAAGTATCACAGTGTGGTTATATTATTCGATTGGTCGGGGAATATTCGGTTTAGCGAGGGAATATTAAATACAATGGCTCAATCATTGGTGGACCCTGACAATGTAATTATTATCCGGATTGAAAAAACGACAAAAATATTTTATTGAAATAACGGCGAAAGTTTTACTGGTTGATCTTGTTGAACTACTTTCGGTAGTAAAAAATACGATGTCACGTGTGGTTGCGTAGTAGACGCGGTATTGATTATTGATCTTTATGTGAGAAGTCACTCGGTTTGATTCCATTATTGTCGATTAATAATATGAATTATTATAATGATAATGACGTTTTATTTTTATTCGTATTATTAACGTAATAAAAGCAAAAACATCTTTTTATATAAAATGAGAATCTTTATTAAAGTTATTACATAAATAGAATATATTATATTTTATTATGCGTAGTGTTTTGCGTAGTGTTTTTTGCGTAGTGTTGCGTAGTGTTTGCGTAGTAAAATGTTTTTATATAAATAGAATATATTATATTTTATTTAAAAGATTTTGCTTTAAATATGGATAATCCAGATTAATGTAAATCAATCTGGACCGTTCAATGGATTAATTACTATGCATTCTATTTTCCTATAAATGAAGCTCATTCCTTCATTATTTTCTTTACGAATTCACTTTGAAACTACAGAGAGAAACTATAGAGAGAAAGAAGAAAAGTATTCTACTTCACTTTGCCAATATTCAGCCTCTTCTAAGGTAGGGAATATTATTTGTTGTACTCGTAAGGGGTGTTATTTTTCTTATTCATGAAGAAGAACTTGTTGTATTCCATTGCTTATTATTACATTTGGAATAACTTTTGTATACGTGGTTTACCCTATACTTGGTGACATTCTTCTATTATTCTATTGGAACATCACATGCACGTGTGTTTTACACCGGACTGGGTTCCGCCTTTATTATTATTCTATTGGAACATCTTGTCATGTGTTTTTACACCTTGACTGGTTCCGCTCTTTATTATTATTACATTGGAATATCCATGCATGTGTTTTTGGCGGGACTGGGTTCCATTCTTTATTATTACGTTGGAATATTCTGTGCATGCGTTTTCTGCCGGACCAGTTCCGTTATTTATTATTCTGTTGGAATAACACTCGCATGTCTTGATCTATCGCATGCATGGTGATTTCTTTTGTTATTCCATTCTTTATTATACTCGGTTGGTTAAAACTTTGACTTATATACTCCGTGAAATTAGTGGAATATCCTTGATATTTGCGGCTTCATCCAATATCCTTTCATGGAAATATTCTTCTCGATATTCTTGAATTTTACTCTACAAAAGCGATGTCATGTTGACAGTTTGGATGTTATTGGTTCCTAGATAAATTAATTCTTGAACTTGTTTTATTGAATTCTTATATCATTGTCATCATCTTCATGTTTATATTATGTTGAAAGTCATCTACGTGGCTGTAGTGCATAGATGGACTTGGTATGATTATGACCGAGAGACTATTGATTGTAATCATGGCCGTAATGTTACAAATGATGTGGTAAAAAATCCTCGATGGTAGTAGTGCATTGATGGACGATTGTTGGCATGATCATGACCATTAAAGAATACACAACTATTCTTGGCCCGTAGTCATGAATAATTGTGGTCGTGATACTAAAAAGAATATCCTTGGCATAGGGCGTGGGTGATTCGATGATGTGGATTATTTATTAAAAGTTGAGTCTCAAATTTATGCAGCGGTGATGAAAACCTTTTAAATCATAAAAGATAGTAGATTTTATTTTCTACTTGACTCTTTTAATGGATTGCTTGTTCCGCTTCTGCAGTTAAACTTAATGTTTATTATATTTTATAAGTTTAACACTGTTGAAGGCTAATGATAATTTATTCTGTATTATCTTAGTCATAATATTTCTTACTGGGCTAGTTAAGCTCACCCTTTCTTTCATTTATTCTCTTGAAATGAGAACATAAATTTGAGACGAGTCGAGGAATCGGAGTAATGGTCCAGAGGATAGCATTAGTAGTCCTCACTATTACGTGAAATAGTGTGATAATAATTGTAATGAGGACTCTTTTTTGAGTTTGTATAATATCTAGTAGAAAATATTTGTATTCAAACTCACAGTTTTATGTTGTATTATACAAAGGCAGTTATATTAGTAAGTTGTATTTAAATTACATACCATGTATCGACTACCCAAGATGGGTGATGTATACCTAATTTTGGGGCGTCACAGATTAGTATCGAGCTTAGGGATATGATCCTGGCTAAGATGTGAGAATAATACTAGGAGGGAGAGACAGGGAATACCTTTCGCTAGTATGACCTACCTAAGTTTATGTCTTTATTTTATTGGTCGATTGTAATATAGGGATAATTTGTTACATGTCAATTAACCTTTTGTTTTGTGGCGATGTCAAAAATGACATCCGAGAATGTTGAGAATAGCAATGGAGCCAAAGCGATCGTTGATTCGCCACATATCAATAATCGAGATAATGTGCATCGAAGGCGACAATCCTCATGCAGAAACAACAACACCGACCAAATGATGAATGATCAAATGTTCGGAGGCTTTATGAAATTTATGCAACAAAGAAAGAGAAGCGACTCTCATCCAAAACGTGGGTGGAAACACGAGAAAACTCTCGGTGGTCACCGCTAAACAATTCAAGGAGCTGGGACCACCGGAGTTTAAGGATAGCAAAACCACTTACGGCGGAAGCATGGATAAAGCAAATTACCAAGATATTTGATGTCTTGGGATGCTCTAGGAGCAAAAGGTTCCCTTTACGCTTTTATGTTGCTTGGAGAGGCGATTCTTGGTGGGAATCGGTAAAACGTACTCGACTTCTTTGTCTTTCAAGATATCTTGGGAGAAATTCCGGGAGTCGTTTCAACGACAAATACTTTCACGAAAGTATTACATATACGTAAAGGAGGTGGAGTTTATCAAGTTAGAACAAAACAATATGGCCAGTATCGCGATCTGAGGCAAAATTTGCGAGTTATCACGATTTGCGTCCCAACTTGGTGGATAATGAAGAAAGAATGGCGCGAATGTTTTTAAGAGGTTTGAAGTGGGAATACGTCAACATCTTAATTCTCATAAAAGCGTGTTTGTATTCGGATGTTGTAAATAGGGCTCGATTAGTGGAGCGCGATAACGAGTCAACGAACTAAAAGAGAAGCGTACGTGAAAATTATAATACCGGTGAGAGTAGTCGTAGAAGCGGTGACAACAAAGCGTGGAGGAATCAACAAAGCCGCGGAGATATGGTAACCACTTGGTGGTAATCGAGGGCCAAAAACAATAAGAATGGACATTTCAAAAACGGAGATTCAACAATGATGGAAAGGCGTCGACACCAAAGACTCGTTGTTAAGGAAGGAAAAAGACCACCTATCGTATGCTTCAAATGCGGAGGAGAGGACACATCGATCAAAACTGCGCCGTGCCGTCAAAAGCGTGTTATAATTGTGGAAGAGAAGGTCACTTAGCTCGATTTTGTCGTTTCATCAAGACAAATTCAACTAGGATGGAGGCACCAAATGTAAGACCCCAACTTATTATTAATGAAATTTAATTTTCTCTATTGATTATTTTGAAATAGTAAGGGTTGATTTGATTAATGTGGATAGTTAGGGGTAAAATACATAAATACTTCAAAATAAGCAAGTGGTTATAAAATATTCATTATTTTCGGGGGAATATTCGTTTGGTGGTGGAATATTAAATGCTTGTCGAGAATATTAAATACGACGGTAGCAAAATGACCATGTGGGCCCATAACGGAAAGCGATTGGATGAAGAAAGCAGCAAATATAAGTGGTTTAAAAATAACAGGCGTGGTTATTCTCAGATTATCTTTGTTAAAATACCCGGTGGTTAAAACACGATGCTTTACGGTATTGCACCAATTATTGATTCTTACGTGAAAGGCACTACTCGATAATGGTTACGATAATTCTTGTTCGATATTTTATTGAGTTAATAATTCTTTGCGTTGATATTTTATATTCTTTGTTGTTTGATAATTGTCATTACACGTATTTTTCATTATCGAAGCAATAATTCATATTATCTGAATAATATTATTAGATAACATTATTGGCAATGTCTAGAAAGTTACATCTAAGGAGAGGTTTGGTCACCTAATTGCGCATGCCCGATGAAGAAATTCTTATTGGAAAGCCCCTCTTTCACAGGCTGCACGGTTGTCGATATTGTGATTACATAATATTATTTGTGAATAATTAATTATTGATTCATATGATGAGAAAATATTGATTTTATGTGGATATAGATGGAGAAAATTTTAATGTGACAATTGTTGAAAATTGAAATTTTATCTTTTTACGATAAAATAATTCGTTTAAATATATTATTATATTTTAATAATATAATAATGGTGATATTTTACAACGAATGTGGGATATATGAGTATCTGAGGAGGAAGAGTATTTTTGTTGCAATAAATGTTTAAAACATGTTAAACATGTTGGTGGACCCCATTTATTATTGAAATTTGATTATAACTTTGTAAAATCTCCTGGTTTGTGGATTTGGTCAATTTCTATTTGGAATTTGGAAAACCTTTCTTACGCAAAGTTGTAGAAATTGAATTTCCTATAAAAACTGCGCATGATTTGAATTTTCTGATGAAATGGCTATTTATTATGAATTATTGAAGTTAGAAGTTAAAATAATTAATTTTGGGAGTTTTAGTTAATTATTTTGAGAAAAACGTTTTTTTAACTAAGTTGGCCTCACATGTGATTCAAATGGGCTGAGATCAGTTGTCTAAGGTGGGCAAAAGAAAATGTGAAAAATATATTAATATTATATTCAATTTTACTGCTTTGGTGTTAAGCATTTTCCTATAAATAGGGTGCTTAGGTTAGAATTGAAAAACACACCGAAGCTGAAGTTTCTCTCTATTTCTCTCTATTATATATTGGCGTATTCTTGTGAGTATACTTTGAGTATTGTTAGGCGGTTGCAAGTTCCTTCACCTTATATACGGTTATTCCAAATAGAAGTCTTAATCTTTCGAGATAAGGGATGTTATTTTCTTTTCAATGATATTATTTCTTCAATATCATTATCTTTGAAATATTGGTTGAAACTTTTTATCAAATTTGGAACTTTTCCATGTCGGGGTTCTTATTCATGAGTTCTTATTCACGAGTTCTTATTCATGAGTTCTTATTCACGATTCTTATTCAAGTACTATTAAGTGAAGCGTGAAGATGTTTTTTGTGGAATTTCTATCTTTTGGTGTCGAGTTACTTATTCACGATACTCGGACTATTCACGAATCTGACACTTATTCATAGAAAAATGAAAATTTTTCTTTTAAATCTAAAATATCTATTCGGATACTAGCTTTGATTGTATCCATGTTTTGATCATTCTTGAATTTTACACCACTATGATTATTTTTGAGGTATTTTTTTGAACATGGATAAAACAAAGTCTGAATCCTTAATCCTTAATCCTTGTCATTTTGTTTCAACTTGGATTCGTTTCTTTAAAAATATTTTCATCATCCTCGATCTTAAATGATGATATTATTGAATATCTTTGGCACGTAGGTCAAAGATGAATGATTTCTGAAGAATATCTTTGGTAGTAGTCTGAAGATGAGCAGTGTTTAGATGAACATGACCAAGTGATGAATATCTTTGGCACATGGTGCAAAGATGAATATTTAATTCGGATGTATATTGATTGATGTTCTGAGGGGATAAAAGATGAGCGATGAACTTTTAAATTCATACATAGAAGATAGTAGTTTGCATTCTCTACTTAACTCTTCTAATGAATTATTATTTCCATTGCGAATATTGATTTAAAATTTGTTGTCTATTGTATTCTATTAGATTTTTCCTGTTGAAGACTAACGATAATTTGTTGTATATTATCTTAGTCATAATATTCTTTCTTGGGCTAGTTGAGCTCACCCTTTTCCTTTTTGTTCCATTTTTCTTCTCGGGGAGGCGAGAATATAGCGAGTGCAATTAGGGTATGGAATGAAGGTTTTAGAAATGATTGTTTAGTAGTCCTCACCATTTTTTGTAAATTAATGTATCAATAAATGTGATGAGGATTTATTTGAGTATAGATATTGTTTAGAAGATAATATTTGTATTCAAACTCACGAGTTTCTTGTTATAATAATAAAGTTGTAGTTGTTTTACATACCATGTATTGACAACTTCGAGAATGGGTGATGTATACCTATTTTGGGGCGTCGCGGTTAGTATCGAGCTTAGGGATATGATCTCTGGCGGAGATCGGGAATAGAACTAGGAGGGAGAGCGAGTAAATCCTTATTTAGTGTGTCCTACTAAGCTTATTTTTTTAGTTGGTCGATATATAAGGATATTATGTGATATATTGATTTCCTTAATTAACCTTGTTTTATGGCGATGTTTGAGAATGTCAACCGAGAATATTAACAATGGAAATGAGGCCAGTGGAGAGCGCATGTACTCACCAAGCGAGGAGAGCGTCTGAGCAGTGTGATGTTCCTCTGTGAACAACACCAATGGCGAGATGATGAGCGAGGGGATGTTTAGAAGCTTTTTGCGATTCATGAAAAATCGAGACGAGGGAGACTCGTGTTCAAAATCTGAGGAGAAATGATAGCAATTCACGGGTTGTCACGGCCAAGCGATTCAAAGAGTTGGGACCACGAAATTTAAGGAAAGCGGATCCGATCATGCGGCGGAAACATGGGTCAAACAAATTACCAAGATATTCGATGTCTTGGGATGCGGAGAAACGAAGGTTCCATTCGCCACCTTATGTTCCGTGGCGAGGCGGACTCTGGTGGGAATGCGTAAGCGTACCCATCCGGCCCTACTTTCGGCGTGTCTTGGGAAGCGTTTGAAAAACTATT
Source organism: Panax quinquefolius (assembly GCA_020205615.1). NCBI lineage: Eukaryota > Viridiplantae > Streptophyta > Magnoliopsida > Apiales > Araliaceae > Panax > Panax quinquefolius. The sequence goes on along the minus strand of CM035172.1, from coordinate 9,728,063 downwards.
TAATGACAAATACTTTCACGAAAATGTTAAATCGTATGAAGGAAGTGGAGTTCATCGATTAGAGCAAAACAACATGGCCAGGTGTCTCGATGCGAGGCAAAGTTTGCGAGTTATCGAGTTTGCACCTCATTTGGTGGAGAATGAGGAGCGTATGGCCGGATGTTTCTTAGAGGTTTGAAACCCGGCATCGTCGATATCTCATTTCTCATAAACTTTCTCTCTATTCGGATGTTGTAAGCAGGGGGCTCGATTATTAGGCGAGATAACGAGTACTAGTCAACGAGGACCACAACGAGGATCGTACCGGAGATAGCGATCAACGAATAATGATAACCGGCGGAGAAAGCAACGAGACGGACAAAATGGTAACCACTCTGGTGGTAATCATAGCCATAAAAATAGAAGAAGCGAGTCGGGAGGAGATTTTAAAAGAGGAGATTTAACAATGACCATGTGAAGGCAGCGGTCTTGGCGTGACAACTAGTTCTAAGGGAGGAAGCGACCACCGGTCATATCTTATAAATCGGAAAAGAGGACATATCGTCAAAGCGCCTGACAGTTCAAGGTATGCTATAATTGTGGAAAGGAATGACATATCGCTCGAGATTATGCGGTGGCGAAACCTAGTTTAAGCGAGGGGACGGTGACTCAAAAAAACATCCCGAAAAGTCAAAGTCAACGATTCCGGGAAGAAGCGTTTGTTGTGGTTGGTCATAATCGAGGAACCCAAGCGAGGTGATCACGGGTAAGCTTATTTATAAATTCTTGCGAAGTTTATACCTTACTTGATCTGGGGTGCTTTACCCATTCATTTATCTCTCTGCTGCATGTTCTCAGCGTTTAAACTTGACTCAGGAGAAATTAGACTTTGACCTATCTGTGGAAACTCAGTTAGGAGAAACTTTCATCACATCCACTTTTTATAAATCTTGTTTGATTCAAGTTGGCACCATTACCTTACACATTGACCTTATCTCTTTAAAGATACTTGCTTTTGATGTGATTTTAGGGATTGATTGGTTAACTACTCATCATGCCAAAATTGATTGTTTTCGTAAGGTTGTTAGTTTTCATATTCTAACCAACTTTGTTATGCAATTCAAGCAACTAAACCATTAAAATCAATCAACGTCATATCTAATCATAAAGCTATTAGTTTATTGAAAAGCGGATGTCAAGCTTTCTTAGCCCATGTTATGGATTTGAATAAAGACACGTCAAATTTGAATAATATTCTGTTGTTATTGACTTTCTGGCGTATTTCTGAAGAACTTCCGGTCTACCCAGAGCGTGAAGTTGAATTCTTTATTGATCTTGAACTTTGTACAAAGCCCATTTCTAAAACCCCATATCGAATGGCTCTATTGAACTTGAGGAGTTAAAGGTCCAACTACGAGGAATTGTTGGACATCGGTTTCATTAAATCTAGTACATCTCCTTGGGGTGCTCTGTTTTATTTGTAAAGAAGAAAAGGCGGGGAGTATCGACGACTTTATTGACTATCGGGAATTGAACCATGTCACCATCGAGAATAGGTATCCTCTACCTCGTATTGATGACTTGTTTGACCGATTCTGAGGGCACAATTCTTTTCAAAAATCGATCTTAGATTACGGATATCATCGGTGAAGATTAGGCGAGGATATTCAAAGCGCCTTTAGAACTTCGATGCGGGCATTATGAATTCTTAGTCATGTCTTTGGATGACTAATGCTCTTCTTGACTTTCATGGATATGATGAACCAAGTATTCAAGGAATATTTGGATCGGTTTGTTGTTGTCTTTATTGATGACATCCTTATATATTCCAAAAGTCGTGAAGATCATGAGCACCATTTGAAATTTTGGTACTCGAAGGCTTCGTGAAAACAAACTATATGCCAAATTGAAGAAATGCGAGTTACGGCTTGAGGAAGTAGCATTCCTTGGGCGCGATGGTGTCGAAACATGGAGTATCTGTTGATCCGTGAAGATTGAAGCAATCTGAAAGTTAGGAGCAATAGAAAGTCGGTGGTGAAAGTCGTAGCTTTTTGGCTTAAATTGGTTATTATCGGAGATTCGTGGAAGGGTTTTCTCGAATCGCTACTCCATTAACTTCAGCTAACTTCGGAAGGATACAAAATTCGTTTGGAAGCGAAGAATCGAGAAAGAGTTTCCAAGAGCTTAAGAGGAGACTTATTTATTTTGTTACAACAATACCATCTGGTTCGGATGGATTTGTTATCTCTGATGATGCTTGAGGCAAAGGGTTAGGATGTGTTCTCATGCAGCGTGGGAAAGTCATAGCCTATGCCTGCGACAACTTAAAAGAGTATGAGAGGAATTATCCTACTCATGATCTAGAGTTAGCGGCCCGATCGTTTTCGCGCTAAAGATATGGAGCACTTATCTATATGGGGAGAAAGTGGAGATATATTCGGACCATAAAAGCCTTAAATATTTCTTCACTCAAAAAGAACTCAACATCTGGCGGCGACGTTGGCTCGAGCTATTGAAAGACTAAGACCACACTATTGATACCATCACGGAAAAGCGAGCGTGGTAGTAGGCGTTGCGTTGAGTAGAAGATCATATCAGAGGAGCAGTGCGATGATGTCAAGTATCTGCGTAGAGCCAACTTTAATAGAAAAAGTTAAGGTTGCTCGAGCCACCAGACCCGGGCTGATGCGTGTATGAAGAAGAAAGTACAAGAAGGAGCTATTAGGAGCGAGAATTGATGAAGAAGGAATACTTGAGTCCACTCTAGACTTTGTGTTCTAACGACTACGATTTGAAGTACAAGATTATGATGGAGGCACAATACACCATTTGCAATCCATCTGGAAGTACTAAAATGTATCGTGATCTTGACATACATTTTGGTGGAACAATATGAAGAGAGAGATTGCAAAGTTTATCTCGATGTGTTTAACTTGTCAGCGTGTAAAGGCGGACATCTAGTACCTAAGGGTCCATTGCAACCACTTGAGATTCGAAATGGAAGTGGGAACACATTACCATGGATTTAGATTCTGGTCTCTTCTACGGTTTCTCGAGGCATCAATGCTATTTGGGTTATTGTTGATAGATTAACCAAGTCTGCTCATTTCTTGCCGTCACGGAGACTTATTCACTTGAGCGTCTTGCTAGTATGTATGCGTGAATGAGATTGTGAGGTTGCATGGCATGCACTGTATCCATAGTTTGGGATCGTGACCCAAGATTCACTTCAAGATTTTGGGTTAGCTTGCAAAAAGCTATGGGCGCAGATTTACGATTGATTCGGCATACCATCCTCAAAGCAGACGGACAATCGAGAAGGACTATTCAAACTCTTGAAGATTTATTAAGACTACATGTCCTAGACTTCAGGGCGGTTGGGATAAGTATTTACCATTGGTGGAATTCTCCTACAACAATAGTTATCGAGCAAGTATAGGTGTAGCTCCATTTGAAGCATTATATGGGCCGAAAGTGTAAGCTCTCCGGTATGTTGGGGACGAGGTGGGTGAAGCAACATTTGTTGGGACCCGAGTTGAGTACGTATGACTACGGAAAAGATCCAAATGATTCGACAAGCGTATACAAAAGGCACAAGATCGACAAAAGAGTTATGCGGATCTTCATCGAAAGGGCGTGGAATTTAGTGTAGGGATCATGTATTATTGCGAGTTGCTCCATGGAAGGGAGTTACAAGATTTGGGAAGAGAGAAAGCTCGATCCACGATTTATTGGTCCATTTCAAATTCTTGACCGGTAGGAAATGTAGCCTATAGACTCGCGTTACCTCAAGTATGTCTCGTGTTCATAATAATGTTTCACATATCATACTTAAATAAATATGTGAAAGACCGAACCACGTTATAGAGTTAGAGACCAGGACGAGAGATCCCGAAGACTTAACGTATGAGGAGGTACACATCAAGATTTTGGATAGGAAGGAGCATGTCCTACTGGCATGAAAGTCATACCACAAGTTAAAGTTTTGTGGAGGAATCATCTTTATAAGGAAATGACACAGGAATTGGAAGCGGAAATGAAATCGAGGTATCTTCACCTTTTGAAACACACAGAATGCGTCGTCGATTTCGAGGGGCGAAATTTCATAAGGAGGGAGGTTGTAAGACCCCAACTTATTATTAATGAAATTTAATTTTCTCTATTGATTATTTTGAAATAGTAAGGGTTGATTTGATTAATGTGGATAGTTAGGGGTAAAATCATGCAAATACTTGAAAATAAGCAGTGGTTATAAAATATTCATTGTTGTCGGGGAATATTAGTTTGGTGGTGGAATATTAAATCTTTGTCGGGGAAATATTAAATGCTGACCAGTAGCGACCATGTGTATGAGCCCATGTGTGCGATTGGATGAAAAAGCGACAAATATAAGTGGTTTAAAAATAGCAGGCGTGGTTATTCTGAGATTATCTTTGTTAAAATACTAAATTGGTTAAAACACACGATAGCACGGTATTGCACCAATTATTGATTCTTACGTGAAAGGCACTACTCGATAATGGTTCACGATAATTCTTTATTCGATATTTTATTGAGTTAATAATTAACTTTGCGTTGATATTTTATATTCTTTGTTGTTTGATAATTGTCATTACATAGTATTTTTCATTATCGAAGCAATAATTCATATTATCGAAATAATATTATTAGATAACATTATTGGCAATGTCTAGAAAGTTACATGTCAAGGAGAGGTTTGGTCACTAATTGCTTGTAGATGAAGAAGAAATTCTTATTGGAAAGCCCCTCTTCTGAGGCGCTGCTGGTTGTCGATATTGTGATTACGTAATATTATTTGTGAATAATTAATTATTGATTCATATGATGAGGAAAATATTGATTTTATGTGGATATAGATGGAGAAAATTTTAATGTGACAATTGTTGAAAATTGAAATTTTATCTTTTTACGATAAAATAATTCGTTTAAATATATTATTATATTTTAATAATATAATAATGGTGATATTTTACAATGAATGTGGGATATATGAGTATCTGAGGAGGAAGAGTATTTTTGTTGCAATAAATGTTTAAAACATGTTAAACATGTTGGTGGACCCCATTTATTGGTGAAAATTTGATTATAGCTTTAAAATTGCTTGGTTTGTGGATTTCGGTCAATTTCTATTTGGAATTTGGAAAACCTTTCTTACGTAAAGTTGTAGAAATTGAATTTCCTATAAAAAAGCGCGAGATTGAATTTTTTGATGAAAGGGCTATTTATTATGAATTATTGAAGTTAGAAGTTAAAATAATTAATATTTGGGAATTTTAGTTAATTATTTTGAGAAAAACGTTTTTTGCAACTAAGTTGGCCTCACATGTGATTCAAATGGGCTGAGATCAGTTGTCTAAGGTGGGCTAAAGAAAATGTGAAAAATATATTAATATTATATTCAATTTTACTGCTTTGGTGTTACTAAGCATTTTCTTATAAATAGGGTCTTAGGTTAGAATTGAAAAAACACACGAAACCGAAGTTTCTCTCTATTTCTCTCGATATATTGAGCGTATTCTTGTGAGTATACTTTGAGTATTGTTAGGCGGTCAAGTTCCCTTGACAGATTATAACACAAGTATTCCAAATTAGAAATCTTAATCTTTAGAGGTAAGGGATGTTATTTTCTTCTCGAATGATATTATTTCTTGATATCATTATCTTTGAAATATTAGTTGAAACTTTTTATCAAATTTGGAACTTTCCATATCGTATTCTTATTCAGTTCTTTATTCATGAGTTCTTATTCATTCACGAGTTACTTATTCATGATTTTTTATTCACGAATATTATTCGTGAAGCGTGAAGATGTTTTTGTGGAATTCCTATCTTTTGAAAATTTTTCTTTTCGATTATCTGTTATCTTATTCACGTATTTTACAAGCCTTTATTAAATAGGTCCATTCCATCCAACCCATTAAAACAGTACAGCCAAATACATGATTTGCGAAATAACTACAACTTTATTATTACAACATATAAAATGATGATATTATTGAATATGAGTTTAAATACGAGATATTGCCATCTGAAGACAATATCCACATAAATAAATCCCCATCATAATTATTGATACATTATTTTACAAAAATGGTGAGGACTACTAAACAACTCTCTCTCAGAACCTTCATTCCATACCCAGAAACAACTTAGTACTATTACATTCTACGCCTCACGAGAAGAAAAATGGAACAACAAGGAAAAGGGTGAGCTCAACTAGCCCGATAAAGAATATTATGACTAAGATAATATCTGACAAATTATCGTTAGTCTTCACGAGGAAAAAAACTAATATAGAATACTGATAGACAACAAGTTTTTAAACCAATATTACGCGTGAAAATAATAATTCATTAGAAGAGTTAAGTAGAGAATGCAACTACTATCTTACATGTATGAATTTAAAAGTTAAATCGTCTATCTTTTATCCACTGTAACATCAATCGACATACATACGGAATCAAATATTCATCTTTGCACTCTGGGCGAAGATATTCATCGATTGATCATGTTCATCTAAACACATGTTCATCTTTTACTTTCTGGGCCAAAGATATTCTTCGATCGAAATCATTCATCTTTTTTCACTACTGGGCGAAAGATATTCCATAATATCATCATTTAAGGTTTAAGAAGATGATGAAAAATATTTTTAAAAAGCGAATCCGGTGAAACAAAATGACAAGGATTAAGGATTAAGGATTAAATACTTTGTTTTATCCACGTCAAAATACCTCAAAAATAATCATAGGGGTGTAAAATTCGAGAATGATCAAAACATGGATCTGATCAAAGCTAGTATCGAATAGATATTTTAGACGAAAAGAAAAATTTTCATTTTTTAGATTGAATAGTCTTAAATATTCGTGAATAGTCTTAGTATCGTGAATAGTCTTGTATCGTGAATAATAACTCAGACACCAAAAGATAGAAATTCCACAAAAAACATCTTCACGCTTCATGAATAGTACTTTCGTGAATAGTAACTTCGTGAATAGTAACTTCATGAATAGTAACTTCGTGAATAGTAACTCATGAATAGTAACTAGTAACCCACCCAGCATGAAAAAGTTCCAAATTTGATAAAAAGTTCAAACAATATTTGACATAATGATATTGAAGAAATAATATCATTTGAGAAAAAAAACATCCACTTACCTCGAAAAAGCGGTACTTAGTTGAAACAGGATATAGGCTATGACTTGAACTTGCATAGTATAGCAATACTCAAAGTATACTCAAAATACTCACAAGAATAAACTCGATAATATAGAGAGAAAACTTGATTTACGGTGTGATTTTCAATTCTAACCTAAGCACCTATTTATAGGAAATTGCTTAGAACACCAAAAGCGAAAAATTTAATAATAATAATATATATATATATATATTCCTCATCATAACCAAGACTCTGAAATCAGCATGTTTACAACACATGGGGGCCAACCAAAACAATAAAAACGTTTTTGTTGATATAAATAATTAAAACTTCCAAAATCGATTATTTGAACTTGAACTTCAATAATTCATAATAAATAGCTCTTTTATCAGAAAAATTCCAATCTCGCGAGTTTTTATAGGAAATCCAATTCTCTACAACTTTTGAGAAGAAAGTTTTTCCAAATTCCAAACAAAAATTGGCCAAAAATCCACATACGGACAATTTTACAAAATTATAATCAAATTTCGATCGAAAATGGGGTCCACCAAACATGTTTAACATGTTTTAAACATTTATTGCAACAAAAATACTCTTCCTCCTCGTATACTCATATATCCCACATTCGTTGTAAAAATATCACCGTTAATATATTATTAAAATAATATATTTAAATGAATTATTTTATCGAGAAAAATATAAAATATTAATTTTCAACAATTGTCATTTAAAAATTTTCTCCATCTATATCCACATAAAATCAATATTTTCCTCATCATATGAATCAATAATTAATTATTCACAAATAATATTACGAGAATCACAATATTGTGACGAGGCGGTTCGAGGAAGAGGGCTTTCGATAAAATTTCTCTCTTCTTGGCGCATGATTAGGTGACCAAACCTCTCCTTAGACGAACTTTCTAGACATTGCCAATAATGTTATCTAATAATATTATTAGGATAATATGAATTATTAGCGATAATGGAAAATCTTGTGTGATGACAATTTATTGAAACAACGATAATATAAAATATCAATCGACAATTATTGAATCGATAAAATAAAATCTTTGAGCGATAATTCTTTGTAACAATTATTGAGTAGTGCCTTCTTACGTAAGAATCAATAATTGGTGCAATCTGGTGTCTTCTTGTTCAACAATGCGTATTAGTGTGTTTTAACCACCGGGTATTCCAACGATATATAGCAGTAACAACTTCTGGCAGATTATTTATAAACAACTTATATTTGTCGTTTTCTTCATCCAATAAACTTTTTAGTTATGGGACCCACAAAAGGCTGCGGCGGTAAATCGTCGAATATTCCCACATCGAGAATATTCCACGACCAAGCGAATATTCCCAAAACGAAATGAATATTTTATAACCACTTGCTTATTGAAAATATTTGCGTATTTTACCCATAACTATCCACATTAATCAAATCGACCCTTACTTATTTCAAAATAATAAATAGAGGAAAATAAATTTCATTTATTAATAATTTGAGGTCTTCTGACCTCCCCTCCTTATGAAATTTAATCCTCGAAATTGGCGTGCGTACACAGTGTTTGAAAAAGATGAGAATACCTCACTTTCATTTTCGTTTCCAACTCCCGGTCATTTCCTCGATAGCATGGTTTCTCCACAAAAACTTTAACTTGTGGTATGACCTTCGTCGTGGGGACATATTCTTTCTATCCAAGATCTTGGCGGTACCTCTTCAAATACGTTAAGTCTTGGCTATCTCGTCGGGTTCTAACTTCGATGGCGTGGTTGGTTAGTCCACATATTTCACGTAACATCGATCGTGAAAAGCGTTATGAACACGCGCGTCGTACTTGGCGGTAAAAGCGAGTCTATAGGCCCACGATTCCTATTCGATCGAGAATTTTAAATGGATTAATAAATCGAAGGTTTGAGCTTTCCTCACCTCAGCGATTCTCTCGCTTTTGAAATAACACTTCTTGCACCTCCTTCTTCAAATTCATCGACTCGGTGTGTAGCTTGAGCGACTTTAACTTTATCGATTAAAATCGATTATACTCGTATATCATCACGTGGGTAACTAGAGTTTTCATCTCCATCTCTATTATTTGTAAATTATTGAAATGAGTCTTTGACAATATCGTTTTTCGTGCTTGTATCGATCTTCTACTCAACCGTCGGCTACCACGTTTAACTTTTTCGAGGATGGCATGGTGAAAACATGTCTTTGAAATGAGTCTCCTCTTGAGTTCTTGAAGCTCTTCCCACATTCCTTGCTCCATTCAATTTTGTATCTCTCTGAGTCAATTGCGTTAATGGAATAGCGATTGAGAATATCCTTGACGAATCTCAGATAATAACCAACTAAGCCTGAAAGCTACGTATTTAGATTCTGAAGCTTAGGTTGTTCTCAAGCTGTGACTCATATCCCACCTTGGATATGCGTTACAATGACACCTGTCGGTTTACTTATCGCTTGCGAATATGGTGTCCCCTACGGAGATGCGGCTTGGTGCATTCCACAAAAGTCACGGATAAAGGCTCGGTACCAAATTCTATAGTTGAATTTTTAACTCACGAAGTTCAATAGGAGCCATTCGATATGAGATTTTAGAAATGAGTTTTGTCTGGGTTTCAAATTCGATACAAAATTTAATATCGGGCTTTGGGAGTAAGCGAAAATTCTTCAAAAATCGTCGGGAAAAATTAATAACAACGAGAATATTATTCAAATCGGCGTGTCTTTATTCAAATCCATAACATGGACTAAGAAAACTTGACATCCGTAATAAGCGAATGACTTCATGGCTTGATATGAAAATGTTTGACTTCTGATGGTTTGATTGCTTGAATTGAATAACGAGTTGCTTAGGAATATGAAAACTAACACCTTACGAAAGTAATCAATTTGGCGTGATGAGTAGTTAACCTTAAAATCACATCAAAAGCAAATATCTCTATAGAAATAAGGTTAACGGTAATGTGATAGTAGTGACTGAATCAAGCAAGATTTCTAAACAACGGATGTAATGAAAGTTTCTCTAGCGGATTCTCCATAAATAGGTCAAAGTCTAATTTCTCGTAGTCGAGTTCAAGCGTTGGCGCAAGCGAAGAGAGATAAAAGAATGGGTAGAACCGGTATCTAGTAAGGTATAAACTTAGCGAAAATTTATAATTAACTAACCGTCTTAACCCGTTCGGGTTCCTCGCATTTTAATGAAGTCACGACAAAGCGCTCTTCGAGGAATCGTTGACTTTGACTTTTACGGGACATCCTTTTGAGTCACCATTCCGCTTGGTTGGGGTTTCGATATCGTCTGATCTCGGCGATATGTCCTTCTTTTCCACAATTATAGCATACCTTAAAGCTGTTGTGGGCGGTTTGGTACGATATATCCCTCTTTCCGCATTTGTAACTTGTCTGACCGGTGGTCTTTCTCCTCCCTTGGAACTAGTTCTTCTTGGCGGCGTCTTCAATGGTGGTTGTTGAATCTCCTCTTTTAAAATCTCCTCCCAGGCTAACTTCTTCTATTTTCATGGCCATGATTACCACCCGGAGTGGTTCTAGCCTTTGTCCGTATTCTTCTTTCTCCATTTGGTTATCGTTATTACGATGGCTACTTATCTTGATATGATCCACGTTATGGTCCCTCGGTTGAGCGTACTACTCGTTATCTCGCTCTAACAATGAGCCACATTGACAACATCTGAATAGAGAAAATTTATGAGAAATGAGATCTTGGCGTATCTTGGGTTTTGAACCTCTCGAAACATCCGCGTCATCGTTCCTCATTCTCCACCAAATGAGGTCTGAACACGGATAACTCATGAACTTAGCCTCGTCTTTGGGACACCGTCGTTGTTATTACTGCTCGATCTAATAAACTCCACTTCCTTCGTATAGCGAATACTTTCGGGAAGTACTTGTCATTGAATTGTTTACAAAGCGTCTCCCATGACATCTTTGAGTGCGGTTTGGATGGATGCAACTTTCTGATTTCCCACCGATGTCTGCCTGCATACGGAACATAAAAAGTAGCGAATGGAACTTTACATTCCTCAAGTGCATCCCAGACATCGAATATCTTGGTAATTTGTTTGACCCGTCTCTCGCTTATAATCGGATCAAACTTTCCCAAATTACAGTGGTCCCAACTCTTTGAAGCTGCTTGGTTGTGACCACGGTGAATTGCTATCATTTCCTCTGTATTTTGAACACGAGTCTCCTCGTGCGATTTTTGCATGAGCTGCAAAAAAACTTCTAAACATCCCTCGTTCATCATCTCGCTTTCGGTGGTGTTGTTCACGGGAGGTACATTGCCCGACTGTTGCGTTCTCCTCGTTGGTAAAATCATGAGGCATCTCCACGGTCTCATTTACTCCATTGTTAATATTCTCGATCGACATTCTCAAATCTTGTCGTAAAATAAGGGTTAATTAAAAAATCGATATATCACATAATATCCTATATCTTAACCAACTAACAAATAAGCTTAGGTAGGACACCTTGGCGAAGGATTTACTCGTCTCTCCCCTCTGATTCTATTCCCGATCTCACTTGGAGATCATATCCTAAGCTACGATACCAAGCTGTGGCGCCCCCAAAATAGGTCCATTCCATCCACCCCATTACGAGTGCTTGAATACATGAGTGCGAAATAACTACAACTTTATTATTACAACATATAAAGCTGTGAGTTTTAAATCTGAGATATTGCCATCTAGACAATATATCCACATAAATAAATCCCCATCATAATTATTGATACATTATTTTACAAAATGGTGAGGACTACTAAACAACTCTCTACAGAACCTTCATTCCATACCCAGCACTAGTACTAAGCTTACATTCTACGCCTCACGAGAAGAAAAATGGAACAACAAGGAAAAGGGTGAGCTCAACTAGCCCGGTAAAGAATATTATGACTAAGATAATATCAACAAATTATCGTTAGTCTTGACGAGGAAAAAAAAAACTAATAGAATCTGATAGACAACAAGTTTTTAAACCAATATTATGCGGCGAAATAATAATTCATTAGAAGAGTTAAGTAGAGAATGCAAACTACTATCTTCTTATGTATGAATTTAAAAGTTAAATCGTCTATCTTTTATCCTGTAACATCAATCGACATACATACGGAATCAAATATTCATCTTTGCACTCTGAGGCCGAAGATATTCATCGATTGATCATGTTCATCTAAACACTGTTCATCTTTGCTACGGGGCGAAAGATATTCTTGAAAAATCATTCATCTTTTGCCTTCTGGGCCAAAGATATTCCATAATATCATCATTTAAGGCGAAGATGATGAAAATATATTTTTAAAGCGAATCCGGTGAAACAAAATGACAAGGATTAAGGATTAAGGATTAGTACTTTGTTTTATCCACGTCCAAAATACCTCAAAAATAATCATAGGGGTGTAAAATTCGAGAATGATCAAAACATGGATCTGATCAAAGCTAGTATCCGAATAGATATTTTAGACGAAAAGAAAAATTTTCATTTTTAGATTGAATAGTCTTGCGTATTAAGTGAATAGTCTTGGTATCGTGAATAGTCTTAGTATCGTGAATAGTAACTCAGACACACCAAAAGATAGAAATTCCACAAAAAACATCTTCACGCTTCATGAATAGTACTAAATGAATAGTAATAGTAACGTGAATAGTAACTTCGTGAATAGTAACTTCGTGAATAGTAACTATGAATAGTAACTAATAGTAACTCATGAATAGTAACCCAGAGCATGAAAAAGTTCAAATTTGATAAAAAGTTCCAACCATATTTTTGACATAATGATATTGAAGAAATAATATCATTTGAGAAGAAAATAACATCCACTTACCTCGAAAATGATCTTTACAGTTGAAACAGGATATAGGCTATGACTTGAACTTGCCTTGTAGTATAGCAATACTCAAAGTATACTCAAAATACTCACAAGAATACGCTCGATAATATAGAGAAAAACTTGATTTACGGTGTGATTTTCAATTCTAACCTAAGCACCTATTTATAGGAAATTGCTTAGAACACCAAAGCGAAAAATTAATATAATAATAATATATTATATATATATTTCCTCCAACCAAGACTCCTGAAATCAGCATGTTTACAACACATGGGGGCCAACCAAAACAATAAAAACGTTTTGTTGATATAAATAATTAAAACTTCAAAAATCGATTATTTGAACTTGAACTTCAATAATTCATAATAAATAGCTCTTTTATCAGAAAAATTCGAATCTCGCGAGTTTTTATAGGAAATCAATTCTCTACAACTTTTGGAAGAAAGTTTTTCCAAATTCAAACAGAAATTGGCCAAAAATCCACATACGGACAATTTTACAAGCTATAATCAAATTTGATCGAGAAATGGGGTCCCAGACATGTTTAACATGTTTTAAACATTTATTGCAACAAAAATACTCTTCCTCCTCGTATACTCATATATCCCACATTAGATTGTAAAAATATCACCATTAATATATTATTAAAATAATATATTTAAATGAATTATTTTATCGAGAAAAAGATAAAATATTAATTTTCAACAATTGTCATTTTAAAATTTTCTCCATCTATATCCACATAAAATCAATATTTTCCTCATCATATGAATCAATAATTAATTATTCACAAATAATATTACGAGAATCACAATATTGTGACGAGCGGTTCAGGAGGAAGGGGCTTTCGATAAAATTTCTTCTTCTTGGCGTAGCGCGATTAGGTGACCAAACCTCTCCTTAGAAGCGAGAACTTTCTAGACATTGCCAATAATGTTATCTAATAATATTATTGAGATAATATGAATTATTGCTTCGATAATGGAAAATCTTGTGTGATGACAATTTATTGAAACAACGATAATATAAAATATCAATGCGACAATTATTGAATCGATAAAATAAAATCTTTGAGCGATAATTCTTTGTAACAATTATTGAGTAGTGCCTTCTTACGTAAGAATCAATAATTGGTGCAATCTGATGTCTTCTTTGTTCAACAATGCAGCGTATTAGTGTGTTTTAACCATAGGGTATTCAACGATGATACTTGTAACAACTTCTGTAGTTATTTATAAACAACTTATATTTATCGTTTTCTTCATCCATAAACTTTCAGTTATGGGGCCCACAAAAGGCTATGTGAATAAATGCGAATATTCCCAATCGAATCCACGACCAATATTCCACGACCGATATTTTATATTCTTGCTTATTGAAATATTTGCGTATTTTGCCCAAAACTATTCACATTAATCAAAATCGACCCTTAATGAATAATTTTTCATAACCACTTTTTAGCTTATTTAAATATTTTCAGTATTTTACCCATAAAGATCCGATGAACTTTTATTAATCAAATCGACCTCTACTTATTTCAAATAATAAATAGAATATTGATTTAAAATAAATTTCATTTATTTGAAGACTAACGGTAATTTGGGTTAACTACTTATCATGCAAAAATTGATTGTTTTAAGTAAGGTTGTTAGCTTTCATATTCTAATCAACCTATTATCTTAATTCAAACGACCAAACCATTAAAATCAATCACTTGTCATCTCAAGCCATAAAGCCTTTATTAAAGTTATTTTATAAATAAAATATATTATATTTTATTATCGTAGTGTTGCGTAGTGTTTTGCATAGTGTTGCATAGTATTTGCATAGTAAAATGTTTTATATAAATAGAATATATTTTATTTTATTTAAAAGATTTTGCTTTAAATATGGATGTAGTCAGATTAAAATAAATCAATACTGAATAGTTCATGGATTAATTACTATGCATTCTATTTTCCTATAAATAGAAGCTCATTCCTTCATTATTTTCTTACAATTCATTTGAAACTACTGAGAGAGAAAAGCTATAGAGAGAGAAGAAAAGTATCCTGCTACTTCACTTTGCCATATATATTAGGTTCTTCTAAGGTAGGGAATATTATTTGTTGTACAAGTAAGGGGTGTTATTCTTTCTTATTTATGAAGAACTTACATTATTCCATTCATTATTATTACATTGGAATAACTTGATAAAAAGTGGCATACCCCATACATAACTTTGTATCTCTGGCGTACCTATACTTGGTGAAATCCTTATGTTATTCCATTCTTTATTATTACATTGGAATAACTTTATCTGTGATTTACCCTATACTTGGTGACATTCTTCTATTATTACATTTGGAACATCACATGCGTGTGTTTTTACAGGACACTGGTTAAAATTTTTATTATTACTGTTGGAACATCACATGCATGTGTTTTTACAGGACATGGTTAAAATCTTTATCGATACATTGGAATATCCTATACGTGTGTTTTACAGGATGCAGTTCCATCTTTATTATTACATTGGAACATCACATGGGTGTGAATTTCACGACTGGTTAGTTATTATTATTACATTGGAATAACTTTTACATCTGAAGTCTGCGCGTGCGTGGTGATTTTTTTGTTATTCCATTCTTTATTATACCAAGTTGGTTAAAACTTTGACTTATACTCCATGAAATTAGTAGAATATCCTTGATATTTATGTTTCATCCGATATCTTTCATGGAAATATTCTTACGATCATTCTTGAATTTTACTCTCAAAAAGCGATGTCGTGTTGACAATTTGGGCGTTAATAATTCTGGATAAAATAATTCTTGAACTTGTTTTATTGAATTCTTATATCATTGTCATCATCCTCATGTTTATATTTTTTTTAAAGTCATACATGGCTTTTGTAGAGCATGGATGGACTTGGTATGATTATGACCGAGGATTATTCGGTTGTAATCATGGCCGTAATATTACAAATGATGTGGTAAAAAAAATCCTCGATTGGTAGTAGTGCATTGATGGGCGATTGTTGGCATGATCATGACCATTAATGAATACACTGACTATTCTTGGCCCGTAGTGCATGAATAATTGTGGTGGTTGATCTTAAAGAATATCCTTGGCCGTAGTAGTGCGGGGTGATTCGATGATGTGGATTATTTATTAAAAGTGAGTCTCGACTTTATGATGATGAAAAAACCTTTTAAATCATAAAAGATAGTAGATTTTATTTTCTACTTGACTCTTTTAATGGATTATTTGTTCATTACTTTGTTAAACTTGATGTTTATTATATTTTATCGGTTTAACATTTGTTGAAGGCTATTGATAATTTATTACGCATTATCTTAGTCGTAATATTTCTTCTTGGGGCTAGTTGAGCTCACCCTTTTCTTTCCTTTATTCTCTTGAGAAATGAGAACATAGGCTGAGACGAGTCGGGGAGCGGAGTAATGGTCGGAAGGATAGCATTAGTAGTCCTCACTATTACGTGAAATAGTGTGATAATAATTGTAATGAGGACTCCTTTTGAGTTTGTATAATATCTAGTAGACAATATTTGTATTCAAACTCACGATTTATATATGTCGTATTGTACCACGACAGTTATATTAATAAGTTGTATTTAAATTACATACCATGTATATCGACTACCCAGATGGGTGATGTATACCTAATTTTGGGGGCGTCACGGTTAGTATCGAGCTTGAGGATATGATCCTGGGCTAAGATGTGAGAAAAGTACTAGGAGGGAGGCGGGGAATACCTTCCATTAGTATGACCTACCTAAGTTTATGTGCTATTTTATTGGTCGGTCGAGAATATAAAGATAATTTGTTACATGTCGATTAATCTTTTGTTTTGTGGCGATGTCTGAAAATGACATCGAGAATGTTGAGAATAGCAATGGAGCACGATCGATCGTTGATTTACCACATATCGATAATCGGGATAATGTGCATCGGAAGGTGACAATCCTCATACAAACAATAACAACGACCAAATGATGAATGATCGAATGTTCGGAGGCTTTATGCAATTTATCTGACAATGAAGCGAGGCGACTCTATCCAAAACGTGGGGTGGAAACACGAAAACTCTCGGGCGGTCACCGCTAAACAATTCGAGGAGCTGGGACCACCGGAGTTTAAGGAGAGCAAAACCACTTACGGCGGAAGCATGGATAAAAGCAGATTACCAAGATATTTGATGTCTTGGGATGCTCAGAAAGCAAAAGGTTCCTTTTGCCACATTTATGTTGCGGCGGAGAGGCGGATTCTTGGTGGGAATCGGTAAAAGCGTACTCGACTTTCTTGTCTTGAAGATATCTTGGGAGAAGTTCGAGAGGCATTCAACAACAAATACTTTCACGAAAGTATTACATACATGAAGGAGGTGGAGTTTATCAAGTTGGAACAAAACAATATGGCCAGTGTAATACATGATCTGAGGCAAAATTTGCGGAGTTATCACGGTTTGTGTCCCACTTGGTGGATAATGAAGAGAGAATGACACGAATGTTTTTAAGAGGTTTGAAGTCGGAGATCGTCGACATCTTATTTCTCGTAAATTGTGTTTGTATTGAGATGTTGTAAATAGGGCTCGATTAGTGGAGCGCGATAACGAGTCAACGAACTAAAAGAAGCGGTAAGGCAAAATTATAATACCGGCGAGTAGTCATCGAAGCGGTGACAACAAGCGTGGAGGAATCAACGGGCGGATATATGTAACCACTTGGTGGTGTCGGGGCCAAAAACAATAAGAATGGACATTTCAAAGAAGCGGAGATTCAACAATGATGGAAAGAGCGTCGGCCACCAAACACCGTTGTTAAGGAAGGAGAAAGACCACCTATCATATGCTTCAAATCGGAGAAGAGGACACATCGGTCCGAAATGCGTGCCATGCCATCAAAGTCAAAGCGTGTTATAATTGTGGAAGAAAGGTCACTTAGCTCGATTTTGTGGTTTCTGAAAGACAAATTCAACTAGGATGGAGGCACCAAAGTAGTCGAGAAAAGTCAAAAACCGGTAGTCTGAGGAGGCGTTTGTTGTGACCTCCCGGAGAGGCAAGGAACGAAATGAGGTCATCACGGGTAAGCTTATCATAAACTCTAATGAAGTCTATACTTTATTTGATCTGGGTTCTACCCATTCTTTTATTTCTCCTACTTGCGCTCATCGATTAAATTTGACTCAGGAGAAATTAGACTTTGACTTATCTGTGGAAACTCTGTTGGGAGAAACCTTCATTACATCCAATTGTTTATAAGTCTTGTTTGGTTCAAATCGGTACCCTCACATTACTGTCGATCTTATTTCATTAAAAATACTTGCATTTGGCGTGATTACTAGGGATTGATTGGTTAACTACTTATCATGCAAAAATTGATTGTTTTAAGTAAGGTTGTTAGCTTTCATATTCCTAATCAACCTATTATCACAATTCAAACGACCAAACCATTAAAATCAATCACGGTCATCTCAAGCCATAAAAGCTATTAGTTTATTGAAAAAAAGCGGATGTCAAGCTTTCTTAGCTCATATCACAATTTAAACAAAAATAAATGATTTTGAGCGATATTTCTATTGTTAATAAATTTCTGACGTATTCCCAGAAGAACTTCTGGCCTACCCCAGGCGTGAAATTGAATTTTGTATCGACCTTGAACACGGTACAAAACCTATTTCAAAGCCCATGTCGAATAGCTCTATTGAACTTGAGGAGTTAAAGACCCAATGCGAGGAATTGTTAGACATTGGCTTTATTAGTCCTAGTACTTCTCCTTGGGGTGCTCTGTTACATTAAATGAAGAAGAAAGATGGGAGTATCGCGACTTTGTATTGATTATCGGGAGTTGAATCATGTCACCATCAAAAATAGGTATCCATTGCCCGCGTATTGATGACTTGTTTGACAAGTTTCAAGAGCCAAATTCTTTTCAAAGATTGATCTTAGTTAGGATATCACCAATTGAAGATTAGAACCGTGACATTCCAAAGATGGCTTTGGAACTTCGATGCGGGCATTATGAATTCTAGTCATGTCCTTTGGATTGACTAATGCTCCTAACGCCTTCATGGATATGATGAACCAAGTATTCAAGGAATATTTAGATCACTTTGTGGTCGTCTTTATTGATGACATCCTTATTTATTCCAAAAGCGTGAAGATCATGAAAGCAACACTTGAGGTGACACTCCAAAAGCTTCGTGAATATAAGCTTTATGCGAGTTGAAGAAATGCGAGTTACGGCTTGAAGAAGTAGCATTCCTTGGGCACGTGGTATCAAGTCATGGAATATCTGTTGACCCGAAAAGATTGAAGCTATTCAAAAGTTTGGGAACAACCTAAATCGATGGCCAAAATCGTAGCTTTCTCGGTTTAGTTGGTTATTATCGGAGATTCGTGGAAGGATTTTCTCGAATCGCTACTCCATTGACTCGGTGACTCGAAAAGATCTGAAAGTTCGGTTGGAAGCGAAGAATGTGAGAAGAGTTTTCAAGAACTTCGAGAGAGACTTATTTATTTTGTTACGACAATACCATCTTGCTCGGAGGGATTTGTCATCTCTGATGATGCTTGAGCAAAGGGTTGGGATGTGTTCTCATGCAACATGGAAAAGTTATAGCCTATGCCTCGCGACAACTCAAAGAATATGAGAGGAATTATCCTACTCGTGATGCGGGTTAGCGGTTGTTATCTTTGCACTTAAAATTTGGAGGCATTACTTGTATGGGGAGAAAGTGGAAATCTTTACGGATCGTAAAAAGCCTCAAATATTTCTTCACTCAAAAGGAACTCGACATGCGACAACGGCGTTGGCTTGAAGCTGTTGAAAGATTATGATCATACCATCGATACCATCACGGAAAAGCGAGCGTGGTAGGCGACGCGTTGAGTAGAAGATCGTATCTGCAATCTGAGTGCGTTATTATCAACGCAAGGCCCATTTGTGTGACTTGCAAAGGATGGAGATAGAGTTAAAGACTCGAGGGACGCGTGTGATGATAGCGAATATCTGAGTAGAAGCCGACTTTAATCGATAAAGTTAAAAGGCTGCTCGAAACTACGGACACGGGAGGCGATGCGTATGAGGAAGAAAGTCTGAGAAGGTGCTATCTTAGGAAGCGAGAATCGATGAAGAAGGAATACTTGAGTCGACTCCGGACTTTGTGTTCTAACGACCACGATTTAAAGTATAATATCATGATGGGCGCCTGACACACACCATTTGCAATCCATCTTGGGAGTACCAAAATGTATCGTGATATTAAATCGTACATTTTGGTGGAAGCAATATGAAGAGAGATAAGCATTTGTTTATCTCGAGGTGTCTAACTTGTCAACGAGTTAAAGCGGAGCATCAAGTACCAAAAGGTCCATTGCAACCACTTGAAATTCGGAATGGAAGTGGGAGCACATTACCATGGATTTAGTTCTGGGTCTTCCTAAGGTTTCTCGAAGGCGTTGATGCGATTTGGGTCATTGTTGATAGATTGACCAAGTGCGCTCATTTCTTCTGGAAATCTGAGAAACTTATACACTTGAGCGTCTTGCTCGTTATGTACATAAAAGCGACATTGTAAAGGCGCATGGTATCTGCATTATCCATAGTTTACGATCGGACCCAAGATTCACTTCACGATTTTGGGTTGGTTTGCAAAAAGCTATGAGCGCAGACTTACGATTTAGCTTCGGCATATCATCCTCGAGACAGACGGACGATCGGAGAGGACTATTCAAACTCTTGAAGATCTATTAAGACTACTGTGTCCTTGATTTCTAGGGGAGTTGGGACAAGTTCTTACCATTGGTGGAGTTTTCCTACAACAACAGATTATCAACCAAGTATTGGCGTGGCTCCATTCGAGCGTTGTATGGAAGAAAGTGTCGTTCTCGGTATCTTTGGGATGAGGTGGGTGAAGCAACGTTGTTGGGGCCGGGAGTTGAATGCGTATGACTACGGAAAAAGATTCAAACGATCCGAAACAACGTATAAAAACCTCACAAAATCGACAAAAGAGTTATCTTGATCTTCGTGAAAGGGCGTGGAATTCGATATAGGAGATCATGTGTTTGTTAAAATTGCTCTATGGAAAGGAGTTACAAGATTTGGAAAGAGAAAAACTTAATCCTCGATTCATCGGTCCATTTTAATCCTCGTCGAGTAGGAGCGTGGCTATAGACTCGCTTTCTGCCAAATATATCTCGTGTTCATAACGTTTTCACATATCCATATTACGTAAATATGTGAAAGACCGAACCATATTATTGAGTTAGAAGCAGGACGAAATAGCGGAAGATTTGACGTATGAAGAGGTTCTGTTCAAATTTTAGATAAAAGGAACATATTCTACACTCGAGGTTATACCTCAAATCGAAAGTTTTGTGGAGGAACCACGATGTTGAGAAATGACTTGGGAGTTAGAATGCGAAATGAAATCAATGTATCCTTACCTCTTGACATACAGTGCGTACCACTAATTTGAGGTGAAATTTCATAAGAAGGGAGGTTGTAAGACCCGACTTTTATAAATAAAGATGAATTTTCTATAAATATTATTTTTGAATATTATGGAATAATTTGATATAATGTTATAGTTGTGGGTAATATTTATAAATTTTGCAAAAGTATCAAGTGGTTATATTATATTAGATTGGTGGGGAATATTATTCGATTTAGCGAGGGAATATTAAATACAACGGCTCAATCATTGGTGGACCCCTGAACAAATTATTAATTATTGAAAAGCACAAAAATATTTTATTGAAATAACGGCGGAAGTTTTCTGGTTGATCTTGTTGAACTACTCGGTAGTAAAAGAAATGCGATGTCGTGTGGTTGCGTAGTAGCACGGTATTGATTATTGATCTTATGTGAGAAGTCACTCAGTTTGATTCCATTATTGTCGATTAATAATATGAATTATTATAGCGATAATGACGTTTTGTTTTATTAGTATTATTAACGTAATAAAAGCGAAACATCTTTATATAAAAGCGAATACTTTATTAAAGTTATTTTATAAATAAAATATATTATATTTTATTATGCGTAGTGTTGCGTAGTATTTTTGCGTAGTGTTGCATAGTGTTTGCATAGTAAAATGTTTTTATATAAATAGAATATATTATATTTTATTTAAAAGATTTTGCTTTAAATATGGATAGTCAGATTAAAATAAATCGATACGAATAGTTCATGGATTAATTACTTATGCGTTCTATTTTCCTATAAATAGAAGCTCATTCCTTCATTATTTTCTTACTACAATTCATTTGAAACTCTGAGAGAAACTATAGAGAGAAAGAAGAAAAGTGATACTAACTACTTCACTTTGCGATATTAGGTTCTTCTAAGGTAGGGAATATTATTTTGTTGTACCGTAAGGGGTGTTATTCTTTCTTCTTCATGAAGAGAACTTACATTATTCCATTCATTATTATTACATTGGAATAACTTTTGTAAAAGTGGCATACCTATACATAACTTTGTATCTGGCGTACCTATACTTGGTGAAATCCTTATGTTATTCCATTGCTTATTATTACATTGGAATAACTTTGTATCATGATTTACCTATACTTGGTGACATTCTTCTTTATTATTACATTGGAACATCACATGCATGTGTTTTACAGGACTGGTTAAAATCTTTATTATTACATTGGAACATCACATGCATGTGTTTTTCAGCGGACTGGTTAAAATCTTTATCATTACATTGGAATATCTATACATGTGTTTTACAGGATGCAGTTCCATCTTTATTATTACATTGGAACATCACATGGGTGTGAATTTCACGACACAGTTAAATTATTATTATTACATTGGAATAACTTTGTACATCTGCAATCTCTAGCGTGCATGGTGATTTCTTTTGTTATTCCATTCTTTATTATACCAAGTTGGTTAAAACTTTGACTTCTATACTCCATGAAATTAGTAGAATATCCTTGATATTTGTGTTTCATCGATATCTTTCATGGAAATATTCTTACGATCATTCTTGAATTTTACTCTACAAAAGCGATGTCATGTTGACAATTTGGGCGTTAATAATTCTGGATAAAATAATTCTTGAACTTGTTTTATTGAATTCTTATATCATTGTCATCATCCTCGTATTTATATTTTTTTTTAAAAGTCATACGTGGCACGTAGAACATGGATGGACTTGGTATGATTATGACCGAGGGGTTATTGATTGTAATCATGGCCGTAATGTTACAAATGATGTGGTAAAAATCCTCGATGGTAGTAGTGCATTGATGGGCGATTGTTGGCATGATCATGACCATTAATGAATACCTGACTATTCTTGGCGTAGTGCGTGAATAATTGTGGTAAATGATCTTAAAAGAATATCCTTGGCGTAGTGCGGGGTGATTCGATGATGTGGATTATTTATTAAAGTGAGTCTCGAAACTTTATGATGATGAAAAACCTTTTAAATCATAAAAGATAGTAGATTTTATTTTCTACTTGACTCTTTTAATGGATTGCTTGTTCCATTGCAGATTAAACTTGATGTTTATTATATTTTATCGGTTTAACATTGTTGAAGGCTATTGATAATTTATTACGCATTATCTTAGTCATAATATTTCTTCTTGGGCTAGTTGAGCTCACCCTTTCTTTCACTTTATTCTCTTGAGGAAATGAGAACATAAATTTGAGACGAGTCGAGAGCGGAGTAATGGTCGAGAGGATAGCATTAGTAGTCCTCATTATTACAGTGAAATAGTGTGATAATAATTGTAATGAGGACTCCTTTTGAGTTTGTATAATATCTAGTATACAATATTTGTATTCAAACTCACGATTTATATCGTATTGTACCACAGCATTATATTAGTAAGTTATATTTAAATTACATACCATGTATCACACTACCCAGATGGGTGATGTATACCTAATTTTGGGGCGTCACAATGATAATTTAATTATCTTTAGTCATGATATTCTTTACTAGGCTATTTCTTTAGTCATGATTCCTTTCGGGTAATAAAGTTATGGCGGGTGGCGGGGATAACGAGAGAATAGTGTGATGGTTAAGGCTGTCGAAATTTTTCAATACATTATAAAATGACATGACGTACAATATATAATTGTATTGAGGACTAAGATGTGAGTTGTGGCGCCCCAAAATTAGGTATACATCACCCATCTTGGGTAGTTCGGATGTGGTGCGAATTTAAATCTGACAACTTACTAATATAAGCATAGTGTACAATCTGACATAAACTTTTAATTTGAATACAAATATTATTGTCTACTAGAGATCATACAAACTCAAAAGGAGTCCTCATTACAATTATTATCACCTTATTTCACGTAATAGTGAGGAGCTTATCCTCAGAATATTCCCAGGCTAAATCATTATATTCTCATTTCTTGAAGAAAACGTGATTCATGAAATATTATGACTAAGATAATGCGAATAAATTATAATTAGCCTCTGAAGCCATGCAAGTTTAACTTCAACAACCAATTAAAATCTACTAATGATTTTTAAAAGGTTTTTCATCAACTGTGAGACTACGAATCACCCCCTGCACTTTCTGACGAGATATTCTTTAGTATCACTTCTATTCATACACTTTACGGGCCATTTTTACCATGCATCATTTGTAACATTACTATTCATGATTAATCGAATAGTCTGCAATCTCGATAATCATACCAAGTCCATCTACGCACTATGTGCCACGTATTTGACTTTCAATATAATATAAACATGAGGATGATGACAATGATATAAAAATTTAATAAAACAAGTTCAAGAATTAATTTATCTAGGAACCAATAACATCCAAACTGTCAACACGATCATGACTTTGTAGAGTAAAATTCAAGAATATTGAGAAGAATATTTCCATGAAAGGATATTTGGATGAAGCGCAAATATCGAGGATATTCCACTAATTTCATGGAGTATAAAGTCAAAGTTTTAACCAACCGGGTATAATAAAGAATGGAATAACAAAAGAAATCACCATCATGCGATAAACATGCACGCAGGCGAGTTATTTCAATGAGAATAATAAATAACGGAACCGTGTCCCATGTAAAACGCATGCATGGCGGGATATTCAACGAGAATAATGAGAGAATGGAACCAGTTTCGACATAAACGCGCACAGGCGAGTGATATTCCAATGTAATAATAAAGAATGGAACCAGTCCCAGATAAAACACACAAAACGAGGATGTTCCAACGAATAATAATAAAGATTTTAACCAGGTCCTGTGTAAAACACATGCATGTGATGTTCCAATGTAATAATAGAAGAATGTCACCAAGTATAGGTAAACCATGTATCTGAGTTATTCCAACATAATAATAAGCAATGGAATAACAACAGATTCTCTTCGTGAATAAGAAGAATAACACCCTTACTTTTGGTAGGAGATTGAATCTGCGCAAAGTAGAATAAAATACTCTTATTCTTTCTCTCTTATTCTATCTATACTTTCTCTCTCTATAGCTTGAATGAATTCATGAAAATAATGAAGCACTAGGCCTCTATTTATAGAAGATTTCTAGCTTAAACACTTTTGCCGTGTGAAAAGGCAGTGGCTTGATTTAGTGATGTGAAAAGAAAAGTGGTTTTAGCGCTCAGAATGTGTGAAACGACAAGTGGTTCGGCGCTTTTATAATGTGAAACGACAAGTGGTTCGGCGCTTTGTAATATGAAACGACAAGTGGTTCGGCCTTTTGTAATATGAAACGACAAGTGGTTTGGCGTCTGGTAAAGGTAATTACTATTAACGAAGGTAATTACTATTCACAAAGGTAATTACTATTGACGAAGGTAATTACTATTGACGAAGAGACTCTTATATGATGACATATGGGCCCCCCATAAAATAATCAAACTTACCATAAACGTCTCATAACAGACTCTTTATATACATCAATGATTGAATAAATATTACCACAAATCATTTTATTTTTAATCAATACATATTTAATCTTTCAACAATTATTAATAATTTATAACTTGTCATATCAATTATTGATTTAATACTTATAACATATTATACAAATGATCTTTGTGACAATAATTGAATCAATAATATAAGAGATATGATCAAAGCCAATTCTTGTGTAATAATTGAGCATAAATGAGTGACTTCTCACGTAAGCATCAATAATCAATATCGTGTGCTTCTTATCTACAACTACGCATTTGTACTTTTACTACTAAGGTAGTTCAATGGTTTTAACGGTAACACCTCTGCCGTTATTTTTATAGAAAGATAATTTTGTCATTTTCTAACTACGACAATACTTCCGTTGTGGGGTCCACTAATGATTGGTAGTCAAATATCGAATATTCCCAAACAAAAAGAATATTCCCCACCAAACGAATATTTTATAACAACTTGCTTACTTTGCAAAATTTATAAATATTACCCACAACTATAACATTATATCAAATTTATTCCATAATATTCAAAAATAATATTTATAGAAAAATTCATCTTTATTTATAAAAGTTGGGGTCTTCTTTGAAAGTAATATGCACACAAGCCAATCATGTTTGATGATAAAGCATATACTTTGTAACAATCTTATTCATTTATTAATAAAAAGTATTAATTTATTAAAGGCTTTTAATTATCTACGTGATCTTTGTTTTATAATATGTGATAAACCCATAGTTTTAAGCAATGCTTTTAGAATAATGATGATGATCATTCTAATGAGATCTAAATTCTTAGAAAGCTTAAAACTAAAATAGTTCCCAATCATTGGATTACTAAATTGGGGATTAGTGAATTCGGATAGATTGAATACATACGTTCTTGCTTTCATTGGATGAGGATGATTGATCTCATGATCATTTGTGTGGAACACTAAAAGCAAGTATGTAGGTCTTTATTAGAGAATAAGTTCATCTTTGAGCGTGGCTCATTAAGGAATACCTAATGGAGTTTTACTTGCTGTCGATAGGAATTCTGTAGTGATAGTAGTCTGAGTGATCCTTGGACTTGAGATCATCATAGTATCTTGTGTATGATGAGTTATACTTTGACTTATTCCTTAAGACCCTTAGGGTATATCAAAGGGTATGCTTGGGTATAATAAGTTGTACGTGGAGATAATGTATAATCGATAAAGAATCTACCACTTCAATAAAAGAAGAGAAATGTCTATGTGATTCGATAAATGACAACCCAGTAGTCCTTGGCAAGGCGAGAATGAAATTAGAAAGGAGTTTCTAATTTGCATTATTTGGAGTTGTGCATTTAAGGATCGAAATACATATAATTAAATAAAATAAGACTTGTGATAATTCCATGTCTTATATTTAATTGGGACATTGTATGGTGGAAGGATTGAATTATGCAGTAACTATTTACTCAAAGGTTCTTTAATGATTAATGTTGAAATCTATATTATCCGGAAAGTCGTTGATCATTAGGGAGGCTTATCCTATTGTAGAATAAATATTATTTATTTAAATAAATTAATTGTTTAATTTATTTATTTAAATAAGATTAAATTGTTCTAATTGATTTATTCACAACCTAGGTTTAATATGGAGAACCTAAAGGGTCACACCATAAAAGGAAGAATAATTATTTAAGAAGTTAATGGCATAATCGTAATAATATGTTAAGTATATTTAATTTAATCTATGGTGATAGAATAAATTAAATAGCTTAATATTATTATTTAATATTTTAGAAATATTAAATATAAATTAATAAGAGAGTCTTATTAATATTATTACAATTATTATTATTTTAATTTCTAAAAGAGTTTAGGAATTAATTTAATATAAGTACTCTCATTTTATTCCTAATAGGATTAGGAGGAAAATTAGTTAAAGGAGTTTAATTAATTATCCCTAATAAGATTAGGGGCTCATTTAATTAAAAGAGTTTAATTAAATAATACCTTATTTTTATTAAATAAGGTTACTTGATATCTTTATAAGAGGAGTCTTATATCGGATATCGGATATACGTAATAATTCGATTTGTTGGAGAAGTCGTTCTTTTTCTATAGAGATAGAAAACTAGGGTTTGAGCCAAATACCCATCTTCTTGAATTCTTATTATTCCTTGGTGGATCACCTCTTGAGGCCAACCGCGTGAACTTGCGTCCCCAAAATAGGTATACATCACCCATTACGAGTTGTCGATACATGATGCGAAACAACTACAACTTTATTATTACAACAATAAAGCTGTGAGTTTGAATACAAATATTATCTTAGACAATATCTATACTCAAATAAATCCTCATCACATTTATTGATACATTATTTTACAAAAATGGTGAGGACTACTAAACAATCCTTTCTAAAACCTTCATTCCATACCCAGGCTAAATCTTCGCTTATATTCTAGCCTCCCGAGAAAAATGGAACAAAAAGAAAAAGGGTGAGCTCAACTAGCTCGATAAAGAATATTATGACTAAGATAATATACAACAAATTATCGTTAGTCTTGACGAGGAAAAATATAATAGAATCTGATAGACAACAAATTTTAAATCAATATTAGCGGCGGAAATAATAATTCATTAGAAGAGTTAAGTAGAGAATGCAAACTACTATCTTACATGTATGAATTTAAAAGTTCATCGTCTATCTTTTATCCTGTAACATCAATCGATATACATCTGGAATCAAATATTCATCTTTTTTTCTGAGGCAAAGATATTCATCATCGATTAATTAATATTCATTTAAACACTGCTCATCTTTTCTGACTACTGGCCAAAGATATTCTTCAAAATCATTCATCTTTGCACTACGAGCCAAAGATATTCTTAAGAAATCATTCATCTTTGCTTTCTGAGGCAAAGATATTCCATAATATCATCATTTAAGGCGAGGATGATGAAAAATATTTTTAAAAAAACGAATCCGGTGAAACAAAATGAGGATTAAGGATTAAGGATTAGTACTTGGTTTTATCCACGTCCAAAAATACCTCAAAAATAATCATAGTGGTGTAAAATTCAAGAATGGTCAAAACATGGATCTGATCGAGTTAGTATCCGAAATAGATGTTTTGAACGAAAAGAAGAAATTTTATTTTTTGGTGAATAATCTGCAAGTATCGTGAATAATAGTCAGATATCGTGAATAGTCTTAAATATATCGTGAATAATAACTCAGACACCAAAAGATAGAAATTCCACAAAAAACATCTTCACGCTTAACTTGAATAGTACTTTCGTGAATAGTAACTTCGTGAATAGTAACTCGTAAATAGTAACTTCGTGAATAGTAACTCATGAATAGTAACCCATGAATAAGAACCCCAGACATGAAAAAGTTCCAAATTTGATAAAAACTTCGATCAACATTTCGATTATAATGATATTGAAGAAATAATATCATTACTGAAAAAATAATATCCACTTACCTCGAAAGATCGATCTTACAAATTTGAAACAATCTATATATAAAGTATGACTTGGACTTGCACTTATACTATAGCAATACTCAAAGTATACTCAAAATACTCACAAGAATAAACTCGATAATATAGAGAGAAAACTTGATTTAATTGTGATTTTCAATTCTAACCTAAGCACCTATTTATAGGAAATTGCTTAGAACACCAAAGAAAAATTTAATAAATTAATAATATAATTATATTATTTTCTACACGTGTCTAGAATCTGATTTCAGCCATCAAACACATGCCACCTTCTAGAAAAAATAAGAAAAACGTTTTCTAATTTTAAATATTTTAAACTTCCAAAAATCAATTATTTGAACTTGAAACTTCAATAATTCATAATAAATAGCCCTTTCATCAGAAAATTCGAATCTCGCGAGTTTTTATAGGAAATTTAATTCTCTACAACTTTGCAGAAGAAAGTTTTTCCAAATTCCAATCAGAAATTGGCCAAAATCCACAAGCGGACAATTTCTGTTTATAATCAAATTTCGATCGATAAATGGGGTCCACCGACATGTTTAACATGTTTTAAACATTTATTGCAACAAAAATACTCTTCCTCCTCGTATACTCATATATCCCACATTCGTTGTAAAAATATCACCGATTAATATATTATTAAAATAATATATTTAAATGAATTATTTTATCGAAAAAGATAAAATATTAATTTTCAACAATTGTCATTTTAAAAATTTTCTCCATCTATATCCACATAAAATCAATATTTTCCTCATCATATAAATCAATAATTAATTATTCACAAATAATATTACAGAATCACAATATTGACAACCGTGCGGTTCGGGGAAAGGGGGCTTTCGATAAGATTTCTTCTTCTTTGGCGCGATTAGGTGACCAAACCTCTCCTTAGAAGCAGAACTTTCTAGACATTGCCAATAATGTTATCTAATAATATTATTGAGATAATATGAATTATTGCTTCGATAATGAAAAATCGTTGTGTAATGACAATTATTGAAACAATGAAGAATATAAAATATCAACGCGACAATTATTAACTCGATAAAATCTTTGAGCGGTAATTACTTTAACCATTATTGAGTGAGTAGTGTCTTCTTACGTAAGAATCAATAATTGGTGCAATACGTCTGTATCTTTCTTGTTAAACAACGCCATGATATTAGTGTTTTTTAACCACCGGGTATTCCAACGGTATTAATTGGTAATAACTACTGTGGTTTATTTAAAAACAACTTATATTTGTCGTTTTCTTCATCCAATCG
Source organism: Panax quinquefolius (assembly GCA_020205615.1). Taxonomy (NCBI): domain Eukaryota; kingdom Viridiplantae; phylum Streptophyta; class Magnoliopsida; order Apiales; family Araliaceae; genus Panax; species Panax quinquefolius. Next base: position 9,697,367 of record CM035172.1, on the reverse strand, counting down.
CTTTTTCGTTATGGGGCCCACACATGGTTTGTGTGGTAAATGCGAATATTCCACAGAATATTCTGAATATTCCACGACCAAACGAATATTCCCGAACAACAATGAATATTTAATAACCACTTGCTTATTTTGAAATATTTGCGTATTTAACCCTTAACTATCCACATTAATCAAATCAACCCTTACTATTTCAAAATAATAAATAAAGGAAATTCCTTTTTATTTAAAAATTTCGGGGTCTTACACAAACACTTGGGTGGCTAACGTTGATCAAAGGAAGGAACCAAACCCGGTGGATTCAAGTTGAGCGAAAAAGATTGGAGGTGAACTCGTATTCTGAGGAAGCTGATCTTCAAGGTATGTTTCTTATTCATCTTTTTCGTTTAATTAATAATTGTGCATAAAGGGTGATCCGGGTATATGGTTTGTAAAAAAATTTTTAAACTCTGATTTATCACGTTTTCGCTTATTTATGCAATTTGATTGCGTTCTTGAATATAACAAACCTAACAAGTGGCATCAGAGCCAAACCTTTATGCGAATTATTAATTATTTTAATTTAATATGTATGTTGATATGTGTTTAGAACAATTTAATTGGGCATAATTTTATTGTATAAAATTTATTTAAAAAAAAACGGCGAAATCAGTTTGCGGTTTTTAAAAAAAAAAAAAAGAAAGAGAAATACAAGTTCACCTTAACAAGTGACATACTGATTTAAGGCAACAAGGATGACATGCACGTTTTTTTTTTTTTTTTATTAAACGTAATACTTATATATTATATATATAGTAACCATGCGTCCATGCCTCAGGAAAGAAAAATAACCATGTGAATCACTTCCAAGAAATCCGTGCACTTTTTATTTTGAATAACCTGTAGGATTCAAGATTATATATATATATATATATATATATATATATATATATATATATATATAATAACGGACAAATATACATACGTATTTATTTTGCTTCATATATATATATATTATATATAAATATTGATAATTTTATAATTAAAATAAAAGTTTATTTTAATTTTAAAATTAGAATTTCATGCTAACTAATTAGAGTTGGAATTGGATTCCATGATAACTAATTGGAGTTGAAATTGGATTTTATTTTTCTAAAATAAAGGAGTTTATTTGTGAATAGGGAAGTAAATCCATCTTTCCTTAAATAAAGGAGTTTGTTTAGATATGAAATAAGATTTCATATTATTCAAAATAAAGTGTGTTTATTTATGAATAGGAAAGAATCCAAATTTCCTTAAATAAAGGAGTTTATTTAGATATGAAATATGATTTCATATTATTCAAAATAAAGGAGTTTATTTGTGAATAGGAAAAAAATCGTGTTTCCTTTAATAATTTTTTTTTATGGAATTGGATTCCATAATTAATTAAAATAAAGGAGTTTATTTTGATTAAAGATTTTGATTAAAATAAAATAGTTTATTTTATTCAAAATTAGATAAATTAAAATAAAATAGTTTTATTTTGATTTAAATTTGGATTAAAATAAAGGAGTTTATTTTGATTCAAAATAGATTTTATACTAACTAAAGTTGCCCATTAAATGATATCAATATATATATTAAATATTTATTATTCATAAGATGAATGTTATTTATTGATGCGTATGGTGATGTGTATGATAATAAATGGGATTGATTATGGACTATTGACGATATGATTGGATTTTATTTTAGTTGGATGCATGAATGTATGGGTTATATTAAATGGGATCTGCGTACCTCGTCTTCTTTAATTTTTTCTTAATGTAAATTTTAACTCCCTCCTATGTACTTTTCCTTGGCTAGCGATCGAGGTTTCTATTTATTTTAAATAGTTTTGTAATAGGAATAGTTAGAATTAATTTTGAAAAATTGGAGATCAAGGAAAGAAAGCGCTTGAAGACCCGTTTGTAATGGAGCCGGGGTTTAAATGTAATAGTTATATTTAAATATTATTTCTTGCACCCCAGGGTTTGACCTTTTGGTTCACTTGGTGGCTCTAGTGAACCAAACTAGAATAAAAGTCCATAATCAATCCGGGTAGAATATAGTATTCTATATGTGCATGCTTATACTATATATATTATATATTATGCAAACATGCTTGTATTCATTAATATAATGGCGTATTTTATATATATATATAAATGCGCATTAAACAATGATGAGACAAATTAATAACAAACCCCTCAATTTTTATATTAAGTCTAAGCATTCAAAGATATTTGAAATATCGAGCGTCACCTTCTAGCATGATAAAATTAATAGAGTATTAAATATTTAATATGAGTTTGTTGTGTCACCACAAGGCAAGTATTAAGTATTTAAGATGTTAATTTATCACATTTGATGCTTATAAAGAAAATTGAACAATATTGTTTTGTTGTGTGTCACCACAAGGATGATATTTTCTTTTTGAATATATGGAGTGCTAGGTCGGACTTAACTTGGATAATTTTGATTCGGATGTGCCACCACTTGATCAAAATAATCTAAGAGGCAAAATCTGAGGAGTTGCATAGTTGATGTAATTGACAAAAGTTGTCTACCTATTTATTTATATATAGTTTGTTGTGTCACCACAAAGTATATACATTTGAAATGGGATCCTTATTCTCCTTTAGCAAATCTTTAATTAGATTTTGCCGAACTATATAAGTGAGGTAATATAGTTTAAAGAAAATAGTGGGAGATACCAATTTAAAACAAGACCTAATTTATTTTGGTAATTAATAAAAGAATGTATGTTAAAATGTTGTTAATTACAAATTCATTTACTCAATTTTACAATGTCTAAATTACTATCATCTGCGAAGCATATTAGATGCTATTTAACTTAGGACAAATTAAATGGATTGGTTAAGGAATTTGAGAATAGTTCTCATAATTTGAAAAGCTATCTTATGTCATGTCGCGCTATCCCAAAGATGGTTGCGAGACAATGCCTCTGAGGAAGAGATTGCTACTTTTAGAAAGTGGCGAGATGATGCACTGATTGGCTCGATGCATCATGTTCGCATCTATGAATAACGAGCTTGACGTCGGCATGAAACTATGGATGCTCTCTTATATTCCCGCACATCAAGTAGTTGATGGTGAGGAAAATAGGGACGATAGATATCGAGATATCTAAGGAGCTCTTAGATCTAGAATGGCCAATGGCACTATAGTATGCATAAAAAAGTTCTTAGCATAATCAATTTGATTGATCGATTAGGAATGACGGTTTTGTCATGGATGGAGAGTTGAGCCAAGATTTGATCTTGCACTCACTCCGGACTCCTTTCACAATTGTTGTGAATTTTTATATAAACAAGCTAGATATCGACTTCGTTGATTTGCTTAACATGTTGAAAAATGATGAGAGTCACTTTCCAACCAAGAAAGACTATGTCTTCTTCTGGTAGGGGCCAAAGGATCTTACGAAAAGAAGAACGATTCAAAGAAGGTATATAGAAAGGCATAAACAAAGGATAATAAGAACAAAAGCGTCACGGATAGCAAAGGAGTTTGCTTCCACTACAATAAGCTTTGGACCTTTGAAAGAAAGCTGCATGAGAAGCGTCTTGCGAGAGGCTAACCAAAGAAGCTTAGTGAAGTTTGGGTTATAAATACAAAAATTGTTCATGATTTAAAATAAATTTTCTTTAAAATCGAGGTTCTACTTGGATATTGGATCTGAGCTTTGGTTATCATAAATATAGATTTATGAAGGGACCAAGCAGAAGTGGAAAGTTAAACAAAGATAAGTAATCCTATGTGTGAAAATGAAGCAAAGGTTCTTTGCATTAGCTATAGAAACTTATAGTTTAGCAATGCCTACTGAGCAAATCTATTAAGTCGATAAGTTGTTATTATATTCCATTCTTGTTAGAAACATTATTTCCATTTTATTGTTGAACAATAAAATTTTGGTATTATAATTAAGAACAATTTTGTTATATTTATAATAATAATGTTTTGTATAGAAATGAAAGATTACTTAATGGATTTTGTATACTTGACTTACATGAAAATAATTTTGCAAATTGAACAAACTAGTATAAGAAAAGGAGATGATCATTCAAAGAGTTGAATGTATGTATTTGCTAAATACAAGTGTGAATTATTTGAAAGGTTCAAAAAATTCGAAAGTGAAACAAATTGGCAAAGTATTAAGATTCTTTGATTAGATCGAGGAATAAATACTTGTCTGATAAGTTTCTAGATCATCTCAAATGGTTTTCTCATAATGGACACATCGATCACGTAATAATTGATTGATGTATCTGAATGAAAACTCGTACCTTGTTGGACATAGTGCGGTCCATAATGATTTTACTGACATTCCAAAGATCCTTACAGGATCATGTCCTAGAAATGGTTTGCATATCTACGAAAAGGTAACCTCAAAATCCATTTCAAGACTCCATAAAAGTTATGGACGGGGAGGATTCCTAATCTTAAGTATGTTAAGATAAGGGTTGTCCAACTTATGTTAAAAGGTTTGAAGGATAAGCTTGGGACAAGATTTGACATGTCTGATTTGTGGGACATCCTAAAAGTAAGTTTAGGGTATATGTTCTATAATTCTACTTAGCAAAAGGTGTTTGTTATGAAACACGCGCCTTAAGATAAAGGTGTTTATCATTGAAGGGGGCTAGTGGGAGGATAATAGATCTTGAAGAGTTCAAGAACCACAAAACACTATAAGTCGAATAAGAGGAACACGTAGATAGACTGTTGTACCACAACCCAATCGTAAATAAATCTAAAATAATCTTGAAGATACCTAGGAGGTATGGATTCATCATGGATGATGATGATGATGTGCAATGCATGATCATGAGAAGATGATGATCGAGTTACATCACGATGAGGTAAGAGTTCTAGTGTGTACAAAAGGTTAGTGGGAAAAGCGTTATGACATTTCTAGTATTATATATTGATATCTACGGATAAGGAATAACATGCCAATGCTACTGATAAGTAAAGATAAAGTTGTCTAAACATTCCTCCATGAATGGTTTGGGAAGAGTATCTTAATTGGGGATAAAATCTATATAGATAGATTTAAGAGGATGCTCGACTTAACCCGAGGAACGTATATTCATTTGATGCTAAAGTCGTTTAGCATGGCAAACTCGAGAGATGTCTCATGTCGATGAGCTATGGAGTGTATCTCTCTTAATAGTCCCCAGACTCACGAAAAGAGAGGTCGCGTGAGTGACAATCATGTATGCAATGAAATGTCTGAGACACGATGTTGATCGGTCGTATTATGGAGAAGTTCACTATGAGTCGGTGAAAAACATCTTAAAGTGCTTAACAAGCACTAAGGATGTGATCATATTCATGGTGGGTCTAAATTAAAACTAGAGGGCTTAACGGACTCAAGTTTTTCGAGACGGACCAAGATGACGAAAAAATCCACTTTAAGGTAAAGCGTTATCTTGAGCGATTGGTGCGGTGAATTGGAAAGGTTCCAAGCAATGAAAAGTTGTTGGTTTTAGTGATAAAGACAAGTATATATAGCTATAAATGAAGGCTGCAGTTGATTGTTTGGATAAAAAGTTCATTCTGAGAACTAGGAATAGTTCTAAGTCTCATCTTGGATCTAAACATGTGTTGTGGCACTTTCATTTGATTATAAGAATCATTGAAGATGGCAAATCACTATAGAGATAGTGGACTCTCAAGAACAATATTACATATCCATTAACTAAAACTTATCCAACGGCGGGATAATCGTCACTTAGAGAAGAAGAGTATAAGATACAATGGCGATTGGCTTTAGTGCAAGTGGGAGATTGAAAGTAATATGCACACAAGCCGATCATGTTTGATGATAAAGCATATACTTTGTAACAATCTTATTCATTTATTAATAAAAAGTATTAATTTATTAAAGGCTTTTAATTATCTACGTGATCTTTGTTTTATAATATGTGATAAACCCGTAGTTTTAAGCAATGCTTTTAGAATAATGATGATGATCATTCTAATGAGATCTAAATTCTTAGAAAGCTTAAAACTAAAATAGTTCCCAATCATTGGATTACTAAATTGGGGATTAGTGAATCCGGATAGATTGAGTACATCGTTGCTTGCTTTCATTGGATGAGGATGATTGATCTCATGATCATTTGTGTGGAGACACTAAAGCAAGTATGTAGGTGCTTATTAGAGAATAAGTTCATTTGAGCGTTGGCTCATTAAGGAATACCTAATGGAGTTTTACTTGCTGTCGATAGGAATTCTGTAGTGATAGTAGTATAAGTGATCCTTGGACTTGAGATCATTATAGTATCTTGTGTATGATGAGTTATACTTTGACTTATTCCTTAAGACCCTTAGGGTATATCAAAGGGTATACTTGGGTATAATAAGTTGTACATGGAGATAATGTATGATCGATAAAGAATCTACCACTTCAATAAAAGAAGAAATGTCTATGTGATTCGATAAATGACAACCCGAGTAGTCCTTGGCGAAGCGAGAATAAAATTAGAAAGGAGTTTGTAATTTGCATTATTTGGAGTTGTGCGTTTAAGGATCGAAATACGTATAATTAAATAAAATAAGACTTGACGGTAATTCCATGTCTTATATTTAATTGGGACGTTGTATGGTGGAAGGATTGAATTATGCAGTAACTATTTACTCAAAGGTTCTTTAATGATTAATGTTGAAATCTATATTATCTGGAAAGTCGTTGATCATTGGGAGACTTATCCTATTGTAGAATAAATATTATTTATTTAAATAAATTAATTGTTTAATTTATTTATTTAAATAAGATTAAATTATTCTAATTGATTTATTCACAACCGGTTTAATATGGAGAACTAAAGGTCACACTTTAGTAAAAGGAAGAATAATTATTTAAGAAGTTAATGGCATAATCGTAATAATATGTTAAGTATATTTAATTTAATCTATGGTGATAGAATAAATTAAATAGCTTAATATTATTATTTAATATTTTAGAAATATTAAATATAAATTAATAAGAGAGTCTTATTAATATTATTACAATTATTATTATTTTAATTTCTAAAGAGTTTAGGAATTAATTTAATATAAATACTCTCATTTATTCTAATAGGATTAGGAGGAAAATTAGTTAAAGAAGTTTAATTAATTATCCTAATAAGATTAGGGAGCCCATTTAATTAAAAGTTTAATTAAATAATACCTTATTTTTATTAAATAAGGTTACTTGATATCTTTATAAGAGGAGTCTTATATCGGATATCGGATATATACGTAATAAATTCGATTTGTTGGAAGTGCGTTCGCTTTTTATAGAGATAGAAAATTAGGGTTTGAGCCAAATACCCATCTTCTTGAATTCTTATTATTCCTTGGTGGATCACCTCTGAGGCCAAACACTTGGGTGGCTAACGTTGATCGAAGGAAGGAACCAAACCCAGTGGATTCAAGTTGAGCGAAAAGGATTGGAGGTGAACTTGTACGAGGAAGCTTCGGATCTTCAAGTATGATTCTTATGCATCTTTTTCGTTTAATTAATAATTGTGCATAAAGGGTGATCCGGGTATATGGTTTGTAAAAAAAATTTTAAACTCTGATTTATCACGTTTCCGCTTATTTATGCAATTTGATTGCGTTCTTGAATATAACAAACCTAACACTTACAACCTCCCCTTCTTATGAAATTTTGCCCTCGAAATTAGGGTACGTACCTGGTATGTCGAAGAGGTAAGGATACCTTGATTTCATTTCAGATTCTAACTCCCAAGTCATTTCCTCAACATCGTGGTTCCTCCACAAAACTTTGACTTGAGGTATAACCTTGAAGCGTAGAATATGTTCCTTCTTATCCAAGATTTGAACAGGAACCTCTTCATACGTCAAATCTTCCGCTATTTCGTCCGGTTCTAACTCAATAATATGGTTCGGGTCTTTCACATATTTACGTAACATGGATATGTGAAAAACGTTATGAACACGAGACATCTTGGTGGTAAAAGCGAGTCTATAGGCCACGCCCTACTCGATCGAGGATTAAAAATGGACCGATGAATCGAGGATTGAGTTTTCCTCTCTTTCCAAAATCTTGTAACTCCTTTGCATGGAGCAACTCTTAACAACACATGATCTCCTATATCGAATTCCACGTCCTTTCAATGAAGATCAGCATAACTCTTTTGTCGATTTTGTGAGGTTTTTATACGTTGTCGGATCGTTTGAATCTTTTCCGTAGTCATACGTACCAACTCCGGTCCCAACAACGTTGCTTCACCCACCTCATCCCAGCATACTGGTGAAAGTAGTATGCACACAAGTCAATCATGTTTGATGATAAAGCATATACTTTGTAACAATCTTATTCATTTATTAATAAAAAATATTAATTTATTAAAGGCTTTTAATTATCTACATGATGCTGTTTTATAATATGTGATAAACCCATAGTTTTAAGCAATGCTTTTAGAATAATGATGACGATCATTCTAATGAGATCTAAATTCTTAGAAAGCTTAAAACTAAAATCTCGTTTATGTACATACGAGCAAGACGTTCAAGTGTATAAGTTTTTCGTATCGGTAAGAAATGAGCAGACTTGGTCAATCTATCAACAACGACCCAAATCGCATTTATGCCTTGAGAAACCTTAGGAAGACTGGTAACGAAATCCATGGTAATGTGCTCCCACTTCCATTCTGGAATTTCAAGTGGTTACAATAGACCTTTTGGTACTTGATGCTCCGCTTTAACTCGTTGACAAGTTAGACACCTTGAGATAAACAGCGCTATCTCTCTCTTCATATTGCTCCACCAAAATGTATGATGAATATCATGATACATTTTGGTACTCCCAGGATGGATTGCAAATGGTGTGTTGTGCGCCTCCATCATGATATTATACTTTAAATCGTGGTCGTTAGGAACACAAAGTCCGGAGTTGACTCAAAGTATTCCTTCTTCATCGATTCTTGCTTACTTGCGGCATAGCACCTTCTTGACTTTCTTCCTCATACGCATCGAACTCCAGTGTCCGTAGCTTGGCGCACTTTAACTTTATCGATTAAAGTCGGTTCTACTCGTATATACTCGCTATCATCACACGCGTCCTTGAGTCTTTAACTCTATCTCAATCCTTTGCAAGTCACACAAAATGGGCCTTTCGTTGACAATATCGCTTTTCGTGCTTGCATATGATCTTCTACTCAATGTGTCGCCTACCACGTTAAACTTTTCCAGGATGGTATGATCATAATCTTCAATAGTTCGAGCCAACGTCGTTGTCGCATGTTGAGTTCCTTTTGAGTGAAGAAATATTTGAGGCTTTTATGATCCGTAAAGATCTCCACTTTCTCCCCATACAAGTAATGCCTCCAAATTTTAAGTACAAAGACAACAACTGCCAACTCTAGATCATGAGTAGGATAATTCCTCTCATATTCTTTGAGTTCTCGCGAGGCATAAAGCTATAACTTTTCCGAGTTGCATGAGAACACATCCCAACCCTTTGCGAAGCATCATCAGATGACAAATCCTCCGAGCCGAGATGGTATTGTCGTAACAGGTCTTTGAAATAAGTCTCCTCTTGTAAGACCCGAACTTTTTATAAATAAAGATGAATTTTCTATAAATATTATTTTTGAATATTATGGAATAAATTTGATATAATGTTATAGTTGTGGGTAATATTTATAAATTTTGCAAAGTATGCAAGTTGTTATAAAATATTCGTTTGGTGGGGAATATTCTTTTTGTTAGGGAATATTCGTGATAACTACTCAATCGTTGGTGGACCCTACAATGTAATTATTATTGTCGGATTGAGAAAACGACAAAAATATTTTATAAAAATAACTACGGAGGTGTTACTGATTAAAAGCTGTTGAACTACCCTATGGTAAATGCGATGTCTGGCGTGGTTGCATAGTAGCCACGGTATTGATTATTGATCTTTACGTGAGAAGTCACTCACCATGTCGTCCCACTTGTGGATAATGAAGAGAAATGGCGCGAATGTTTTTAAGAGGTTTGAAGCGGGAGATACGTCAACATCTTATTTCTCATAAACCGTGTTTGTATTCGGATGTTGTAAATAGGGCTCGATTAGTGGAGCGCGATAATGAGTCAACGTATTAAAAAGAAGCGTACGTGAAAATTATAATACCGGCGAGTAGTCATCGTGAGCGGTGACAACAAGCGTGGAGGGAATCAACGGGCGGATATGGTAACCACTTGGTGGTAATCGTAATAAAACAATAAGAATGGACATTTCAAGAAACGGAGATTCAACAATGATGGAAAGACGTCAAGACCAAAGCACCCATTGTTAAGGAAGGAGAAAGACCACCTATCATATGCTTCAAATGCGGAGGAGAGGGACACATCGATCAAAATCGTCATGCCGTCCAAAGCATGTTATAATTGTGGAAGAGAGGTCACTTACCTCGATTTTGTCTTTTTTCAGAAGACAAATTCAATTAGGATGGAGGCACCAAAGGCCATCCCGAAAAATTCAAAAGCCAGAAGTCTGAGGAGGCGTTTGTTGTGACCTCCCCAAAGAGCGAGGAATCCGAATGAGGTCATCACGGGTAAGCTTATCATAAACTCTAATGAAGTCTATACTTTATTTGATACCTGGTTCTACCCATTCTTTTATTTCTCCCACTTATGGCTCATCGATTAAATTTGACTCGGGAGAAATTAGACTTTGACTTATCTGTGGAAACTCCGTTGGGAAAAACCTTCATTATATCCAACATGTTTATAAGTCTTGTTTGGTTCAAATCGGTACCCTCACATTACTCATCGATCTTATTTCATTAAAAATACTTGCATTTGACGTGATTCTAGGGATTGATTGGTTAACTACTTATCATGCAAAAATTGATTGTTTTAAATAAGGTTGTTAGCTTTCATATTCCTAATCAACCTATTATCGCGAATTCAAACGACCAAACCATTAAAATCAATCACGGTCATCTCAAGCCATAAAGCTATTCATTTATTGAAAAAGCGGATGTCGAGCTTTCTTAGCTCATATCATGATTTAAACAAAAATACGTCGGTTTTGAGCGATATTTCTATTGTTAATAAATTTCTGACGTATTCCCAGAAGAACTTCTGGCCTACCCCGGGCGTGAAATTGAATTTTGTATCGACCTTGAACCCGGTCTGAAACCTATTTCCAAAGCCCCATATCGAATAGCTCTATTGAACTTGGGAGTTAAAGACCCAACTGCGAGGAATTGTTAGACATTGGCTTTATTAAATCCTAGTACTTCTCCTTGGGGTGCTCCTGTTCTATTCGTGAAGAAGAAAGATGGGAGTATGCGACTTTGTATTGATTATCGGGGAATTGAATCATGTCACCATCAAAAATAGGTATCCATTGCCACGTATTGATGACTGTTTGACCCGATTCTGAAGGAGCCAAATTCTTTTCAAAGATAGATCTTTGTTAGGATATCACCAATTGAAGATTAGAACCGTGACATTCCAAAGACGGCTTTGAGAACTTCGATGCGGGCATTATGAATTCTAGTCATGTCCTTTGGATTGACTAATGCTCCTTTTGCCTTTATGGATATGATGAACCGAGTATTCAAGGAATATTTAGATCACTTTGTGGTCGTCTTTATTGATGACATCCTTATTTATTCCAAAAGCCGTGAAGATCATGAAAGCGACACACTTGAGGTGACACTCCAAAAGCTTCGTGAATATAAGCTTTATGCCAAGTTGAAGAAATGTGAGTTACGGCTTGAAGAAGTAGCATTCCTTGGGCACGTGGTATCAAGTCATGGAATATCTGTTTGACCAAAAAAAGATTGAAGCTATTCAAAGTTGGGAACAACCTAAATCGATGGCCGAAGTCGTAGCTTTCTCGGTTTAAATGGTTATTATCGGAGATTCGTGGAAGGATTTTCTCGAATCTCTACTCCATCGACTTCGGTGACTTAGAAAGATACAAAGTTCGGTTGGAGGCGAAGAATGTGAGAAGAGTTTTCAAGAACTCGAGAGGAGACTTATTACAAAGACACTGTTACGACAATACCATCGGCTCGGAGGGATTTGTCATCTCTGATGATGCTTGAGCAAAGGGTTGGGATGTGTTCTTATACAACATGGAAAAGTTATAGCTTTATGCCTCGCGACAACTCAAAGAATATGAGAGGAATTATCCTACTCATGATCTAGAGTTAGCATTTGTTATCTTCAGCTTAAAATTTGGAGGCATTACTTGTATGGGGAAAAGTGGAGATCTTTACGGATCATAAAAGCCTCAAATATTTCTTCACTCAAAAGGAACTCAACATGCGACAACGACGTTGGCTTGAATCTGATTGAAAGATTATGATCATACCATCCAATACCATCCTGAAAAAGCGAGCGTGGTAGGTATTGCGTTGAGTAGAAAATCATATGCAAATCTGAGTCGCGATATTGTCAACGCAAAGAGCCCATTTGTGTGACTTGCAAAGAATGGAGATAGAGTTAAAGACTCGAGAGACGCATGTGATGATAAGCGAGTATCTGAGTAGAACCAGACTTTAATTGATAAAGTTAAAGTTTGCTCAGCTCTCTGACACACGAGAGTGATGCGTATGAGGAAGAAAGTCAAAGGTCTTTATCGCAGGAAGCAAGAATCGATGAAGAAGGAATACTTGAGTCAACTCCGGACTTTGTGTTCCTAACGACCACGATTTAAAGTATAATATCATGATGGAGGCGCATAACACACCATTTGCAATCCATCTCAGGAGTACCAAAATGTATCATGATATTAAATAATACATTTTGGTGGAAGCAATATGAAGAGAGAGATAGCGTTGTTTATATCAAGGTGTCTAACTTGTCAACGAGTTAAAGCGGAACATCAAGTACCAAAAGGTCCATTGCAACCACTTGAAATTCCGGAATGGAAGTGGGAGCACATTACCATGGATTTAGATTCTGGGTCTTCCTAAGGTTTCTCGGGCGTTGATGCAATTTGGGTCATTGTTGATAGATTGACCAAGTCTGCTCATTTCTTCCGACAATCTGAGAAACTTATACACTTGAACGTCTTGCTTCGTATGTATATAAACGAGATTGTAAGACCAATGGTATGCTTAGTATCCATAGTTTCTCGATCAAGACCTAAGGTTCACTTCACGATTTTGGGTTAGTTTGCAAAAAGCTATGGGCACAGACTTACGATTTAGCTCGGCGTATCATCCTCTAACTGCACGGACGACGATCGGAGAGGACTATTCAAACTCTTGAAGATCTATTAAGACTCGTGTCCTTGATTTCAAGGAAGTTGGGACAAGTTCTTACCATTGGTGGAGTTTTCCTACAATGGCCGAGTTATCAAGCAAGTATTGGCATGGCTCCATTCGAGCGTTGTATGGAAGAAAGTGTCGTTCTCCGATATCTTTGGGATGAGGTGGGTGAAGCAACGTTGTTGGGACCGGGGAGTTGAGTACGTATGACTACGGAAAAGATTCAAACGATCCGACAACGTATAAAAACCTCACAAAATCGACAAAAGAGTTATCTTGATCTTCATCGAAAGGGCGTGGAATTGATATAGGAGATCATGTGTTGTTAAGAGTTGCTCCATGGAAAGGAGTTACAAGATTTGGAAAGAGAGAAAACTTAATCCTCGATTCATCGGTCCATTTTAATCCTCGATCGAGTAGGAATCTGTGGCCTATAGACTCGCTTTCTGCTGAAATATGTCTCGTGTTCATAACATTTTCACATATCTATGTTACGTAAATATGTGAAAGACCGAACCATATTATTGAGTTAGAACCGGACGAAATAGCGGAAGATTTGACGTATGAAGAGGTTCTGTTCAAATTTTGGATAAGAAGGAACATATTCTACGCTCCAAGGTTATACCTCAAGTCAAAGTTTTGTGGAGGAACCACGATGTTGAGGAAATGACTTGGGAGTTAGAATCGAAATGAAATCAAGGTATCCTTACCTCTTGACATACCAGTGCGTCGTACCCTAATTTCGAGGGCGAAATTTCATAAGAATGGGAGGTTGTAAGACCCCACTTTTATAAATAAAGATGAATTTTTCAATAAATATTATTTTTGAATATTATGGAATAAATTTGATATAATGTTATAGTTGTGGGTAATATTTATAAATTTTACAAAGTATGCAAGTTGTTATAAAATATTAGTTTGGTGGGAGAATATTCTTTTTGTTAAGGAATATTAATAACTACTCAATCATTGGTGGACCCCACAATGTAATTATTATCGATTGAGAAAACGATAAAAATATTTTATAAAAATAACTACGGAGGTGTTACCGTTAAAAGCTGTTGAACTACCCGGTTGGTAAAAATACGAGATGTCTGCGTGGTTGCGTAGTAGCACACGGTATTGATTATTGATGCTTACGTGAGAAGTCACTCATTTATGCTCAATTATTACTCACGATAATTACGCATCATATCTCTTATATTATTGATTCAATTATTGTCACGATTATCATCTCATATAATATGTTATAGTATTAAATCAATAATTGAGGCGACAAGTTATAAATGATTAATAATTGTTGAAAGATTAAATATGTGTTGATGAAAATAAAAATGATTTGTGGTAAGTTTGATTATTTTATGGGGGCTCATATGTCATCATCTAAGAGTCTCTTCAATCGATAGTAATTACCTTCGTCAATAGTAATTACCCTTGTGAATAGTATTTACCTTAAATCAATAGTAATTACCTTCGTCGATAGTAATTACCCTTGTGAATAGTATTTACCTTCGTCGATAGTATTTACCTTACGTTAATATATAGTAATTACCTTTACCGGACGTCGAACCACTTGTAGTTTCACATTCTGAGCGTCCGAACCACTTGTCGTTTCACATTACAAGCGTCAAAACCACTTTTCTTTTCACATCATTAGTCGTCGAAGCCACTTGTCTTTTCACACGACGACAAAGCTAGAAATCTTCTATAAATAGAGGCCTAGGGCTTCATTATTTTCACGAATTCATTCAAGCTATAGAGAGAGAAAGTATAGAGAAATAAGAGAAAGAAGAAGAGTATTTTGTTATTACAACTTCTTTGCGTTATTCAATCTCCTACCAAAAGTAAGGGGTGTTATTCTTTCTTATTCATGAAGAAGAAGCTGTTGTTATTCCATTGCTTATTATTCTCTTTGGAATAACCTATATATGTGTGGTTTACCCTATACTTGGTGACATTCTTCTATTATTACATTGGAACATCACATGCATGTGTGTTTTACAGGACTGGTTCCGCTCTTTATTATTATTACGTTGGAACATCCTGTCTGCATGTGTTTTTACACCGACTGGTTCCGCCTTTATTATTATTATTCGTTGGAACATCACATGCATGCGTTTCTGGCGGACTGGTTCCGTTATTTATTATTCTGTTGGAATAACCTGCCTGTGCGGTCTATCGCATGCATGGTGATTTCTTTTGTTATTCTATTCTTTATTATACCCAGTTGGTTAAAAATTTGACTTGTATACTCCATGAAATTAGTGGAATATCCTTGATATTTGCGTTTCATCCAGTATCTTTCATGGAAATATTCTTCTGATCATTCTTGAATTTTACTCTACAAAAGCGATTATCGTGTTGATAATTTGGACGTTAATAATTCTGGATAAAATAATTCTTGAACTTGTTTTATTGAATTCTTATATCATTGTCATCATCCTCATGTTTATATTATGTTGAAAGTCATCTCGTGGCACATAGTGCATAGATGGACTTGGTATGATTATGACGAGAGACTATTGATTGTAATCATGACCGTAATGTTACAAATGATGTGATAAAAAATCCTCGATTAGTAGTAGTGCATTGGTGGACCGATTGTTGGCATGATCATGACCATTAATGAATACACAAATATTCTTGGCCCGTAGTGCATGAATAATTGTGGTCGTGATACTAAAGAATATCCTTGGTCAGTAGTGTGCGAGGGTGATTCGATGATGTGGAATATTTATTAAAGTTTGAGTCTCAATTTATAACGATGATGAAAAACCTTTTAAAACCTTAAAAGATAGTAGACTTTATTTTCTACTTGACTCTTTTAATGGATTGCTTATTCCATTGCAGATTAAACCGGTTGTCTATTGTATTTTATCGGTTTAACATTGTTGAAGACTATTGATAATTTATTACGCATTATCTTAGTCATAATATTTCTTCTTGGGCTAGTTGAGCTCACCTTTCTTTCACCGTTTCTTCTTGAAATGAGAATATAGCTGGGACGAGTCGGGGAAGCGAGTGATGGTCCTCGAAGATAGCATTAGTAGTCCTCCTCACTATTACGTGAAATAGTGTGATAATAATTGTAATGAGGACTCCTTTTTGAGTTTGTATAATATCTAGTAGACGATATTTGTATTTAAACTCACGCTTTATGTATTAAGTTGTATTCAAATTACATACCATGTAAGTGGTGACCCAAGATGGGTAATGTATACCTAATTTTGGGGCGTCACAGGTTAGTATCGAGCTTAGGATATGATCCTGGCTAAGATTTGAGAATAGTACTAGGAGGGAGAGCGGGGAATACCTTCGCTAGTATGACCTACCTAAGTTTATCTTGTTATTTTATTGGTTGGTCGAAGATAGGGATAATTTGTTACATGTCAATTAACCTTTTGTTTTGTGGCGATGTCTGAAAATGACATCCGAGAATGTTGAGAATAGCAATGGAGCCAGCAGCGATCGTTTATTCACCACATATCAATAATCGAGATAATGTGCATCGGGATGGCGACAATCCTCATGCAAACAACAACACCACTTGACCAAATGATGAACGATCAAATGTTCGGAGGCTTTATCACGATTTATGCAACAATGAAAGCGAAATGACTCTGTCCAAAACGTAGGTGGAAACACGGAAAGCTCTCGGGCGGTCACCGCTAAATAATTCAAGGAGCTGGGACCACCGGAGTTTAAGGGAGAGCAAAAACCACTTCAAGGCGGAAGCATGGATAAAGCAGATTACCAAGATATTTGATGTCTTGGGATGCTCCGAGGAGCAAAAGGTTCCTTTGCCACCTTTATGTTGCAGCGGAGGCGATTCTTGGTGGGAATCGGTAAAACGTACTCAACTTCTTTGTCTTCAAGATATCTTGGGAGAAGTTCCGGAGTCTGTTCAACGACAAATACTTTCCCGAAAGTATTAGCCACATGAAGGAGGTGGAGTTTATCAAGTTGGAACAAAACAATATGGCCGTGTGTCGCAATACGAGGTAAAATTTGCGAGTTATCACGGTTTCGTCCCACTTGGTGGATAATGAAGAGAGAATGACGCGAATGTTTTTAAGAGGTTTGAAGCGGAGATATCGTCAACATCTTATTTCTCATAAACGTGTTTGTATTCGGATGTTGTAAATAGGGCTCGATTAGTGGAACGCGATAATGAGTCAACGCTTGACTAAAAGAAGCGGTGGCAAAATTATAATACCGGCCGAGTAGTCATCGAGCGGTGACAACAAGCGTGGAGAATCAACGGGCGGATATGGTAACCACTTCGGTGGTAATCGGGGCCAAAACAATAAGAATGGACATTTCAAGAAAGCGGAGATTCAACAATGATGGAAAGACGTCAACACCAAAGACCCATTGTTAAGGAAGGAGAAAGACCACCTATCATATGCTTCAAATGCGGAGGAGAGGACACATCGATCAAACTGCATATCCATGCCGTCAAAGCGTGTTATAATTGTGGAAGAGAAGGTCACTTAGCTCGATTTTGTCGCCATCAAGACAAATTCAGCTAGGATGGAGGCACCAAAGGCCATCCCGTAAAATTCAAAACCGGTAGTGTAAGGAGAGGCGTTTGTTGTGACCTCCCAAAGAAGCAAGGAATCTTAATGAGGTCATCACGGATAAGCTTATCATAAACTCTAATGAAGTCTATACTTTATTTGATCTGGGTTCTACCCATTCTTTTATTTCTCCCACTTTGCTCATCGATTAAATTTGACTCGGAGAAATTAGACTTTGACTTATCTGTGGAAACTCCGTTGGGAAAAACCTTCATTATATCCAATTTGTTTATAAGTCTTGTTTGGTTCAAATCGGTACCCTCACATTACAGTCGATCTTATTTCATTAAAAATACTTGCATTTGGCGTGATTCTAGGGATTGATTGGTTAACTACTTATCATGCAAAATTGATTATTTTCGTAAGGTTGTTAGCTTTCATATTCCTAATCAACCTATTATCGCGAATTCAAACGACCAAACCATTAAAATCAATCACGGTCATCTCAAGCCATAAAAGCTATTCGTTTATTGAAAAGCGGATGTCGAGCTTTCTTAGCTCATATCACGATTTAAACAAAAATACGTCGGTTTTGAGCGATATTTCTATTGTTAATAAATTTCTGACGTATTCCCCAAGAAGAACTTCGGCCTACCCAGGCGTGAAATTGAATTTTGTATCGACCTTGAACCCTAAGACAAAACCTATTTCCAAAGCCCCATATTTAATGGCTCTATTGAACTTGAGGAGTTAAAGACCCAAATGCGAGGAATTGTTAGACATTGGCTTTATTCGTCCTAGTACTTCTCCTTGGGGTGCTCTGTTACTCTATTCGTGAAGAAGAAAGATGGGAGTATGCGACTTTGTATTGATTATCGGGAATTGAATCATGTCACCATCAAAAATAGGTATCCATTGCCACGTATTGATGACTGTTTGACCAATTGCAAGGAGCCAAATTCTTTTCAAAGATAGATCTTCGTTAGGATATCACCCGATTGAAGATTAGAACCGTGACATTCCAAAGACGGCTTTAAACTTCGATGCGGGCATTATGAATTCTAGTCATGTCCTTTGGATTGACTAATGCTCCTACTTTGCCTTCATGGATATGATGACCCGAGTATTCAAGGAATATTTAGATCACTTTGTGGTCGTCTTTATTGATGACATCCTTATTTATTCCAAAAGCCGTGAAGATCATGAAAGCAACACTTGAGGTGACACTCCAAAAGCTTCGTGAATATAAGCTTTATGCCAAGTTGAAGAAATGTGAGTTACGGCAAGAAGTAGCATTCCTTGGGCACGTGGTATCAAGTCATGGAATATCTGTTGACCCAAAGAAAGATTGAAGCTATTCAAAGTGGGAACAACTTAAATCGATGATCAAATCGTAGCTTTCTCGGTTTAAATTGGTTATTATCGGAGATTCGTGGAAGGATTTTCTCGAATCTCTACTCCATCGACTCAAATGACTCGGAAAGATACAAAGTTCGGTTGGAAGCGAAGAATGTGAGAAGATTTTTCAAGAACTCGAGAGAGACTTATTTCAAGACTGTTACGACAATACCATCGGCTCGGAGGATTTGTCATCTACAATGATGCTTGAGCAAAGGGTTGGGATGTGTTCTTATGCAACATGGAAAAGTTATAGCTTATGCCTCATGACAACTCGAAAGAATATGAGAGGAATTATCCTACTCATGATCTAGAGTTAGGCAAATATTATCTTCACTTAAAATTTGGAGGCATTACTTGTATGGGGAGAAAGTGGAGATCTTCTACGGATCATAAAAGCCTCAAATATTTCTTCACTCAAAAGGAACTCAACATGCGACAACGACGTTGGCTTGAATCTGTTGAAAGATTATGATCATACCATCCAATACCATCCTGAAAAGCGAACGTGGTAGGCGACGCATTGAGTAGAAAATCATATGCAAGTCACGAGTGCGATATTGTCAACGCAAGGCCCATTTTGTGTGACTTGCAAAGAATGGAGATAGAGTTAAAGACTCGGAGACTCATTTGATGATAAGCGAGTATCTGAGTAGAGCAAACTTTAATTGATAAAGTTAAAGTTTGCTCAAGCTGAGACACGGAGGCGATGCGTATGAGGAAGAAAGTGCAAGAAGGTGCTATCTTAGGAAGCAAGAATCGATGAAGAAGGAATACTTGAGTCAACTCCGACTTTGTGTTCTAACGACCTGATTTAAAGTATAATATCATGATGGAGGCGCATAACACACCATTTGCAATCCATCTCAGGAGTACCAAAAATGTATCATGATATTCGGCCATACATTTTGGTGGAAGCAATATGAAGAGAGAGATAGCGGCATTTGTTTATATCAAGGTGTCTAACTTGTCAACGAGTTAAAGCGGAGCATCAAGTACCAAAAGGTCCATTGCAACCACTTGAAATTCCGGAATGGAAGTGGGAGCACATTACCATGGATTTAATTCTGGTCTTCCTAAGGTTTCTCAAGGCATTGATGCAATTTGGGTCATTGTTGATAGATTAACCAAGTCTCGCTCATTTCTTCCGATCGAGAAACTTATACACTTGAACGTCTTGCTTTCGTATGTATATAAACGAGATTGTAAGGTCTGAATGGTATCTGCAAGATCCATAGTTTCGATCAAGACCCAACGTTCACTTCACGATTTTGGGTTAGTTTGCAAAAAGCTATGGGCACAGACTTACGATTTAGCTTCGGCATATCATCCTCGAACGACCGGACGATCGGAGGACTATTCAAACTCTTGAAGATCTATTAAGACTCTGTGTCCTTGATTTCAAGGGAAGTTGGGACAAGTTCTTACCATTGGTGGAGTTTTCCTACAACAAAGCAGCTTATCGAAGCAAGTATTGGCATGGCTCCATTCAAGCGTTGTATGGAAGAAAGTGTCGTTCTCAAATATCTTTGGGATGAGGTGGGTGAAGCAACGTTGTTGGGACCGAGGAGTTGATGCGTATGACTACGGAAAAGATTCAAACGATCCGACAACGTATAAAACCTCACAAAATCGACAAAGAGTTATCTTGATCTTCATCGAAAGGACGTGGAATTCGATATAGGAGATCATGTGTTTGTTAAGAGTCACTCCATGGAAAGGAGTTACAAGATTTGGAAAGAGAGAAAACTTAATCCTCGATTCATCGGTCCATTTTAATCCTCGATCGAGTAGGAATCGTGGCCTATAGACTCGCTTTCTACCAAATATGTCTCGTGTTCATAACATTTTTCACATATCTATGTTACGTAAATATGTGAAAGACCCGAACCATATTATTGAGTTAGAACCGGACGAAATAAGCGGAAGATTTGACGTATGAAGAGGTTCTGTTCAAATTTTGGATAAGAAGGAACATATTCTACGCTCCAAGGTTATACCTCAAGTCAAAGTTTTGTGGAGGAACCACGATGTTGAGGAAATGACTTGGGAGTTAGAATCAAAATGAAATCAAGGTATCCTTACCTCTTGACATACCGTCGTACCCTTCTAATTTCGAGGGCGAAATTTCATAAAAAGGGAGGTTGTAAGACCCAGCTTTTATAAATAAAGATGAATTTTTTCTATAAATATTATTTTTGAATATTATGGAATAAATTTGATATAATGTTATAGTGTGGGTAATATTTATAAATTTTGCAAAGTATTCAAGTTGTTATAAAATATTAGTTTGGTGGGGAATATTCTTTTTGTTAGGGAATATTAAATGACAACTACTCAATCATTGGTGGACCCCATAATGTAATTATTGTCGGATTGAGAAAACGACAAAAATATTTTATAAAAATAACGGCGGAGGTGTTACTGAGTAAAAGCTGTTGAACTACCCGGTGGTAAAAAATACGATGTCTGGCGTGGTTGCATAGTAGCACACGGTATTGATTATTGATCTTACGTGAGAAGTCACTTTCATATGCTCAATTATTACTTTCACGATAATTCTTTGCATCATATCTCTTATATTATTGATTCAATTATTGTCACAATATCATCTCATATAATATGTTATAGTATTAAATCAATAATTGAGACGACAAGTTATAAATGATTAATAATTGTTGAAAGATTAAATATGTGTTGATGAAAAATAAAATGATTTGTGGTAAGTTTGATTATTTTATGGGGGCTCATATGTCATCATCTAAGAGTTTCTTCAATCGATAGTAATTACCTTCGTCGATAGTAATTACCCTTGTGAATAGTATTTACCTTCGTCGAATAGTAATTACCTTCGTCAATAGTAATTACCCTTGTGAATAGTATTTACCTTCGTCAATAGTATTTACCTTCGTTAATATATAGTAATTACCTTTACCGACGTCGAACCACTTGTCGTTTCACATTACAGAGCCGAACCACTTGTCGTTTCACATTACTGGCGCCCTAACCACTTTTCTTTTCACATCATTAGTCGTCGAGCCACTTGCCTTTTCACACGACAGTCTTTAAGCTAGAAATCTTCTATAAATAGAGGCCTGAGGGCTTCATTATTTTCACGAATTCATTCAATATAGAGAGAGAAAGTATAGAGAGAATAAGAGAGAAAGAAGAAGAGTATTTTGTTATTACACCGCTTGCGATATTCAATCTCCTACCAAAAGTAAGGGGTGTTATTCTTTCTTATTCATGAAGAGAAGGCTGTTGTTATTCCATTGCTTATTATTACATTGGAATAACCTATATATGTGGTTTACCCTATACTTGGTGACATTCTTCTATTATTCTGTTGGAACATCCTCATGCGTGTGTTTTACACCGACACGGTTCCGCTCTTTATTATTATTACATTTGGAACATCCATCATGTGTTTTACACCTCGACCTGGTTCCGCTCTTTATTATTATTACATTGGAACATCACGTCATGCGTTTTTCGCCGGACTGGTTCCGTTATTTATTATTCTGTTGGAATAACTCACCTGCAAGGCCTGATCTATCGCATGCATGGTGATTTCTTTTGTTATTCTATTCTTTATTATACCCAGTTGGTTAAAAATTTGACTTGTATACTCCATGAAATTAGTGGAATATCCTTGATATTTGCGTTTCATCCAAAGATCTTTCATGGAAATATTCTTGATCATTCTTGAATTTTACTCTACAAAACAAAGATGTCGTGTTGATAATTTGGGCGTTAATAATTCTGGATAAAATAATTCTTGAACTTGTTTTATTGAATTCTTATATCATTGTCATCATCCTCATGTTTATATTATGTTGAAAGTCATCATGGCTTCAGTGTGCATAGATGGACTTGGTATGATTATGACCGAGACTATTCTTGTGTAATCATGGCCAGTAATGTTACAAATGATGTGATAAAAATCCTTAGTGGTAGTAGTGCATTGGTGGGCCGATTGTTGGCATGATCATGACCATTAATGAATACACAAATATTCTTGGCGTAGTGCATGAATAATTGTGGTCGTGATACTAAAGAATATCCTTGGCCGTAGTGCAGGGGTGATTCGATGATGTGGAATATTTATTAAAGCTGAGTCTCAGCTATAACAGTGATGAAAAACCTTTTAAAACCTAAAAAATAGTAGACTTTATTTTCTACTTGACTCTTTTAATGGATTGCTTATTCATTGCAGCTTAAACCGGTTGTATTGTATTTTATCGGTTTAACATTGTTGAAGACTATTGATAATTTATTACGCATTATCTTAGTCATAATATTTCTTCTTGGGCTAGTTGAGCTCACCCTTTCTTTCACTTTGTTCTCTTGAGAAATGAGAATATAGGCGGACGACGAGTCGGAAACGAGTGATGGTCCCGAAGATAACATTAGTAGTCCTCACTATTACGTGAAATAGTGTGATAATAATTGTAATGAGGACTCCTTTTTGAGTTTGTATAATATCTAGTAGACGATATTTGTATTTAAACTCACAGTTTATGTATTAAGTTGTATTCAAATTCTGTACCATGTAAATGGTGACCCAAGATGGGTGATGTATACCTAATTTTGGGGGCGTCACATCTTGAGTTCTTGAAAACTCTTCTCACATTCTTCGCTCCAACCGAACTTTGTATCTTTCCGAGTCAGCTGAGTCAATGGAGTAGCAATTCGAGAAAATCCTTCCACGAATCTCCGATAATAACCACTAAATCGAAAAGCTACGTGCTCGATCAACGATTTAAGTTGTTCCCGACTTTGAATAGCTTCAATCTTTGTTGGGTCAACAGATATTCCATGACTTGATACCACGTGCTCAAGGAATGCTACTTCTTCAAGCCAGAACTCGCATTTCTTCAACTTGGCATAAAGCTTATATTCACGAAGCTTTTGGAATGTCAGCCTCAAGTTTTGCTCATGATCTTCACGGCTTTTGGAATAAATAAGGATGTCATCAATAAAGACGACCACAAAGTGATCCAAATATTCCTTGAATACTCGGTTCATCATATCCATGAAAGCGGCGGGAGCATTAGTCAATCCAAAGGACATGACTAGAATTCATAATGCCCGTCATCGGAGTTCGAAAGCCGTCTTTGGAATATCAGCGGTTCTAATCTTCAATTGGTGATATCCGGAACGAAGATCAATCTTTGAAAAGAATTTGGCTCCTTGCAACTAGTTAAATAGGTCATCAATACGTGGCAATGGATACCTATTTTTGACGGTGACATGATTCAACTCCCGATAATCAATACAAAGTCGCATACTCCCATCTTTCTTCTTCACGAATAGAATGTGAGCACCCCCAAGAGAAGTACTAGGGGCGAATAAAGCCAATGTCTAACAATTCCTGCAATTGGGTCTTTAACTCCTGAAGTTCAATAGGAGCCATTCGATATGGGGCTTTGGAAATAGGTTTGTACTGGGTTCAAGGTCGATACAAAATTCAATTTCACGCTCTGGGGGTAGGCCAGGAAGTTCTTCGGGGAATACGTCAGGAAATTTATTAACAATAGAAATATCGTTCAAAACTGACGTATTTTTGTTTAAATCATGACATGAGCTAAGAAAGCTTGACATCCGTTTTTCAATAAACGAATAGCTTTATGGCTTGAGATGACCGTGATTGATTTTAATGGTTTGGTCGCTTGAATTCGCATAATAGGTTGGTTAGGAATATGAAAGCTAACAACCTTACGAAAATAATCAATTTTGCATGATAAGTAGTTAACCAATCAATCCTTAGAATCACGTCAAATGCAAGTATTTTTAATGAAATAAGATCGACAGGTAATGTGAGGGTACCGATTTGAACCAAACAAGAATTATAAACAGTGAATGTAATGAAGGTTTCTCCCAACGGAGTTTCCACAGATAAGTCAAAGTCTAATTTCTCCTGAGTCAAATTTAATCGATGGCGCCAAGTAGGAGAAATAAAAGAATGGGTAGAATCGGTATCAAATAAAGTATAGACTTCATTAGAGTTTATGATAAGCTTACCCGTGATGACCTCATTCGGGTCTTGGACGTCTTTCCATCATTGTTGAATCTCCGCTTTCTTGAAATGTCCATTCTTATTGTTTTGTCCCGATTACCACCGAAGTGGTTACCATATCTCGGCCCGTTGATTCCCTCCACGCTTGTTGTCACCGCTCGATGACTACTCTGGTATTATTATAATTTTTTAAATTTGCTTCTCTTTTAGTTGCGTTGACTCGTTATCGCTACTCCACTAATCGAGCCCTATTTACAACATCCTAATACAAACACGGTTTATGAGAAATAAGATGTTGACGTATCTCCGACTTCAAACTCTTAAAAACATTCGCGTCATTCTCTTTCATTATCCACCAAGTGGGCCGAACCGTGATAACTCCGCAAATTTTGCCTCGTATTGCGACACGGTCATATTGTTTTGTTCCAACTTGATAAACTCCACCTCCTTCATGTGGCGAATACTTTCGGAAAAGTATTTGTCGTTGAACAACTCCCCGGAACTTCTCCCAAGATATCTTGAAGACAAAGAAGTTGAATACGTTTCTACCGATTCCCACCAAGTCACTCTCTCCGCGTAACATAAAAGCGTGAAAGGAACCTTTACTCCTCGGAGCATCCCAAGACATCAAATATCTTGGTAATCTTTTATCCATGCTTCCGCCGTAAGTGGTTTTGGCTCTCCCTTAAACTCCGGTGGTCCCAGCTCCTTGAATTGTTTAGCGGTGACCGCCTTAGAGAGTTTTCCGTGTTTCCACCTACGTTTTGGACGAAGTCGCTCTCTTTCTTTGTTGCATGAATTGCATAAAGCTTCCGAACATTTGAACATTCATCATTTGTTCGGTGTTGTTGTTTGCATGAGGATTGTCGCCTTCGATGCACATTATCCTCGATTATTGATATGTGGTGAATCAACTATCGCTTTGTGCTCCATTCTATTCTCAACATTCTCGGATGTCATTTTCGAGATCATCGCCACAAAACAAAAGGTTAATTGACATGTAACATATTATCCCTATATTACGCTGAGCACCAATAAAATAAAGACATAAACTTAGGTAGGTCATACTAACGAAGGTATTCCCCGCTCTCCCTCCTAGTACTATTCTCACATCTTAGCCGGGGATCATATCCCTAAGCTCGATACCAACCGCGACGCCCCAAAATATTCTACATCATCATTGAATCACCCTCGCACTACTACGCCAAGGATATTCTTTAGTATCACGACCACAATTATTCATACACTACGGGCGAAGAATATTTGTGTATTCATTAATGGTCATGATCATGCCAACAATCGTCCATCAATGCACTACAGACCACCGAGGATTTTACCACATCATTTGTAACATTACGATTAATGATTACACCGAATAGTCTCTAAATCATAATCATACCAAGTCCATCTACGCACTACAGAGCCACGGATGACTTTCAACATAATATAAACATGAGGATGATGACAATGATATAAGAATTCAATAAAATAAGTTCAAGAATTAATTTATCTAGGAACCAATAACATCCAAATCACAACATGATACTACTTTGTAGAGTAAAATTCAAGAATCTTGAGAAGAATATTTCCATGAAAGGATCTTGGATGAAGCCTTGAAATATCAAGGATATTCCACTAATTTCATGGAGTATAGAAGTCAAAGTTTTAACCAACCGGGTATAATAAAGAATGGAATAACAAAAGAAATCACCACGCATGATAGATGCATCACATGCACGTGTTATTCCAATAGAATAATAAATAACGGAACCGGTCCCACAGTAAAATGCACGCAGCGTGATATTCCAATGTAATAATAAAGAATGGAACCAGTCCGGCATAAAACGCATGCAGACGGGATATTCCAACAGAATAATAAAGAATGGAACCAGTCCTGCGTAAAACACATGCATGTGGATGTTCCAATGTATAATAATAAAGATTTTAACCAGTCCTGTAAAACACACGCATGGATGTTCCAATGAAATAATAGAAGAATGTCACCAAGTATAGGTAAACCGCGTGTCTACAAAGTTATTCCAATGAATAATAAGCAATGGAATAACAACAGTTCTCTTCATGAATAAGAAAGAATAACACCCCTTTACTTTTGGTAGAGATTGAATCTGCGGTAGTAATAAAATACTCTTCTTCTTTCTCTTATTCTCTCTATACTTTCTCTCTATAAGCTTGAATGAATTCGTGAAAATAATGAAGCACTAGGCCTCTATTTATAGAAGATTTCTAGCTTAAGACCGCCATGAAAAAAGGCAAGTGGCTTGACGATTTGGTGATGTGAAAAGAAAAGTGGTTTGACGCTTTAGAATGTGAAACGACAAGTGGTTCGGCGCTTTGTAATATGAAACGACAAGTGGTTCGACGCCTTTAATAATATGAAACGGCAAGTGGTTTGACGTCTGGTAGAGGTAATTACTATTGACGAAGGTAGTTCTTATTCACAAAGGTAATTACTATTGACGAAGGTAATTACTATTGATTTAGAGACTCTTAGATGATGACATACGGGCCCCCATAAAATAATCAAACTTACCACAAATGTCTCATAATGCACTCTTTATATACATCAAGGATTGAATAAATATTACCACAAATCATTTTATTTTTAATCAATACATATTTAATCTTTCAACAATTATTAATCATTTATAACTTGTCATCTCAATTATTGATTTAATACTATAACATATTATACAAATGATACTGTGACAATAATTGAATCAATAATATAAGAGATATGATGCAGCAATTACTGTAGCAATAATTAAGCATAGTTGAGTTGTAAGACCCCGAAATTTTTAAATAAAAAGGAATTTCCTTTATTTATTATTTTGAAATAGTAAGGGTTGATTTGATTAATGTGGATAGTTAAGGGTTAAATACGCAAATATTTCAAAATAAGCAGTGGTTATAAAATATTCATTATCGTCGGGGATATTCGTTTGGTCGTGGAATATTCGTCATCTTTGTCGAATATTATTAAATGCGACCAGTAGCGACCATGTGTGGGCCCCATAACTTAAAAGTTTTATTGGATGAAGAAAACGACAAATATAAGTTGTTTTTAAATAATCTACGTAGTTATTACATCAATTATCTTTGTTGGAATACCCGGTGGTTAAGACACACTAATACTGCCGTTGTTGAACAAGAAGCACGGTATTGCACCAATTATTGATTCTTACGTGAAGAGGGCACTACTCAATAATGGTTACGATAATTACTGCTCAATATTTTATTGAGTTAATAATTGCTGCGTTGATATTTTATATTCATTGTTGTTCAATAATTGTCATTACACGATATTTTTCATTATCGAAGCAATAATTCATATTATCTCGAATAATATTATTAGATAACATTATTGGCAATGTCTAGAAAGTTACGCTCTAAGGAGAGGTTTGGTCACCTAATTGCGCCGGCAAGAAGAAGAAGAAATTCTTATTGAAAGCCCCTCTTCCCTGAACCGCACTGGTTGTCAATATTGTGATTACATAATATTATTTGTGAATAATTAATTATTGATTTATATGATGAGGAAAATATTGATTTTATGTGGATATAGATGGAGAAAATTTTAAAATGACAATTGTTGAAAATTAATATTTTATCTTTTTCTCGATAAAATAATTCATTTAAATATATTATTTTAATAATATATTAACGGTGATATTTTTACAACGAATGTGGGATATATGAGTATACGAGGAGGAAGAGTATTTTGTTGCAATAAATGTTTAAAACATGTTAAACATGTCGGTGGACCCCATTTATTGACCGAAATTTGATTATAGCACATAAAATTGCTTGGTTTGTGGATTTCTATCGATTTTCGATTGGAATTTGGAAAAACTTTCTTACGCAAAGTTGTAGAGAATTGAATTTCCTATAAAAACTCGAGAGATTCAAATTTTCTGATGAAAGGGCTATTTATTATGAATTATTGAAGTTCAAGTTCAAAATAATTGTTTTTTTAGAAGTTTAAAATATTTAAAATTAGAAAAACGTTTTTTTATTATTTTTTCTAGAAGGTGGCATGTGTTTGATGGCTGAAATCAGATTCTAGACATGTGTAGAAAATAATATAATTATATTATTAATTTATTAAATTTTCTGCTTTGGTGTTCTAAGAATTTCCTATAAATAGGGTCTTGGGTTAGAATTGAAAATCACACCGTAAATCGAAGTTTTCTCTCTCTATATTATCGAAATGTATTCTTGTGAGTATTTTGAGTATACTTTGAGTATTGCTATACGGTGCAAGTCCAAATCATAGCCTTATATCCAGGTGTTTAAATTTAAAGATCTTGATCTTTCGAGGTAAGGATATATTATTTTTTTAAGTAATGATATTATTTCTTCAATATCATTATCTTTGAAATGTTGATCCAAGTTTTTATCAAATTTGGAACTTTTTCATGTCGGGTTACTATTCACGAGTTACTTATTCATGAGTTACTATTCACGAGTTACTATTCATGAGTTCTTATTCACGAGTTCTTATTCACGAGTACTATTATTGAAGCGTGAAGATGTTTTTTGTGGAATTTCTATCTTTTGGTGTCGAGATTTACTATTCACGATACTAAGACCTTTATTCACGATATCTGACTATTCACGTGATACGACAATTATTCACGATATCTGATCTTTATTCAATCAAAAATAAAATTTCTTCTTTTCATCCAAAACATCTATTCGGATACTAGCTTTGATTGTATCCATGTTTTGATCATTCTTGAATTTTACACCACTATGATTATTTTTGAGGTATTTTTGGATGTGGATAAAACCAAGTATGAATCCTTAATCCTTAATCCTTGTCATTTTGGTTTCACTGGATTCGTTTCTTTAAAAAAAAAAAATATTTTCATCATCCTCGGTCTTAAATGATGATATTATGGAATATCTTTGGCTGTAGTGCAAAGATGAATGATTTCTGAAGAATATCTTTGGCTTTGTAGTGCAAAGATGAGCAGTGTTTAAATGAATACGACCGATCGATGAATATCTTTGGCCTTTAGTGCAAAGATGAGCAGTGTTGAGATGAACACGATCGATTGATGAATATCTTTGGCACAGAGTGCAAAGATGAATATTTGATTTGAGATGAATATTGATTGATGTTACGAGGGATAAAATATTGATGATGGATCGTTAAATTCATAGATTATAGTAGAATTCATTCTCTACGTAACTCTTCTATGAATTATTATTTCCATTATAATATTGATCTCGAAACTTGTTGTACTATTGTATTCTATCGATTTTTCCTCGTTGAAGACTAACGATAATTTGTTGTATATTATCTTAGTCATAATATTCTTCTATTGGGCTAGTTGAGCTCACCCTTTTCCTTGTTGTTCCATTTTTCTTCTCGGGAGGCGAGAATGTAGCGAGTACTTGTCGGGGTATGGAATGAAGGTTCTAGAGAGTTGTTTAGTAGTCCTCACCATTTTGTAAAATAATGAATCAATAATTATGATGGGGATTTATTTGTGTGTGGATATTGTCTAGAAGACAATATTATATTTAAACTCATTATTATATATTGTCGTATTTCACACGACATTTGAATTATTGAAGTTGTAGTTTGCTTCTTGTACCATGTATTTGGCGACTTCGTAATGGGTGTTGTGTATACCTATTTTAGGGCGTCACGGTTGAATATCGAGCTTAGGGATATGATCTCTGGCGGAGATCGGGAATTAGAAAAACGTTTTTCTTATTTTTTTCTAGAAGGTGGCATGTGTTTGATGGTGAAATCAGATTCTAGACATGTGTAGAAAATAATATAATTATATTATTAATTTATTAAATTTTCTCTTTTGGTGTTCTAAGCAATTTCCTATAAATAGGTGCTTGGGTTAGAATTGAAAATCACACAAGAAAGCTCAAGTTTTCTCTATATTATCGGCGTATTCTTGTGAGTATTTTGAGTATACTTTGAGTATTGCTATATCTGGTGCAAGTCCAAGTCATAGCCTATATCCTGGTGTTTAAATTTAAATCTTGATCTTTCGAGGTAAGGGATATTATTTTTTTTCAGTAATGATATTATTTCGTCGATATCATTATCTTTGAAATGTTGATCTGAAGTTTTTATCAAATTTGGAACTTTTTCATGTATGGGTTACTATTCATGGGTTCTTATTCATGAGTTACTATTCACGAAGTTACTATTCATGAGTTCTTATTCATGAGTTACTATTCACGATTACTATTCACGTCTACTATTCATGAAGCGTGAAGATGTTTTTGTGGAATTTCTATCTTTTGGTGTCTGAGTTACTATTCACGATATCTGACTTATTCACGATATCTGACACTTATTCACGTATACTGATCTTATTCAATAGAAAAATAAAATTTCTTCTTTTAAATCTAAAACATCTATTCGGATACTAACTCGATTGTATCCATGTTTTGATCATTCTTGAATTTTACACCACTATGATTATTTTTGAGGTATTTTTTGACGTGGATAAAACCAAGTACGAATCCTTAATCCTTAATCCTTGTCATTTTGTTTCAATTTGGATTCGTTTTTTTAAAAATATTTTTCATCATCTTCACCTTAAATGATGATATTATGGAATATCTTTGGCTGTGAGTGCAAAGATGAATGATTTCTTAAGAATATCTTTGGCACAGTAGTGCAGAGATGAATGATTTCTGAAGAATATCTTTGGCCAGTAGTCTGAAGATGAGCAGTGTTTAAATGAACATGACTTAATCGATGAATATCTTTGGCTGTGTAGTGCAAAGATGAATATTTGATTCCGGATGTATATTGATTGATGTTACGAGGGGATAAAAGATAGACGATGAACTTTTAAATTCATACATAGAAGATAGTAGTTTGCATTCTCTACTTAACTCTTCTAATGAATTATTATTTCACTGCGAATATTGATTTAAAATTTGTTGTCTATTGTATTCTATTATATTTTTCCTCGTTGAAGACTAACGATAATTTGTTGTATATTATCTTAGTCATAATATTCTTTATTGAAAGCTAGTTGAGCTCACCCTTTTCCTTTTTGTTCCATTTTTCTCAGGAGGCGAGAATATAGCGAGTACGAGTCGGGGTATGGAATGAAGGTTTTAGAAAGGATTGTTTAGTTGTCCTCACCATTTTTGTAAAATAATGTATCAATAAATGTGATGAGGATTTATTTGAGTATAGATATTGTCTAGAAGATAATATTTGTATTCAAACTCACAGTTTTACTGTTGTAATAATAAAGTTGTAGTTGTTTCTGTACCATGTATTGACAACTCAGAATGGGTGATGTATACCTATTTTGGGGGCGTCACATGAGTGACTTCTCACGTAAGCATCAATAATCAATATCGTGTGCTACTATACAACTACGCGTATTACTGTACTTTTACTACCGGGTAGTTCAACAGTTTTAACGGTAACACCTCTGCCGTTATTTTTATAGAAAGATAATTTTGTCGTTTTCTAACTACGACAATACTTACATTAAGGGGTCCACTAATGATTGAGTAGTCGTCTTTAATATTCTCCAATGAAAAAGAATATTCCCACCAAACGAATATTTTATAACAACTTGCTTACTTTGCAAAATTTATAAATATTACCCACAACTATAACATTATATCAAATTTATTCCATAATATTCAAAAATAATATTTATAGAAAAATTCATCTTTATTTATAAAAGTTGGGGTCTTACATGGGTGTCGTTTTTATACGTCACTTAATAATTGATTTTGGTGAACAACAATAGGGTGATGAGAACCCAACTTTGGAAGCATCAAAAGTGCACCTCATTAGAATGAACAAGATAGTACTCTTCTCGTTCTTCTTTGGCGTCTTGAAATATTTGCTGCTATATTTTATATGGCATTGTAATAATTTGAGTTTGGATACTGTCTATGAGACAATATTGTATTAAAACTCACGATTAATCGTATTGTAGTATTCTATACTGACGATTCAACAACAGATAAATGAAGTTGTATTTAAATTTTGTACCATGTATCTAGCGACTCAGAATGGGTGATGTATACCTAATTTTGGGGGCGTCACAGCCTATATATATGCTAAAAACATGAGAAAAATAAGAAGGTATGTATTATGTGGGCTAAGTTATGCCTTACTTTCCCTTTTATTTTAATAAATTGTAATTCTGCATGTGTCTGACCCGAGTTATTATAATCATGATTATGTACATATATATATATATATTTATATGTATGTGTTTTATGTATTTTAATTTATGTGTGTATATATATTTGTATATATGTGTTTTATATATATATTATTTTTTTGATGATTTTGTATACACGTGTGAATAATATATATTCCCGTGTCATTTTAGTTCATTACAAACTCATCTTAAATATTATAACTAAATGTATTATTGTTAGTAATTTAATTCTTTTTATACGGACAAATTTTTTGCATATGTTTTGATGTGGGACTAGGGTATTAAATTTTTTAATGTCCTTGTTATAATCCATCACATACACGACTCACTGGTTTGTGACTCTCTAGCCATTGTGGGATAATACTGACTGGTTTCGTGTTCCCACCTTCAAAACTTTATTCATTATGAGATAATACCACCAACCTTCGTGTCTCCTCCTCTAACAACCCGAGCAAATAACCCGACTCGAGTTTTTAAGAGTAAACTTTGATACTATATGAAACGATCCAAATTTTTGAGAGTCGATTTTGATACCATATGAGAATGTGAAATCATTAACAACCTAACCATCTTAAAAATATAAAAAAAGTTAAACTTAATGTTAATGTTAATTATGTGAATAGAAGCAATTAAATCATTGAAAATTAAAAATATACTTGTATATTGAATGAAAAAGAATAAGTTGTAGATATTAATTTGATAAGGGTATATTTGGAACAAATTTAACACCTTAATTTGTGTCTTTTTAAAAATGGATTTTTATTATCAGTTTATTGTATCCAGATCCTCTATGAGGATTTCTCTGTGAGTATCTTATGAGAGTTTTGCTGCGGGGTTGACAACACAGCAAAAAAGAGATCCAATGGCTCACAACTCCTTTCCTTGTATGTGTATCAAAACGACGTCGTTTTAACATGATTTTTTTTACAAGTTGACTTCGTTTGTTTGCTAATTCTTGTTAGTTATGAGAGGCATGATTTTTTTCATGATTGTAATGAGTTAGGTGTTAATCTAGTTGGGACGTTTTATTAATAATTTATTTTGGTGTTTTGGAATCGATAGAGTTATTAATCTTTGTATCTTTGTCAAAGGCTAATAATATTATTCTTTGCTCTTCAAAAAAATAAATTCAATGGATAATTTTTATCCTATTAAAAAAATTGAGTTTTCACTGTGATTCTTTAAGCTAATTGAAAAAAATTAAAGAAAAAAAAAATTGGGGTAAACAATATGGGGAAAATTTGAATAAATGGGAAAAACCCAATTGAAATTTAGCTAATCATAAACCTTGACGTGCTTTGGGAAGAACAAGAAACGAAGCAAAAAAATGAAAATAAAAGAAAACAGAAAAACGAAGCAAACAAACGAAGTAAACGGCGTTTGGTGACTTCCAATTTTCTGTCAACTTGTAAAAAAAAATTCATTTCAAAATGACGTCATTTTGATACACAGACAAAGAAATGAGTTGTGAGCAATAGGATCTTCTTTTTACTGTGTTGTCAACTCCACAGCAAAACCCTCACAAGATCCTCACAGAAAAATCCTCAATTCCTCATAGAAGATCTGAATCCCAGTTTATTAATTATTTTACAAATTTGTCCATACCAAGTACTACCTCCGTTCCTTAATATAAGTCGTTTTAGAGAAATGTTTTTGTTCCTTAATATAAGTCGTTTGAGAATTTCAAGTAAACATTAATTGTTTAGTTTCCAATATTATCCCAACTATAAAATATAACTTTGGTTCTCTCACTTTTTTCTGTCCAATAAATAACAATCTTTTCTTCTATTACAAGGGCAATATAGACAATTGATATTATAGTTAATATTATATAATTATTTTTTAATATTTATGCACAACTCTAAAACGACCTATATTAAAGAACAAATGGAGTAATGTACACGTACAGACGTACTTACAATTATTTTATTATATTTCCTATTTTAAAACTAAAATAAGTAAAGAGACGTGAGTCAGCCTAAAACCAAACAAAGGGACACAGCTTTCATGACCTTAAATGAAAGGTAAATTTGTAATTTGCTTTCTACTTGGACTCTACTCTAGGAGCTTGAAGCTTGGGCCCTAAGCAAGCAAGCAAAAGGACACGTGATCATCCTTTCCAATTCGCACACCCCTTACCTTTCAATTACAAACCCTAGACCTTTCAATTACTCAAACCATATATTTGGAACTCAATGTTGTTCAAAGCAAGCACAATCCTTTGTCATCCAGGACGCGTCACATCTAAGATCAGCCACAGAATTGATAAATTCCTCTAGTTTGTCAGCCACAGAATTGAGAAATTCATCTAGTTTGTGAGTAATTATCACCCTGTTGCCATTTAAGAACATTTTTTGTTTTTTTTTGGGCTGATTGTTGTTGAGTTTTGTTGGTTCTACTTATTGGAGGTCACGAATCCTTATATTATAAGACTATGATGTTCCCCCTTTAAGGTATGGGACTTGTGTCCCACATCGATGGTGATGTAGTGTAAGACCCCGAATTTTATGAAATAAAGTATTCAATTTTTCTATTCAGTAAATGGTTAAATTGATAAAAGTTAAAGTTAAGGGTGATATATGAAAATTTTTTTCAAAATACGCAAGGGGGTATAAAGTATTCATTGTTGTCGGGGAATATTCGTGGAATATTCTTTACATTTGAGAATATTAAATGCAATTGCCAGATCATTTAATGGCCCCATAATGTAAATAACCGGATTCTGATGAAGAAAACGACAAAATTAAGTTTTTATAAATAACTACAGTAATCGTTACCGTTAACACTGTTGGAATACCCGATGGTTAAAATACAGTAATATGCGTGTTTGCACAGTAGCACACGGTTTTACACAGTATTTTTGAATTATTGATCCTTACATAAGAAGGCACTACTCAATAATTATTACAAAATTCTTGCTTCAATATTTTTATTTATTGATTCAATAATTGCTACGTTGAAATTTTATATTATTATTGTTCAATAATTGTCACTGCACAGTATTTCCCATTATCAGATCAATAATTCATATTATTCGAATAATATTATTAGATAGCACTATTGGCAATGTCTAGAAAGTTACGCCTAAGAAGAGGTTTGTCACCTAATTGGCGCTACCAAGAAGGAGAAATTCTTATTGAAAGCCCCTCTTTCTGGGAACAAATTTGGTTTCATATAAATGTGATTCTATAATATTATTTGTGAATAATTAATTATTGATTCATATGATAAGAAAATATTTATTTTATATGAATATAAATGATGGATTTATTTATGTGGTTATTAATGAAGGAATTAATCTTTGAGATGTTTTATTTGTATTTTGTCGGATTGGAGGTATTAAAAGATCAAATCGGTGTTATTACGCCTTTTATTGTGTGAGTTATAATATTTAATCCGATTGTTGGATCGTTGTAATTTTTGGATATGTTATACATATATAAGTTGAGTATATGTCCACAAATTTTGAACCGTTAAAAATGAATGTATGATTTGTTATGAATTTTAAGAGGTAACCGATTCTGGAATTAGGTTTTGGTGGAAAATTCTAGAATTGAGTGGGCCCCACTCTTGGTTGTTGGGGAAGATGGTGATTTTTGGTGGGTGGAATAGTAGCGTAAAAGCCATCGGAGTTGCGAGTTAAGTCTGCTTGCAAGTCTTAACATTTTCCTATAAATAGAGGCTAAGTTAGAATTGAAAATCACACCGAAACAAGTTTTCTCTTTCTTTCTCTCTATATTATCGAGCGTATTCTTGTGAGTATTTTGAGTATACTTTGAGTATTGTTAGATTCGCGCAAGTTCCCTTCACCTTATATCCGGTGTTTCAACTAGAAGTCTTGTCTTTTCGAGGTAAGGGATGTTATTTTCTTCTCGGATGATATTATTTCTTCAATATCATTATCTTTGAAATATTAGTTGGAACTTTTTATCAAATTTGGAACTTTTTCATGTCGGGATTACTATTCATGAGTTACTATTCATGAGTTACTATTCATGAGTTACTATTCACGAGTTACTATTCACGAGTACTATTCATGAAGCGTGAAGATGTTTTTTGTGGAATTTCTATCTTTTGGTGTCGAGATTACTATTCACGATCTGCAAGACTATTCACGATATCTGACCTTATTCACTTAAT
Organism: Panax quinquefolius; assembly: GCA_020205615.1. Lineage (NCBI taxonomy): Eukaryota > Viridiplantae > Streptophyta > Magnoliopsida > Apiales > Araliaceae > Panax > Panax quinquefolius. The sequence continues at coordinate 9,659,839 of CM035172.1, read as the reverse complement.
ACGGCCTTATTCACCTAAAAAATGAAAATTTTTCTTTTAGTCTAAAATATCTATTTTGGATACTAGCTTTGATTGTATCCATGTTTTGATCATTCTTGAATTTTACACCACTATGATTATTTTTGAGGTATTTTTTTGGACGTGGATAAAATCAATGCAAAGATGAATGATTTCAAGAATATCTTTGGCACAGTAGTGCAAAGATGAACAGTGTTTAAATGAACATGACCAACTGATGAATATCTTTAGCCAAGAGTGCAAAGATGAATTATTGATGAATATCTTTTGCTCGTAATGCAAAAGATGACTGTTGTTGAATATCTTTAGCCAAGAAGGTGCAAAGATGAATTATTGATGAATATCTTTTGCTCAGAATGCAAAGATGACTGTTGTTGAATATCTTTAGCCCAGAGTGCAAAGATGAATTATTGATGAATATCTTTTGCTCGTAATGCAAAGATGACTGTTGTTGAATATCTTTAAATTTGTAGTGCAAAGATGAATTATTGATGAATATCTTTGGCTCGTAATGCAAAGATGACCTGTTGTTGAATATCTTTAGCCTGTAGTGTAAAGATGAACTGTTGATGAATATCTTTGGCCGTGGTGCAAAGATGAATTTATTAGTATGATTATGAACAGGAACTGTGATTTGGTATAACCATGATCTTTGATGTTTCAGGTAAAGACAGGTGATGAAATTATCTTCGTCCTGGATGAGAGAGGAATTTAGAACTACAATTACGATTATGAGTTATACACGTGATTGTGGGCGAGAAATTGTTGATTGATGTTACGAGGATAAAACATTGTTGGTGGATTTTAACATGGAGAAGACAATAGACTTTATAGTCTATTCGACTCTTCTAATGGATTGCTCATTCCACGCTGCGACTATGGTTGAAAAGTTTTATCATCTACCATATGTTCTAAATCTACGATTTATTCTTGATGAAGACTATTGATAATTTATTTATCTTTAGTCATAATATTCTTTCTTGAAGCTAGTTGTGCTCACCCTTTGTTTCACAATTCCTTTCGGTAATAAAAAGGTGTATTTGGGTCGAGCTGGGATAAGCGAGGAATAGAGTGGTGGTCTATAGATGTTGAGGGTGAGGTGAATTTAACTTGGAAGGGTGTTTTGTCACTATCATACAAGATGTCTAATGACATACAACCTCGTGTTATCTTAAGACATGGTTGTGCTCATCCACTTCTTTGAGTATATTTACAAGCACTACCTATATAATCTTGGTGTTTGTTTGGAGTATAATACCCAATTAGAGACAGGTGGAGATAATGATATGTCGAGAAAGACTCACCATTGGGAAGAATATGATAGTAATCTTCTCATTTTTCTTTGGGGTTTATTGGATCAACCGAGGATAATTACGTGGCCATATGATATCTACCATAACCTAAAAGCATGGCCTCCCATGTATGAAGGTTTCCTTGAGCACTTCCCAAAGATTCTAATTTCTAAAACAGCTTTGACTATACCTTTATGTAAGGTGTCATTGTGACGTCTTCTGATTGGTATATATTTGTATCCAAACTCACAAAGATATGTGTTGTTATATTTTGCACGACAATTGTTGTAATAAAGTTGTAGTTGTTTTTCGTACCATATATTTGGCGACTCAGAATGGGTTGGATGGAATGAACCTATTTTGGGGTTGTCACATGTAGGGTATTTATAAATTTTGGGCTCTCTAACTTTTAAGGTGTGGCGGTTTGTAACAATTGGTATCAAAGCCGTCCACTACCTCCCGGGTGAGCGGCGAGGGTGGTGACGTCGACATTGCATTGTTCGCCCGGGGCTAAAATCGTCTAGCGCAAAACCAGCCCGCGTGGGTGCCGGGACTGCGGAGCGTGGTGGAATGTTATGATCCTAATTGCAAAGTATGGAACTTGTGTCCCACATCGATGGTATGGGACTTTGATGTGGGTATTTATAAACTTTGAGCTCTCCAACCTTAATAGCTAGTTTTTAAGGTGTGGCTCTCCCATGGTTTGTAACATAAACATACAAAGATCATCCTAAATCAATACGATTTTTTTTCCGCTAAAATAAATCAATACGCTTGAAGTGCTTCTTTCAGTTGTACGAATGAGAGGGGTTAACTGTATCCTGCATAATTTGAAAACGTATTAAAATTTGTTTGTTTTCAATTGTAATATCCTTTTCAATATAAACTAGACTATCATACATCCACTCGTCTCCCATTTTATTAGCAAGTAAGTCTTGACAATTTTCTTGCTATCCACACTTTAAATGATAAAAGTAAAAGTGACAAAGACAAAAGTCATATTTCTTCTAGGCTAATCCACACTTTTAAAAGTTTTACTATTATCAGGCTAGACTAATCCACACTTGGCTCCTTATTGTTCCTCAGTTCCCCCTTACTAGGGTCAGGTGCCCCCCGGGCCCCTTAGTTCTGCCTCTGTACACTAGGGCTGATCTGCTGCCACTTCGCAAATTGGAAGATCTGCTGCCATTTTTCACAAATTAAAATACTTATTTAATTTCTGCTGCTATTTGGAAGACCACTACTCTTCTATCTAGAATTCTAGATGATTCTAGTTCGGTAATATTAGTAATAGTGTGCCGAACCCGAACAATGTATTTTTTAATATATATATATAACAGATATATATATATATATATATATATATATATTTGTTCGGTAATTCGGATATCCGAACAATGTATTTTTTAAAACCGAACCCGAAACCGAATACCGAGTAATAAATTGGATATAACCGAAATTAGAAAAAAAACCGAAAAACCGAAATAATTCGGTTAAAAATTTTTGACTGTGTTCGGTAATTCGGTTTTATCGTTTTTTGCTCAGTCCTACTGTACACCATCAATCTACAATATAGATACCATTTACAATATTTGCATACTTTGGATATACTCCATGAGTTTCAAAATATAAGATTATTATTGACTTTTTAAAGTCAACTTAAGATATTTTTAAATTCAAAATTGAGGTAAATTCTTTTAGTTTTATTCACAAGGATGAATAGTGTAAACTATCTAACCATGAATCATCTCAATTTAGTTTAAAAATGTCTCAAATTGACTTTCAAAAGTAAATAATTATCTTATAATTTGGAAAGAATGTAATATTTTTTTCCCATCATGTTTATTTAGAATATAATAGTGTTTAGTTTAGTAGCGGTGACGTGGTAGTGAAATTGTGATGTTAAATATAAAGAAATTCATTCATTATATATTCAAGAGAAAAAGAATGCCATCCTAATCATTATTTTGTGTTTCTTCCTTGACAGACTAAAAGCTAATGAAATGTTGCAAATGGGAAGATTGCTTAAACTCTATGGGACAATTGTGTTCCCTCAGATTCATGAGATATAACCTAAATCACTGGAAATTATTAGTTTGTTTGTCATCATTTTAAGGAATTGTGGTTAATTGAATGATCAATGGAAAAGTTCAGCCTGCCGATATCACATTAATAGTGGAAAGAATTCTCAGTTGACAAATTAGATTAGTGATGCTTACATGATTGGTGCCCTTAGCCTGCTAAAGATTTTTTGATTGTTAAGTTGCAAAGATTCTTTGATTGTTTTAGTTCCTTACAAATTTTACCATCAGTGCCAAGTTATTATTTCGTTCTTTTTTTCCTCCCCCCCCCCCCCCCCCCCCACCCCCCACCCCCCATCTTGCTTGCTTGTTCTAGTAGTGTGAATGTGTGATAATTTTTAGTTGGATACTACTTCTCTTTCTCATGAAGTTTACTTAACCCCGTTACATGTATTCTTTGTTTCTTTAGGTTCTTAAAATGAGTTCTGCAGATATTATTGACTTGTGTAGTGATGATGATAATGGAGAGGTCGATGTGAAAGCTGTTAAATTGGAGCCAGATTTGGTTGTGAGATCGACGGAACAGAATATATACAATAAAACTGATCTAGATCTGCGTAACAAGTCTCAAACCCATTATAGAAGACAAGAATCTGAAGAGAATAGGAGCTCAAGTGCTTTAAGTACCAGTCAAAGTGGCATTAGTGTCTTGGATCGAGAGCAGTCTCCTCTTGCTGACGATGGAAGCCTTTGTTCTACATTGCCAATTTGTTCTACCCCACTTTGTCGGCAATTTTGGAAAGCAGGGAACTACATTGATGTGCCTACTCCCATGTCCGTCCTTCAAAGTATTCTGCTGTCTATATTATTATTTTCAGTCCTTATAGGGGGACATTTTATAGCGACATTTTTTTTGGTTTTTTTTTGTAATGCATAAAAATATATATATTATTTATTAGATTGGAATTTTATAAAAAAAACGATCTTTTAGGTGTAATTTGGATACATCTGAAAAACAAGTGCATGCATGCGATGCATGCCATGTTTTCTTAGATGTATCCAAATTACACCTAAATCAATGCTTTTATAAAAATTCAATCAGAATAAATCTATATTTTTTTATGACTCTTCTAAACCAAAAAAAAATGTCACTAGAAAATGTCCCCCACGACTTATTGTATTATTTTTCTTTCTGTGGAATGTGCTAGATGGTCTTTTAACCTCTGTCTATTTTAATGGCTTTGAGGACTAGATTCTATGAGCATCTAATAAGTGGGCTCTACCAGATCTGATCAGCTCACTAAAAGCTGTCTGCTAATACATTTTGGTTTAGGGTGGGCACGCAATTTTCTTCGGCCTTTAAAGCTTGCTTTCATTTAATGAAATTGCCAATTAATGTTTATGAGGGGGTCTAATAAATGGGCTCCACCAGAAAGTTTTCTCAACAACTAGATAGCTCAAGGAATGTAATGTTTGATAAAGTTCTTGTAGTGTAGGTATAGTGGTGATTTGTAGAAGAAGCATATGCATATAATGTTTATCACTGTTTGACATCTTTCTTGTTGGTTAATAGACGGCACAAGTCATTTACGTATTCATCCCAAGTTCCTTCATTCAAATTCTACTTCACATAAATGGGCTTTTGGTGGTATGTTTAGCTGTTCTAATTTTGAGCATTAGTACCTGTAATTTAGCTTCAGCCTCCCAACGAGTCGACTAGGGCCTACTCCTTTGATGTAGTCGCTGACCGACATAGTCGGGCTCTAGTCGGCGACTAATCGGGAAAGTCGCCTAGTCGGGTAAGTCGGCCAATCGGAGTAAATCAAAAAATCAGAACTAGTCGGGAAAAATGAGAACAAGTCTGGGAAAATCGGAAAAAATGGGAGCGGATGAGGTCCTTCTACCTAGAAGAAGTGATATAAATGTGCGAGAACTAGATGAAGACGAGTTTATGTCGGAAGATGATGACAACGAAGAGGAAGATGAGGATTATGAGTTTGTGTCCGATGGAGAGCAAGTCTTGGAGTGATATGGAGAGGAGGAGGAGGAGGAGGAGGAGGAGGAGGAGGAGGAGTGATTGATTATTGATTTTGTGCTACTTAGTTTCATTTGGTTAATTGGTTTTGAACTTAGAGTGTCAAACTATTTGGTTTTACTTAGTTTCCATGTTTTTATTTGATGATTTGTGTTACTTATGTTATTCTACTTACTCATAACTTATGAAGGAGAAATGATAATATATATTTTAAAAAAATAATTGAAAATCCGACTAGCCGATTAATCCCCGTCTAATCCCCTAGTTTCTAGTCGGTAGCCAACCGACCTGAGACCGACTAGCGACTTTTAGAACACTGGCTACACCACATTTGACAATTAGTATAATCTCTGATAATACCTTATTTGTTGCTTAACGCTTGAAGCCATTGCGGAGCTGCTTGATAATGCTGTTGATGAGGTAAATTTCTATCTAACTTTCAAGTAGCTTTTTCGTTTGAAACTCAAAGATAAAACACCTTTGTTATTTTTGTTCTCTTTGATGCTGCAGTAATATGTAGGTTTGAAATTATTTATTGGTTCTTTACTTCTATATGTGTTCCTCACCTTCGTCACACTATATAGATCAGTTGAGATTAAGTTGTCATCTTAAAGTGTAATTTCCTGTGGTAGATTCCCAATATATGAAATGGAATGTTTTTAATTAGAATTAAAAATAAAGTTATGGTAGTATCAGGTCTGGAGGCAATGGATGATACTTGGCAATGTGTCTAGTTTTATATCACTTTTGATATTAATAGAAGATTATTGTCCAAAGGCTTAAGGCTGTGAATCTACGATGACGTTACTTTTGCGTCCACTTTGAATGCTTTAGTTGCTAATATTCTATCATGCACTTGTATGTCTAGTTTTCTTAATGTTCTGCAATCCATGTTTCATCATTTGGGTAGATACAAAATGGGGCTACCTTTGTGATTATAGATAAAACTTTAAATCCAAGGATTGGAGCTTCAGCATTGTTAATTCAAGGTATTTTATATTACGTACCTTATTGATCTGTAACACTTATTTGAAGCCCATATAGTTGGCATTTCTTTACTGTGTAGACTTGTTTCTGAGACTTATAATTCTGGATTCTGATTCATAATTAGATGATGGTGGCGGAATGGATCCAGAGGCAATGCGGCGTTGTTTAAGTTTTGGATTTTCAAATAAGAAGTCAAAATCAACAATTGGACAGTGTATGAAATGTGTTCTCAGATTTTAACTTCGTTTTGGTTTTGTTCCTTGATATTAGTTGGTAAATGTGCCTTTCAGATGGAAATGGCTTTAAGACCAGTTCTATGAGACTTGGAGCAGATGTCATTGTTTTCAGCCGCCACTGCAATAATAGGTTTGACTTTGATGATGTCATTCAGCTTTTGTACTATTGGATTTCTGTTACTTGTCTTCCTGTTATTAGTGATCAAGACTACAAGAGTCGAAGCAAGTGGTACACCCTATATGTTTATGCATGTTTCTGGTGTTTGCAAATATATTTGTCTATTTATGCCAAATGAGAGTCTTGGGCAAGTAATTTTATGATAACTCTGGACTTTACTTCTGTTTGTCCATATTGCATGTGAGGTTATGTTGGTCATGCATCACAAACTCTAGATTTGGATTAGGTCCTTATATTATATTCTCAAATACTCAATATTCTTCAACCTGTAGCAGATTGATGTCAGGGGAACCCCTTAAAAACAATAGTTATGCGAGAATGCTGTAGTTTAAGAAGCCTTTTATTTCACCTAAAACCAATTGGCAGCAGAAGTGTGAAAACAACTGAACCAAGGACAATGATATTTTCTTATCTCAAGTTGTGATCAAGTTCCAAAGATTCAGTTGTTTGACTGAATCATATTGCCTCTTCCAGTTGGAAGTTTCCTTGAAGAACACATTTTTTTTGCTTCCCTCCCAAGTTGGATAGACAGGATAATTCAGTTCTTTTTAGTATGTAAGATTATTCAGTTTTTAAAGAGAGTTGAATTAAAAACTGAAGGAGATTTGAAAGCAGATTGAGATAATACATGGTTTGTGACCGTTGTCCGTTTTATATACTAACAATACGCACAAGTGCATACGGTCAATCAAGTAATATAGAGGTAAAAAAGATGTCGAACCCACAGAGAACAGTTACTAACAATTACTCTAATTTCCAAGTTTTTATCAATTTAACTCCATTTAAACAGTCACGCCAATTGATTTGTGAAATTAATAGAATAAAAGTTAAAACTAATTAACTAACAAGTATTGATCACCAGATGATTAAGACATAGAAATACAATTTTCCCAATTGTTTTGTAATAATTGCCTTATCTTATCCATACTTATTAATCTGATGAGTTGTTTACTAGGATTGCCCAACAATTCATTAACATCTTTCAATGATTAATAAAAATATCTATTTTAGTTATTTTGCTATTTTCATGCAAGACACTTAAAATAGTTTCATTAAGCTCAAACTCCTAACACATTTACGCATGACATATAAGTACTTTCGTCTTATACACTGTTATGTTATTCTAGAAAGAATCAACAAATTCATGTATTATTATATTCAAATATAATCTAAGATTTTCTCTTTCAATTCAATTTAAAATATCAGATTAACTGTTGGCCAAACAATTATTTAATTAGGCACAAAATATAATAATCAACTCAATAGGATCAACAAGTAAGAATAATGATAATTTAAATTAAAGCATTGCAAAAGCTTCCATTGTATTCCTAATTAGAATTTAGTTATCATACTTAAGAAAACTAGCATAATGCAATTAAGTAACATTCCAAATACAAATAAAGAAGTAGGGAGAAGAAGAAAAACTCTGTCGAGTATCTCCAAACTCAGCAGCTCTAATATCTGAATTCGTGTTCCTCGATGCAAGCTTCAATCTCCGTAAGTCGGCTCTCAATAAAAAATCATCAATCTCAAGTTCCTTCTAAACTAGGATTTAGAGTTCACAAAGATTGAATGCTAACTACTGAACATCAAGCATCTATTTATAGTCTACTGACACAAATCCAAGTCCTAAAAGAATTAAAAACGTCAAATCCTAATCCAATTCAGCTTAGAAATTTGCTAAACGAAATCTGACAAAATCCCGCACAGGCGCGGCCGCGCCTGATCCATTTGTAATTGAAGCGCTGATGCGTTGCTCGAAACTTCAGACAAGTGCTGCCGTGCGTGATTCTTTACATTTGAGGCGCGACCGCGCTTCAGCATGTTTGTAAGTTAATTCCATCCTTGCATCTCAGCTCAGTCCCAAAGCATCATATCCTACAAAAACAATACAAATGTATGAAATGTAACTCAAAATCAAGAGAATTCGGCAATAATCTAAGTTGAACGATAACCGATTCGTAGGTATGAAACCCACTCATCAGTGACTCTGTGTTTGAGACTCCTTTGAACTGGAAAGAGTCTATCAATGCTTTTGTTCGCTAATTATGAAATGTATTTTGGAAAAGGCAAATGCTGAATTTTTATATAATCCGTTCAAAACTTCAAAAGTATAAGATCAAGTTTGAATTTTCACAATTCAATTTAATATATGGTTCTATATTTTGTGACGAGGAAGTATTTGCTGCATATTAGTGCTTAGAAAAATATAGTAAAGCAACTTTTATAATTTAAATGTGTAAATTGAAGTTGCTCTTTTTGTATTATTGAAGGATTAATACAAGTTAAAATAGGTCTCTTTTGGGTGTTATTACGTTTTCATCTCTATTATCTTTGAACAGGAATATGACGCAAAGCATTGGTCTTCTATCCTATACATTTTTGACACAAACAGGCCATGACAGAATTGTGGTTCCCATGGTTAGTTTTTCAATTTTTGCCCTACTTTTTTAGTTGGGTCTACATTTCCCCATTGATTCTCGTCTGTTTTTCTATCACCAAGTTGCTTTAAATTTTAATAGCATATCTATCTCAGTAGATGTCAGCAAATTACTGTAGTCGCCTTTCACATGGCAAATGGTGCGCATAGCAATTCCCATTTAGTGTATTCCAAGCAGTCATGTGTCACATGATTCACATTACACCTCCCCCGACCTGATCTCATATCAGTTTTTTCCATACGATAAAGGTGTACTTCCATGGGCTTGCATTGGTATTGAGTTCATACGTACGTTGCTGGACATAGTACAAGTGATTGCTATGTCCATTCTTTAGTAATTGATTTTAGAATAATATTTGACCTTGGTTGTTCTTGATATCTAAAATTGAAATTGGTTTTATACATAGTACAAGTGTTTGCTATGTCCATTCTTTAGTAATTGATTTTACAATAATATTTGGCCTTGGTTGTTCTTTCTATCTAAAATTGAAATTGGTTTTACATTTGATACATTCTTCAAGGTGTTGGGTCTCATATATATTGCAGGTTGATTATGAGTTCAACTCATCAACAGGCACATTTGATAACCTACATTGGCAGACCAAGGAAAATTATATGTATAATCTTTCCATTTTGTTGCAATTGTCTCCGTACTCGACAGAAAACGAGCTTATGAAGCAAGTAAGTCCCCATGATTACATCTTATATATCTATTTTGCTTTCTTCTCTCTTTGTATTTAATAACACCCTTTTAAATTCAGAAAATTGTTTGGTCATATGTATAACTTTACTTGGACTTCCTGGTTAAGTTCAAACTCTTCTTGGTTAAATAGAGTTTTTAAATATATTTTGATACTTGGTTAAATTTAGTTTTTAAATTTATTTTCTTAAAGCAAGAGCATCTATGTTGTCTCGTTTTTGCCTGTTGTTAATTTTTCAACATATACTCCATCCCTCTACTCATATTTATTGCAAGACTTATTTTAGTGTGTATGGCATGGGTTTTAAGACATGCCAAAAAGATATTTAAAATATTTTGTTTTCAAAATTTTTGTGATATATATAATAAAGAACATTTGAATATCCCAAACTATATAAATATTTTAATATACTTTTGGCACATCTTAAAAGACTTAAACACCGTGTTACACACGCTTAAAGAAGTGTTGCAATAAATGTGGGACGGAGTATAAAACTATACGAGTTATTAGCTATATCATCCTTTTTTTCTCTCTACTGTCCTCTCACATATCTCTCCATTCCATCTCTTTTATCACTCATGTGAGTTATTGTCATGAGCATCACGTGTGCGTGTAAATTAGTTATTACAATTTCTACTTTCTCTTTCTGCATTAGTTATCCAAAAAACTATTGCTCCTTTTCTATCTGCTATTCACAGTTCCCCCCCCCCCCAAAAAAAAAAAAAAAAATTTAATAAAAAAAAAATCTGGTGGGCAGTTTGATGACATTGGGTACCATGGCACAAAAATCATAATCTACAATCTGTGGTTTAATGATGAGAACACCATGGAGCTCGACTTTGAATCAGATCCCAAGGTTAGACTTCATTAGTTCCTTCCTCCAGTAACCTATAATAATGTATTATGATATTCTTTTCAGTGAGGTGACTTTTCATGACACAATTGATGCAGGATATTTATATTGCTGGAGAGGCCAATATTATTGAAAAAGGGGCCTCATGGATGGCAGCAACAGACCAACATATTGCTAATCGCTCCGATATTCTCTCCGTGTAAGTTTAGTTTTATAGTTTCAAAATTTATGTTTTATTATATTTTTTAAAAAATTTATTTTTATATATTAATATATAAAGATTTTGCTAAATTTGGCTCTGTCACTCTCCACAGGCATATTTATCCGTTTTGTATCTGCGAATTCCTTAAAGTTTCTGCATACTACTGCGTGGGGAAGTTGTTGAGTATCATAATATTGCGACTGATCTAAAGTTTCCAGAATTCATCAAGTACAGTCCTCATAATGGTGGATGTGTGGAGGTTGTTATTGCAGTCCAATTGTAGATACCGTCTTAATCTTTGTTGCAGAAAAATTTCTTAATCTATAACTTCGACTTTCTTTGAATTATTCATGTTTGGTCAATCTTTTTTGTCATTGTTTCTTTGCTGTACTTATCTTTGCTTGTCAGATTCGCACATGTTTTCTTCAATACACTATACACCTCAAAATGAGAGTCTTGTCTATGTTGACGTGTTACTCTCTGATCATACATGATCAGAAGTATTCAGAACATGTCTAAGAACATATTCTGTATCATTTACTTTATTATTGGGTTTAAACAGACATGATGCCACAAAGGACAGGTTTGTACGCACATTTTTAATCGAATACTAAAATGTACACATTCTTGAACTAAAATATATAACTAGGGTTTGATAAATTGACAAGGGATTTTGTTTTTTTGAATAAACTAGTTATTGTATTCTGTTTTTTCGTAGGGGAAAAGAGGGCAAGTATGACATTGATATACGCATACCTAATCACTGAAGTTTTACAGAGATTTATTTTCTTTGGATTTACTCTACTAATCTTCAATGCAACTGTGCAGGGTACAATTATTACAACAATAGGGTTTCTTAAGGAAGCTCCCCTCGTGAGTATCCATGGGTTCAATGTCTACCACAAGAATCGTCTAATACTGGTGATTGACTTTTCTGAATTCTTTTTGTTTATTACTTTGTACATCATTATGGTACAAGCTTTTTTCTACATCCCTTAGAAACTATCTGATACTTATCCTCTGCAATATCAGAAGGGCAGAAGAGTTATTTCTTTTTTATTATCTGGAATCCTGATTGCATTTCAAATGAAGCAGTGAGTCAACTTGAAAAGTGAACAAAATCATTCCACTAAACCAGTTGCCTAAATGCTCCAAACCCTGAAGAAAGTTGTTTGTTGTCATTCATTCCATTTGATCTTCTCACAAGGAAAGAATTTGTGTAGCAGCCGATATAACTCAGGAGTTTAACTAAGTTTAACTTTCAACATCTCCATTTCTCGACGCATTCCCCTACTTAATTCCAATACCCACCCAGCACACATGACACGTCTTGCTTGGTGTCTTCCCCGTTGATAACACTCAGTAAGGTGCTTTCAAATGTGATTTGTGCGCATTTAATTGAAAGTGAATAGTTGAGGATCCGTAAACAGCAATTCTTCTTGGGTGGATCCTTCAGGGACAAATATTCATCCTTTTTGTTCTTTTCCACCTTATCTCATTGTGCTATTTTTTTTTCCAATAGTTAGCACCTTTAATGGTGAATGTGAAAAAGTTGTTTAACAATGGGATTTGGACACAACATTCTGCTCGTACTTGGAGTAGTTAACTTATCTAATTTGTTACATTTCTATTTATAGTGATACACACTTTATATCTTTGTGCCCATCTATTCTTTTTCAGCCGTTTTGGCGTACTGTAAGTTCGGCCAACAGCAGAGGTAGAGGGGTTGTTGGTGAGACTCTAATAAAGCAAAGTTCATTGCTTAATGCTTCTTTTTTCCCAAACTGAGGGAGTTTTATATGACAACTTAGTTTTCTTATAGGTGTTCTGGAAGCAAATTTTATTGTGCCTACTCACAGTAAACAAGATTTTGAGAAAACTACCATCTTCCAAAAGCTTGAAATCCGCTTGAAAGAAATGACTTTAGAATATTGGTAAGTTATTTTATGAACTATGAATCAATATGGAACTGCTGTTTGGTTATGTTTGATGATAGATATTCAGCAGAAACTTAGTTTTGAGATGTTCTTTCATTTACCTTCGATTTATTAACATGTAGCTCAAAACTCCGATTTTGTATTTGATATTTAATGCCTCAGCATATGAAAAATTGTATCGAATTCATCTTCTGATAATTTATTTATATATAACCTTCTATGCTCTTTGCCTTTTGTGTGAGGTGAAGTGTATTCTTTGGTTCCTTTTTAGAGGGGGAGGATAGTTTTATTTAGAATATCTTAATTTAGATATATCTTTCTCAGAAGATTAGAGAGCATTAAGCAAATGTTATGTATCTCGCTGTAGGGGGTAGTGTACCCCAGGGGGTGGTGGTGGTGGTCAGGCCAACTAGAATGAGGATAAATGATATGCTTTCAGATATGGTTCCCTAAAGGGTACATGATATGATAGAGAGCCATGTAAATATCTAGGTTTAGTACATTTGAAACCGCTGGATCAAAATGATCTCTACTTTCCATTGACGAGGTGGGAAACTATAAATAGTCTGTCTTCATTTGCCCAACCCATCCAGAAATCATTCCAATCTCTTGTACAAGCTTCACCGGAGCTTTAAACTAGGTCTGGTTGGAACAAGAGTGAAAGTCTATGGTGGGAGCATGCTAGTATTGCATTGTAAGAAAGTTGCCTCCAAACATGTGTATTAGATCGTTGGGCACCTCAGGGTGGGTACTTTAACAAGTATTTCTGTTAGGCTTAGTAAGGTCTGGGGTGTCACTTGCATGAACTTTAGGTGTTTGCATCTATGGTACAAACACCTCAGAGTGTAGCTTGTACCTTTTCAGTTGGAATGCCTAGTATTTGGCTGATAAGCATTGTTAATTTGGGCAGGGATTACCATTGCGAACTCATTGGGTATCATGCTAAGAAAAAGCCTCGGGGTGCAAAATCCATCAAGCAACTCATCTGATTTTATAGCACGGCATGATGCACATGAACCTGTTGTGCTGAGTAGAAGCTTCTGTGCTGCTGGTAGGACCCAATCAGAACTAGAAGGTGGAACCTTTCTACCTCTATCAGCTGTTTCTTTGGTAGGGAGACAAGGTCCATTGATATCAAGTCAAAGAAACTTGCAAGAAGGTAGGAAGGCGAATAATGTTTTGAAATTTGGGCTCCCTTTTCTCATCTCTTGAATATGTAATTAATGTGCTTGTGCAGGAGCATGTTTGAAGAGGAAAGATTATGATCGCCCGATGGAGCCTGAAAAGGTAATATGGAAAGGAGCCAAGGCCAATGCGATTGATACTGGGTCCAGTCAGGAAGTGGAGGTTTGTTTATGGATTCCATTTTATATTTTTTCATAGTAATATGTAGGGTGACTCCTAATTTTCCTTGATTCGTTATTGATTGATAACAAGCGAATTCCCCTCCCCGATTCCCCTTCTCTTCCCCCCATTCTTTTCTATCATAATTGCCATTTCTGGACCCCTAAACTTATATTGCCCAACATAGTCTGAAACCTGTGGCCTGTGGATCGTCCATCCCCTGTTTGTAGAAATTAGAGAACTAAGGGGCATGGAGGTTTATACGTAGGAGGTGTATACATTTTGGTCTCCCTGTTTGATGATTCACTAGCACTTTATCCATGTCAGACGTGTTAAACACCAACATGCACTCCTGTGAACCTGTCTGGACTCTTCTTGAAATTGCTTTTAAGTTCTTTATGCTTTCATATTTGGTGTGACACTTTTCATGTACATGGGATAATCCATGAGTCAGAGTTATGTTGCATGCTCTCATAGACAAGTGAATGCATTTTGAAGTTTCCAATATCCATCAGCAGTGTTCTAAAAATCCCCGCCTAGGTCCGATTAATCCCCGGCTAAGTGGTAGGCAGTCCTCTACCGCCTAGATTTGGCTTGGCGCCTAGGCCTCTGCCCAACAGTCTTGTCAAAGGCGCCTTTCTACACTGGTGCAAACTGACACTATCGTGATTATTTTGTTTTTTGTTCAACTCTTTTTTATTCCTATATTTCAATCAGCCACTTGTATACTTTCCTACAGCCTTGACTAATGTTGTTTGTGGCTTTTGACTTTCCCTCCTTTGTACACCATTCATTCAACTTCTCAGGTGTGTATTAGGTGATCTACCTTGCAGAGGACCTAACCTCCCATTAGATTATGTCAATGGGTGCCCTCTTATGCCCCACTTATGACTTTCCCTCCTTTGTACCACTTCATTCAACTGCTCAGGGGTTCTTTAGATGATCTACCCTGCAGCTGACCTAACCTCCCATGAGGTTATGTCAATGGGTGCCACCTCTTACGCCCCACATCGTTTTTGTTTGTTCTTCTTATGTACTTATCCATATCGACAGTATCAGCTCATTGACTCTCCCTTGTAATATTTCATTGTTTTAACTTGTTGAAATTCTAGTTCTCTTTGAAGTACTTTGTTCATTTCTAAGATGTTTTTAGTTCTTTATTTTCGTTTTGTGCATTCTTATATAGTTAAATTATGAATTGTTTATCAAGAAAATTGATAGGCTTAAATGCCAAAAGGCATGGATCCTACAAGTGCGGACCTAATTACTCCTACAAAGAACGAATGGATCCAAGTTCTCTATTAAAGTCAAATAATCTTGAGCTATGAAAATAATGTATCTGCCACCAAGCTAAAGCAAGTTGCTATTCAATTTCTGAAACACATCTCCTGCTCCTTCAAATTAAGTTGATTGTCATTGTCCCAAATATAGAGCAATTTTATTTTATTTTATTTTTGTGCGTTTAAATTCTAATGTGGAGCAATTTGACATCTTTTGTTTTCTTCTATCAACTCAGTCAACCCCTGTACCTTTTTTTTTTTCATTAAAAACTCATTAAAAGCAGTAATTTCTATCAATTATGAGTGTCAATGAGATGGATTGGGTACGGGTGTTGCCTGCACCATCACGGTAGTCAAACTTCATGTTGTCCTTGCCCTTTCCCTGCAGTTATTTTATTTGGGACAATATGCTCTGCTCTAATTCAATTACTTTTCCTTTCTCAAAAGAACAATATAAATTTGAATTACAAATCTTCTCATACAAAAAAAAACTGCATTCTAATTTTCTCCAGATTAACACTATGTAAGAAGGAAAATTGAAAAACTTATGTGTAAAGATAAAATCCAATAGATTGCTTAATGATATGCACCTGCCTTTAAGTGCTTGTCAAGGATTTCTGGAGTTGTCTAGTGAGACAATATGGATCCTGACTTACAAGTGTTTTGTCAAGTGTTTAAGTGTTTTGTAGCAAGGTGTACATGTATATCAGAAAATTAAGCCCTTTGGTCTCCTCTCTTGAGTTCCACTTACATAAATGCCGAGTGTTCAACCTAGCAGTCTAACCCAATCAGATTATGCCGTTCGCTATCGTTCTATTTATGAAATCGACCGAAAAAATAGCTGAACATTTTTTTTGGATAGTGTTATTCTACATTTTCTGATTACAAAAATCTTAATCAATTTCCTTGATTCAATTGCTTATTGGATTTTGCTGCACCAATCCCTTATCTACATGTTCTTATAGGTTATTGGCAATGAGTTACCTCCATTTGCACCCAGTTATGGTGAAATGCCTTCTATATGACAAATCTACTGCTGATACTTTCATTTCTTGGTTGTAGCCTGCCACTAGTTATGGTAAACGGTTGGAAGATAAAAAGGCCATAAATCTGATGCAAGAAAACAAAAAGCTTCGTGCACGGTGAGTACACTTCAATGAAGATTTTTACATTAGTCTGTTCTTACCTGACCAGATAGGTAACATATACTCCCTCTTCTACTGGAATGCACCAAAACCCAATTGACCTAGTGAACATAACAATGTATTGATTGTTTAATTTTAATTATATCACTCTTCAGTTTGAATAGTTAAAAAATAAAAAGAATTCAGAAGAAAAATGAAAGAGAGTCTGAAACTGCAGCCCATTACATATCTAAGTATTCAAAAATAAAAGAATTCGAAAGAAAAATGAAAAAGAGTTTGAAACTGCAGTCTATTACATGTCTATGCGGGTATGATGTAAATCAGAATAAAATCTTGGTAAGTACTCCAATTCCTCCACTTTAATTGGGACAGAGGGAGTAGAATAATATACAAGGATGGCCTGACAATTTTATATACTTCGAGAATTACAAATCCAGCAAATTGTCATTATGCTATTCCTACCAGCAAATGGGAAAGGAACTGCAACAGCAAAGAGAAAATGCAGCCTTCTAGGCCACAGATCACATGATTTCTGATCAGAAGAACAGACTTAATTACTAGAATTTATTGAACTATGAGCACATTCTGCTATGTGCTATGCTAATTCCTATCAGAAAATGGGAAAGGAACAGCAGCAGCAGCAAGGAGGAAATGCAGCCTTCTAGGCCACAGATAACATGATTTCTAATTCGTAGAACAGACTGAATACTAGAATTTATTGAAGTATGAGCACATTTTGCTATGTGCTTTTTACGGGTTCTAATCGTGTTTTTTATATTTCTCTTCAGGTTCCTGGAGAATGAAAAGAGGGTGGAAGAATTTAAAATCATGGTAATCCTAGCAGCAATTTTTATCTACCTGTGATATCTAGTTGTCATGTATTAATTTTTATTATCCATGCTATCATGTCAAATTATTCTTGAAATTAAATTGTCAAAAATAAAAATAAAAAAACTTGAAACTATTGCAGTTTGCTGAATATGTACAATAGTGGGGGTTGGGGGGGGGGGGGGTATGTGCACCAGATTGATATGAATGGTCATTCAAATTTGTTTCAAAGGCTTAAGTCAAAATTGCATCTTTTTGGATGGAATAGTTAATGAAAAAATGGAGGAGAAATAAAAAGTTCTCAACATTTTGTGCAATTAAGGACATTGCAATATTAGAAAATACTCATTTTAGATGGATACATTACAAAGGATTAGTGATCACGGTAAAGTCTCTCTTATATAGATTTAAAACTGTATACATCTGAAATCTATGAATCCTACTATTTTTTCGGGAGCTTGTTCACTGGGTACGTAGACAGTGCAAAGTGTTGTGGATCACCAATCCCACCAACCTACTGGCCAGATCCAAAGAAATTGATCTACAGTACCCAGAAGCTTAATGAAAATTCCTGCTCTCTAGTAATTGAAGCATTGTTGCAAATTCCATCAAAATAATGAAATATGAATAAGTTCTACTTTTTGTTGAAGATTCAAGGAATATTCTTATTTTTCTTTTTTTAGGTGATTCAGCTTAGAACTGATTGGGAGAGGCCCAAGGCGAGTATGCTCGGCTATTGGCTGATGAGTCACAATTTTGGGATAAAGTCAAAGAGGAAAACAAGGTATTTATTTTTGTGTGTTTTACTTCAAATTACTGCCGTAGTGTAGTGCATTTTCAAGTTCTCTAACCTTTCTCAACGAGGTAAAGGAAAGTCGTTTTAGAGGGTTATAAAAATGCAAACCAAACCCAAAAATAAGGTACAATTTATGGAAGCACTTTTAGGTTTCTAGAAACCGTTGACTTGCAAAAGATAGAGAGATTTATTGAAAATCGTTGAAGAGATACCTATAACGTATTAGGTATCTTGTTTCTGGGGTAATAACAGATTGATCGTGGGTGCATCTACTGCAACCAACATATATTGGATAACAATCGGTGTTCCTATCTGTAGCCTCTATAAGCTAGGTAGCTTATTTAGCTCTTTGCTGCACTCTCTACTTTTAAACATGTACACACTGCATTTATTTTATGCATTTGTTGTTTTGATAATGAAAAGATTATTTTTCATGAGAACTATTAGTATGGCAGTAGGGATGTCAAAAATTGATGATGAAATAGAAGTTAGCTGATTTAAAGACTATGTAAATACCAACATGGAGATTGTTCCCGTAAAAAAGCCTGAAGAGACTAATATGAAGTATAACGAGCTGAACAATTAATATTAAACCAAGAGTACCTGCATAAAAGAGATTAGTAAACCACCGATTTACACCAACTACTATATTAAACCCAATTAAGTTGTGGGTTTAAAAATTATATGCTTTTTTCTGAGTCTCATCTTACATGCTCACTTCTTTGTGCAGATGTATTTATTGTAGACACATGCACATGCATATGTGGTGTGTTATGGGGCGATGGTGGAAATTGGAAGAAAAAGTTGAGTGTCATAAATTTTGGCTTCGTAACGAGTTTCTGTTAACATGACAGGCTATTGTTGGCTTTGAGAGCAAGTGTATTGGAGTTGCTATGAACAAGGAGTTCCAGGATCGGCACCACCTCAGAATTGTCTCTAGTAAATATCTTGTAAAGAAGATACGAATGTCTTTCTTCAGTAGTTCATTCTTTTCCCACTAGTTTACTCGGCATCTCTCTTTTTTGGTTGACCCGTTATAATACTTCTCTCTGTAACCATCTCATGCATTCGTTAAGATTCTCTCTGTTTTTTTCTTCTTCTTTTTCTATTTTATTGAAGTTCTAACTTTGAAAAACGAATTGGCCTCTCTTTGGCCACAGGTGGAAAAAAAAGCAACATATCAGTTCTGGTCTTGGGTTATTGTAATATATCTCATTGCATCTAAAATGCAGTATTGTTTAATAAGATTTATTATTTATAAAATTCGAATGAGTTGTATCAAATTTTAATTTGAAATGACTCGAGTTAACTTTAAAATGTCTAAATTCCTCTTGAATTGTGGAATGGAGGGAGTAGTCTATTCTAATCAATAAAATAACGATTTTTTTCTAAATTAAAGAAAAGCCACACTAGAATCATGATACTTTTTAAGAAAAAGATATATTTTTACAATTGGATATTTTCAGAAGATACACCTTCTCACAAGTAGGCGAGATCATGAGAATTGAGAACAACTTGTGATAATATTAAAAAGGCTTTGGCCATATTATCCACCTTTCAATTTTATCAATTAAGTGTTTAAACTATTAATTTTTTTCAATTACACAAAATTAAACACGCCTAATTCAAAATTAAACAAATATGATTTTATAAAGGGTAAATTGGTCAAATAACAATTAAAATAAAACAAACATTAAATTAAAATATTATATCCTATATCAGATTATCGATCAAACAATTCCATATTCCAAACATTAAATTCCTTTTTCTTCTTCACCAGAAAAAAAATCTTCACCGGAGGGAGAGAACGCCGGCCGAGTTCATCATCTCTTCTTCGAAGCTTTTAATCACCGAGTCTAGATCTTCAATCTCCGGCTCACTATCCGGGTCACCGAGTCTAGATCTTCAATCTCCGACTCACTACCGCCGTTATCAGATCTAGGGTTGACAGAGAAATCGATCTGCCGAGATTTGCGGAGATTTGAGAGTTTAATGGCAGACCCACCACATAGTTTCCTCTTTCTCTCCTTCCAGAAGAGATTTTCAGTCGATGGTGGATTTGATCTGCCGAGATTTGCGGAGATTCGCCGGTGGATTTGCCAGTTTAATGGCAGAAGAGATTTTCAGTCGGTGGATTTGCCGAGGCCAGATTTCTCCTCGATTTCTAGGGTTAGGAGTTTGGGTCCAGATTGAGGTCTAAGGTTTTGTTATCAAACGATTTTAGGAATAACATGATGATAAATTTTAGGGTTTTGTTATGTTTATGCTGGTGTTGGGGTTTTGAAGGATGGATTTCGCCGGAATCTGGGTCGGAATTATTGTTCGTTGTTTGTTCTTCATTTTTTATTTTTGTTCGTCGGAATCTGTGTTTGAATTATGGATCTCGCCGGAATCTGTGTTTGAATCTGTGTGTTTTTCTCTTGAACAAGAACTTTTGATGTGTTTGATCCATTTTACCCAACACGGAGCTTGAACCAAATGCTAAATTTGGTGTATGAACTCATGATTCAGATTGGGTTTTTTTTCTTTTGATTAATTAATTAATTTTGTTTAGTTCGACTAAATGGATGAGAAATTGATTTGGTTTGATTTTATTAAATTATTATAATGTTTTATTATGTTTTTGACATAAAGAAAGATAATTAAAATAATATTTTTTAATTACACATAAGCATTAATTTATCTAGTCGATTGGTAGTATCAAGAATTTACGATTCATGAGCTTCAATTGAATAAAATTAAAAAAAATTGATAGTTTAATTATTTAATTGACAAAATAAAAAGGTGAATCACTGAAGTGAAAATATGGCCTATAATTTAGAGTAATAAATCATATTTAAAGCCTATTAAAAATATACTTTTCTTTTTTAATGCATTATATCCTGATTTCTTACTGCACTAAGTTCTTTTCTTTTTGTTGAGCTAAATCTTGATGTTTGTTATATATATAAACTATTTTCAGTGAAACGTGGTATCAAATAATAACACTGAACCGAGTATAGATGTAATACCCCAGTCTCATATCAAAATATATGAGAAAATTTTATATATATATAAAGAATTAAATTATTAATAATAATATATTTAGTCATGATGTATTGGTGAACTTGTGATAGGCTAAGATGATCTAAAAATATACTATTGAATCAGTGATTTAATGTCTTATTTGAATGAATTTGATTCGATTCGAACTTAAAATTTAAGGTAAATTGTTTCAATAGTTTTTTTAACCTCAGCAAATAATTATTATTCACTTAAATACAAAGTTTTTTCAAAGCACCACCACTACACCAACAATATGATCAAACAAATAATTAATCTAGCGTAAGTTGTTTAGAAGTGTTATTTATGTCAAGTATATGATATGATGATCCATATATACATTGTAAAACAGAAGTAGGTAGGAAATGTGAAGCTTCGTTCTGGCAAGATCATCATGAAACTTTTTCTTTTTATTATTTTTTTTTTGCAAACTCTTTGTTACACTAGAAATAGTAATAATAATAAATATTAAAAATAATAAAATAATTAATAATAAACAATAATACAAACAAACACGAATAATTAATTATCTACATTAACTACATATCTCAATCAATTAAAATCTTAATAGTATTATAAATTAGTATTATTAATTAATTACCTACATTAACTACATATCTTAATTATAGTTTTCAATTATAGTTAAAATATATTGAAGATTGCATTAAAAATAAATAGTTATTGTAGCTAAGTTAGTTTGAACTATTATTTATTTACTTACAAGTCTTGTATTCAAGCCTCACAACCCACAAGTAGCAACATTTTAATTTTAAAAAACTGATCGGGCCAAAAAGACCCGCACTTTCATGAGCTAAACAATTGCAGCCTGCAGGCCTGGACCTCTTTTACGAGGTCTATACATGGATAAATGACAACCAAGTATAAATTATGTCAAGTGTGTGATGTGATGATCAATGCATGGTGAGCACATAGCATAATGCACATATATATATAGAGTCCGGATCCTATACGGGATCCCGAACATTCTTAAAATGCGGGATTTTTTTTTTGTTTTTTTTTAAAACAATTATAATTTTTTTTTAATATTTTATGGAACTGAAATTTTTATATAATACAGTGTTTTTGGTGTGATTTGGTTACATATAACAAAATAGGTCTGTATAAAATAAAGTCCCGCATTTTAATAAAATGCGGACTCCCGCACCTGATCCTGCGTGTATATATATATATAACATATCTCTCTCAAATAACATACCTTTATTAAAATTATGTAGTTTTAAAGATTTTTTTAAAAATAAGTGGGGTCGCAGGTGATATTTTTGTAAATAAAAGAAAAGTAAATGGAACCACTCTATTTTAATAATATTTTATTTTTTAAAAGAATCTCCAAAACGACTTAGCTTTAATAAATGTATGTTATTTAAGAGGTATTTTTAGATCCATACTCTATATATAAGAGTCCTTCTATGCAGACTAAGGCCGTAAAATGAGCAAATAGTCCGGGATCGATTTGTACTCGCTCGACTCAAAATATAAATGATTCAAATATGAACAAATTTTAAAGTTCGATAAATTATTCGAACCTTTTCAAATTATAATTTTCTTTGATTATATTCGTTCAAAAAGTTCGATTGATTCGATCGATAATCAATTTTATTTTATCTTTCATAATTCGATTTACATTTTATTTCAATAAAAGAATAATTTTTTTTTATTTTTTCGATTCAATTATCCTATCTAATTTTCGTGTACAGTTGTACGCGTAGAGTTATTGTATATATAATATCAATATAGATGGAGAGATAAGTTAGACACCGTCAACATACAGAGAAAAGCTAGTATAATAATGTAGTATTATATCCACCCACTCTCTGCCCTAGCACCACAAATTAATTATCCTGATTGCACCCCATTGGCACTTTGGCAGCCCAGCCCCCCTCCTCGTGTTAGTTCCTCAGGGTTCTTCTGTTTACTCAATCCTTTTTATGTAGAGTACATTAAGTTCATGTCAAGAACTAACTACATAAAATGTTTGATCTTATTTTCTTTTTGGTAAAGTAAGTTTTGCTCTTGAATTTAAAGTTTGGGTTTGGTCAAAATTGAAACATAATGAAATCTTAACTAGTCTATATTTTATAGCTTAATGATTCCAAGTGTGTATGAATATATATGTATGTGCAAAACACTTCCATCCGCTTGCTACTCATCTTGGTGGGCAGAGCGGCCATATTTTGCGCAGATCAACCAAAAGATTGAGCACTTATTTTTTATGTGCTTTAATTTGCTGTTTATATCTGAGAAGTTAGATTTGTCGGAGTGCTCTAATCTTCTTAGTTTCTTTCAGCAGACATTTTATTTTTTATCTTATGACTTTCCATTTTTGGTTGGATTATTACTTGCAAGAATTTGATGTTATATCTTCTCTCTCTTACTTCTATTTTCTATTTTTGTTTTACTTTCTTGAACCAACTTCGTAAAGTTTTTTTTTAATCCCTTTATTGTGGTACCAAGAAGAGATCTTACATGCTGTGGGTCTGAGACACAAAACAGAAGTGATAATTTATTGTTCATGGAACTTGGTTTGTGCCACAAAGATATTGAATCTGTATAACTGGATCGGTTAACATAGTTAATTTTTATTCGTGTATAATATTTGTCTAGACACTAAGGTCCTTTTATTTTAAAATAAATTGCAAGTTATTTTTTATTGTGACTTATAAAAAAAGTGTTCAATATTAATTTAACTATATGTTTAACAAAAATTATATATTAAAGTTTATAATTTAAAATAGGATACCCTCTTTATGGAATGAATGAAGTAACAAGGTTATAGTTTCATAAATATTTAAGCATTTTTTTGATAACAAATCGTGAATTAGTAAGTGATACGAACCAAATTTCAATCATCATATGAAATAATAAATTTTATAATAAATATTTTTAAAAATATTTTATAACATTTATTATTGTATTAATTAAAGTTTTATATTTTATATTTTAAAAAATTAATAATAAATTTATATTTTAGAACGTAAAGAGTAATATTAACGAACCTAAAATAAGCCTAATATCGAAAAAGCAATTAGACTTGAACCCGGGATGGCTCGGTCAAAAGCCCTATACGTTGAAAGAAGGGTTGGTCCGTTATTTACATCTAAAAATTAAGTTGGGCTGGATAAACTAATCGCGAAGCATGAGTACATATATTCGCAACCGTCCGAATGGAAATGGCCCATCTAAAAAGGCAACAAATGTTATGAACAGAGAATACCTCCCAAGATCAAATAGTAATACTCTATGCTTTTAGATGAAATATTTTACGTATGTAATTTTATGCAATAAGTCTTGCCGGACAGGAAAACTAGACCGGAAAATTGGACAGGTGAGACTTTTTTTATTTTATTTTATTTTATTTTTTGCTTGTGACTCCAAAAAATGTATAGTTTTTATTCCAACAGGAATGTTTACAAAATATAGTCTTTTAAGTGTAAGTTGGATCTGCATACAAAACATATTATACCTCCCATGAGACCAAAAAGTAGAAGCACCCAATTTTATGTGGTAGTTAAGGTTGACAAATGACTTGAGTAGAGAAAATTCAAATTCAAATTCAAATCAAATCATATTATATAGTAGTATAGTATTTCATAATAATGTTGTTTTATCATTTGATATAAGAGTAAGATATATTACTCGTATAGAAAAGTAGTTTAATCTTTTACTGAAAAATGTGATCAATTTTTGGTTTAAACATCCTCCCATAAGATAGAATTATTAGAAAGGCGGAGTGCACGGAAGGGAGGTAATTATTGCTATGAATGTTGCATCAAATGGATTATATTTACCAAAGAAGACAACATGATTTGGGTCATATTTAGCAAAAGAAATGTCAACCCCACCACCCCCACCATGACACAACCTTTGAATTGTTTCTCTGCTCTATGGTGATTTTAGATCTAATACAAGGTACCATGCTATGAAATATATATATATATATATATATATATATAGTGAAAAAGGGTT
This sequence comes from Panax quinquefolius, assembly GCA_020205615.1. Lineage (NCBI taxonomy): Eukaryota > Viridiplantae > Streptophyta > Magnoliopsida > Apiales > Araliaceae > Panax > Panax quinquefolius. Next base: position 9,634,520 of record CM035172.1, on the reverse strand, counting down.
TTTACTGTAAAAGGAATTCTAACATTATTGGCAGAATCTTCGAAGTAATGGCCTACAGGCAAACAAATTAAAGCCGTCTAATTCTTCACTTGCATGATTTCTTAGTACGGACAATTACATGATTTTCTTGACTTTAATCTCAAGGACAAGACTATAATTATTCTAACTGAATAAGTCTTAAATAACATAATTCCTTAAATAACATAATTCCTTAAATAGCATAATCTCAAAGATCAAGAGCATAAGTCTTAAATAACATAATTACTTAAATAGCATAATTTCTTAAAACGATGATGCGTTTTGGGTGACCGCATGACATTTTGTAAATAAAAAAAAAAAACAAGTGGAACCAAAACCTTCTTTTAAGTTCACTCCAAAACGACGTCGTTTTAAGGAATTATCTTTATTTAAGGAATTATATTATTTAAAAACTATACGCTTGATCTTCTTCAATATATATATATATATATATATATATATATATATATATATATATATATATATATATATATATTCGGTGATCAAGAAGATTCGCGTTTAAATAAAGATTCCTCCTTATATGTATATATATTGCATGCTTAGAACCTGGGAATATCATGCAAAAGAGTTGATGATAAGTGAAAATCCATATGCCAAATGTGAAATTAATTCATCCCCAGTAACAGACTAACAAGCACAGAAGCATTGAATCACCAAGGGAAGGACACAAATCCATAAAAGATGTTTTCAACACTTAAAATTCCATCCTAAGCAATCAAATTAATATATGCTGCTTGTTGTTTGCCCTCCAAAATAAATGGACTTGCACAGTTGATAAATGAATCTCCAGTCTCAAAGTTCATATAATCGTTCTAAATCACGGTATACATGGAGCCTTGTTACACACACTTTACAACATAAAAAACATTCAACCAAAAGAATCAAGAAACATACCAGGAAAAAAAAAAAAAAAAAACTCATCCGAGGTTTTTGAGGCGGAAAATGCATGGTATCCCAGAATTTCCCTTGTTTTGTGAAGGCACCATTTCCATGGTGTTCACATTCCAATACTCACTGCTCCTAATTGTATCTCCATACACCCATTTCTCCTCTTTTCTTTCATGTTCAGCTCCACCATTATCTGAACTTGAAATCGAAACCCTCCTCCAGCTGCACCAGATTCTCAGCATGATGTAAAGCAACACCAAGCATATTACTGTAGCTGTAAACACAATGGCCACTATAATCCCAGCAACTTCAGTTTTTGACAGCCACTTTCTCCCCTGACCACTGGAAGATTCTGAACAGGATACTAATGGTGGGCCGCATAACTTTTCGTTAACCAAGAAAGAACTTGGTGGGAATCTTGAAAAGGTTGAAGGGATTTGGCCCTGGAGATGATTATTTGACAGGTTAAGCATGTGAAGGCTGATCAGTTTTCCAAGAGAATGTGGAATTTGTCCACTCAGTTTATTGAAAGAGAGGTTCAATCTCTCTAACTTCACCAGATTTCCGAGAGTATAAGGAATTTCTGCCGAGAAAGAATTTCCACTCAGGTCTAAAATCACTTGTAGCTCTGTAAGTGTGCCTATTTCAGGTGGTATAGGACCGGTCAAGAAGTTTTTGGAAAGCCTCAATTCATAGAGCTTCTTACACTGCTGAATTGTTGGAGGAATGGATCCAGAAAGATTGTTTCTTTGAAGATTTAAGACATTTAAACTAGAGAGGTTTCCAATCTCATGTGGGATGGTACCTGAAAGCTCGTTGCTATGAAGTGAAAGTTTGAGTAATCTCGAACACTTTCCAAGTTCTGCTGGTACTGTTCCGTTGAAATTATTAGTTGACAGATCAAGCTTACCGAGTTCTTGCAAGCTCCCTAACCATGTAGGAATCATCCCAGAGAATTGATTATTGTTGAGTAGAAGGTGAGCAATTCTTTCACAATTCGAGAGCTGAGGTGGCAGGTCTCCGGTGAAATTGTTGAACGACAAATCAAGAAAGTTGAGCTCCCTGAGTTGGCCTAATTCGGAAGGAATGTGGCCGGTGAGAAGATTATGCGCAAGGCGTAGCCGAGTAAGATTTTTTGACATAGCTAGTCTGGAAGGAACAGGACCTGAGAAACTATTGTTTGTCAAGTCTAACAAAGAGAGAGAATTTGAAGCAGAAAGGGGAAAGATGCTTCCACTAAACCTGTTATGAGAGAAATTAATGATCTTGAGGTTTTTCAGAAGGGAAAGAGATTCGGGAAGAGGACCTTCAAATGAGTTGTTGTAAAGAGTAATGAGAAAAAGGTCCGAAAGGAATCTGAATGTCGGTGGCAATGATCCCGACAGCTTGTTATCAGCCAAAACTAATCCCTGGAGCTTCCTGCAGAATCCCAAACTTGGAGGAATGGGACCTGACAAGTCGTTCTGCCTCAGTAGAAGGAAATTCAGGTTGCGGAGCATTCCAATTGCTGAAGGAATGGAACCTGAGAAATGGTTTCCAAAAAAGTCAATCTCAGTTAAGCTTGAGCAGTTTGTTATCTCTCTTGGTATACTTCCTGACATCTGGTTGTCGTAGAGATAAAGGACGCTCAACCTCTGTAACTTCCCAATTTCTGTTGGGATTTCACCTGTGATCTTATTGTAGAAAAGATAAAGTGTTACCAAGTTGCTCAAATTTCCAATTTCAGGAGGTAGAGTTCCGGTGAAGCTGTTGTTGTTTAGTAGAAGATCTGTGAGGTTCTCTAGTTTGTCCAGCCCAGTAGGTAGTTCACCTTCAAAGTTGTTATCAGAAAGGTCTAATTCTTGGAGTGAAGAACAGTTCAGTAGCTCTGAAGGGAAGTTTCCAGAGAAATGATTTCGAGCCAGAAAAAAATGGCGCAAAGTTGAATCTTTAACGCAGAGGTCATTCGGAATGCTACCTGTCAAAAGGTTATCAGACAAAGCTAGAGCCTCAAGGTTCTTCAATTGGGAATTGAGGATAATGGCTCCCGATAAGTTATTACTAGACAAGTCGACACTCTCGAGCCGACTCAGTTGGTTGAGCTCTGAAGGGATTTCACCGTTCAGTCTATTCCCTAGCAAGTTCAAGTACTTCAAATTGGAGAGGCGGCCCAACTCCATAGGAATTGATCCAGAAAGACTGTTGTTAGCTAAGTTCAAGATTTGAAGTGATTCTAGCTCTTCCATTGAAGCAGGAATGCCCCCTTCAAGCCTGTTGTTTGCTGCTGCAAATCTTTGAAGCTGTTTGCAGCCACTGATCTCTTGTGGTATGAGGCCACTGAGACTATTCTTCTGCAAGTCTAGAAATTTCAGATTCTTCAAGTTACCAATTTCAATTGGAATGCTTCCATTGAATTGGCAATAAGCAAGTCCCAAGATGCTCAACTCAGTTAATTTTCCAATGCTCGAAACAATTTGACCTGATAACATGTTATCTCCAATTCTCAGAACTTGCAACTTCTTCAAAAGGCCAATCTCTGGAGGAATTTTACTAGAAAGAGAATTTGAATAGAGCAGTAGTTCCTTTAGATTCTGAAGCTGTCCAAGCTCTGGAGGAATTGAGCCAGTGAGATAATTCATCGACAAATTGATTGTTTGAAGGGAAGTGAGATGTGATAGCTCAGGAGATATTGAACCTGATAATCCTGAACCAGATAGATTCAAACCCAAAATATAAGTTTGATCATCTGAGCATATCAACCCATTCCAGGTACATATATCATCTCTTGGAGACCAATTCTTGAGAACTCCTCCAGGATCAACAAGTTCTGATTTTACTCTTAAAAGCCAGTAAGAATCAGCGGCTGAATCACGAGCAAGATCAGCGACAGCAAAAATGACACCAAGTACCGCGAAGAATAGCATCAAATGACACATTTGATTTCTGCCCATTTCAGAACCTTTTTCAATATTTAAATCCAATCCAAGTATCAGATATAAAGAGAAAAATTTATCACACTGACATATCCAAGAACAAGTAAGAGAAGCTCAAGTTGAACATAGTTGGGATGACACCCGCAAGAAAAGACAGAACTGGATTTAGGGAGGGAAGTAGAATGAGAAAACACAGGTATAAAAAACACTTAAAAGAGTGATAAGAGTTGTACAGTTGCTTTTGTAAGACCTTCCTAATTACATTGTCAAGAAATTTAATAATAATTATGCATAAAAAGTTAAAAAAAACTTTTAACCCCAGATTACTTGATACCTTTTTAGTTTTTGGCAAAAGGGTTGTTGTTTTTTCTTCTCAAGGCAAGCAATCATAGAATTATGGAGCATGTTTTAGGTAGCTTTTGGAATGGGAAATGTATGAAGATAAGATATTGTGATGGATGGGTATGTAGAAGAAAAAAAATACAAAAACAAAAAAGCTATTGGAGTGACCCACTTGTGCCTGCCTGATAGAAAACTTGTGAAGTGGGGGCTCTCTACTTGGTGTCATTTTTAGATAGGATCCCTGCTCCAGTTTATATGAAGAAAAATAGCGAGATTCATCTGAATCTATTCCAAAAGATTGGATAGGATTTGACTTCTGAGAGATGTGGTCACATAGAGCTCACAGTTGTCAATTTACTAGGTATAAAACCCATTATACGATATCAAATGTTAAGGTAGAGGCTCAAAACCTTATTTCTATCATCAACCCCATATTGATTCCATACTATCATGCTCATATAAAATTACGCATCAACAAATATAAAATAACACCTTTTCAAACAAGATAACACAACACTATTACATTACTCTCAATGAATTTTTCGGAAAGTTATTCCTCATTCACAGTTTCTTGCAAGTTAAGCTTTGATTTCCTGATGGTTTCGTTTCATTAGAATAAATTATAACATAAATTGAGGAGACTTTGGGAGCTACGTATTCCCTCAAATGGAATTTTGTTATAATTTTTTTTTGATGCTACTCTACCTGAATTACCAAATCCCACCTAAAACGGAATTAATAAGGAGAAGAAAACATAAGAGCAAACCAACCACATGAATAGATTTCCACAAAGTGGAGGCACTTTGGTGTTATACAATCAAAGATGTTTGATAATTCACGGAACTATAATTTTAAAACACACACACACACATAAAGCGCAATTACATGTACTACATAATTAGTTATATAATTGCATATTTTTACTCTTTATTTTGTTAATCTAGTATTTAACATGTATCATAGTAGGAAGTGTAAAAGAGTGTATACTTTGGGGTTAACCATAAATAAAAGAAAAACCAAAATTATATGAAGACAAATTAAGAAGTTCACTTTGGCACATGACAGGGATGTGTTTCTACTTGGTTTTCATTGCTAGCTTTATCTTTGCTTAGTTTTTCAGGATTTAAGCAGAGGCAATCAATATGTCCAAAAAAAAAAGATAGTCCGTCCCATCAAAAATCCCCAGACAAGGAAGCAATTTAAAGTATTTTCCATTGCAGAACAAATGTTAACCCAATATGTGACAATTACTTCCATGATGATGCAGCAAGAATTCTTCATTGAATAGTATTATCTTTACCCATGCAGTTTGACTTTCTACATTATTTTTAACTTCCAATTACAGTTTGTTTGTTAATTCTTAAGATTATAAACTGACATATGATCATATGGGTCGATCCTTCCTTGTCTTCTACCTAATCGATCTGAGCATTTTTTATAATCTTCCACTTGAACTAAAACCACCAACTCTAGAATTTAGAATGAAACTATGATATTACAAAATAAATACATAAATCCAAAGTAGAAGGTAAATTATAATAACATTGATTGATTACGAATTTATATAACAACCACTTTTCTATTTTCGGTCTCATTAACCGGTTTTCCGGTCTCATTAACCGGTCTGCCTATACTTATTCTATTTTAATTGGATTTATAGGAAGTTGACATTGGTTGGACCCACTTTGTATTTGGTCAACATGATTAGCACTTTGTTCATAGAAGCAGTCAGATGAGTGAAGTAAGGATTTATGACCCACTAATAGGAATTGGAATTGGAATTGGAATTGGAAATGGAAATAGTTAATTTCAACAACTTAAGAACTGAGTGAGAAGATATGTAGTAGCGATCCCACCCACTGTTATATTCAAGAATTATCTATCAAAAATGACAGAGGAGGATACGTACGTATTTTTCTGGGGAGGGAAAAATATATATATTTAAATATTTGAAATATATAAACGGTTTGACCTGTAAAACAAAAGACAAAAAGATTTGATCCAAACGAAAAAATTGGACCCACTCATTTTTCTTTAGCAGGAAACAAAATACTCTCTGAGTTCTTATTTTAAATAATTATTATTTTCCTATTATTATACCTTTCTTATAGGGGTAAATAGTTAAATAACATTATTTATTTTGTAATAATAGTGACTAAATATTACCTTTCAAACAAATGAGAATTTAATTAAAAAACATTATTCTTTAATTATATATCTTTCATACAAAGGATACTTTTTATTTGAACATACAACTAATAATGTGTGTGAATTATATCTACAATAAACAAACTATTAATTCAAAATCCTAAAGTATTAGGCATTACTAAAGTAAGGAGAGTGTTTGTTTACAGCTGAATTAAGCTAAATCTGAATGACTGAATCGGTTAGTGCGTTTGTTTTGTCTGAATAACTGAATCGGTAAGATAAACGAGCTGAATGACTAAGTCAAATTTTTTGAACTGAATTTTTTTTTTAAAAAAATATTAACTATTATATTAAGTAATATTAAATAAATTTACAACAATTATAAATTTTTTCAGAAGGGTAAAATAATAAAATTGTCATTAAAATATTTCAGACATGTAAATTATCAAACTTTTTTCATTCAGATTCAGATTTATTCAATTTTTAACGTACGATTATTGGGACTAATTTTCAATAAAAGAAATTAAAAGGCCACCCTAGCCTTTTGTGATCTTGTGGGCTTCATTATCTTATCACAACGCATTCATCAGCCTTTCATCATCACAATTCACAATTGGCTAACACCAGCAACATCCTTAGCTTGATATGAAAACAGAAAGAAGAGAATGCAGTATTGTCTATGAAGAACTTGCTACGTAAAGATCGTCTTGTACAAGATTTGAAACTGTAGTCTTTCCATTGCAAAAGCAAGAAAATATGCTACACAAGGATACTCAACTTCAGCAGTTTGTGCTAGCTTGGCCAGCCCAATACCTTTTCCAGAGCAGATTTCTCCAGAGAATATCTAAATCAGCAAATGATCATATATACAAGCAACAGAAATTTTGGAAACTGAATTTTCTCAACCATCAAAGCCAGCTGTCGAGAGTCTTGTAAGTAACAAATTCAGAGAAAGTAACAGCACAGCCATCTTCACTGATTCAGGTTTTGTTTGCATTAAGAACTATGATTACCAGAATCCTGTTGTGAGCTTTACAAAACACATTTAAATGTGCTAAAGATTTGGTAATCAGTTTGTTCGTATATACTATATATAGCCACCAGAGCTCCAAAGCACTCGCCACAAAAAAATTAGTAATACTTACTGAAGCATGTCAAAAAGTTTACCCACCCCATGAACTGCCACCAGCCGACCACAAAAAAACAGCACCAACCAGAATTACGAAGTTATTGCAGCTTGACAACGTGCAGTGTTTTTTCTACAAAGTAAGATTAAAATATGGCTAGAATTTATTGAAAGTCCTGCCTTACTGCTCATTGATGGTGGCAGAAGGCAAAAACCTCATGAGGAAGCTTGAGAGGGACCAAATGCAAATCACCCCAAGGCACTGAAGGACACTCAAAAGTGTACCCAATGAGCTATTGATCGCCAAGTTGTGCGTTGTCATCTCAGCTCCTCTCACTGTAAATGAGAGGGCTGTCACCAATTGTGCCGCTCTATTCAATTGATGCAATCTATACACCTGTGAAGCATCTCAAAGAAAGAGAAGGTTGCTCATTTAGTTCACAGAATTTATTTAACTCTCTCAAAAATATAGTATACAAGAATATTAAATAAAAAGGAACTGAACCAATAAACAATTATGGTAGCCAGAACTCTGTCAATGATTTACAGAATGATACGCGTAGACACTACTGCAAAAAACAATACAATGTGGTATATTCAATATTGATGTATTTATAAAGAGTTAATAGTGTGAACAGATACTGTTGAAACAAATGTAATTTGGGGATCTTTCTAAACATGAAAGAAAAATATCTATTTATGAAGTGCTTAGTAAATGATAACACAAATTTCTTGCAGGAGTGAAACTGTTTGCCATTCTATCGTTCCTTGCTTAAATTTTACTTTATAAGGTCTCTTGCACATGAATGAGTTATGTAATCATGAGAAAGTACGTACGCGTCTGTAATGAGTTTAGCTTAGAGACTTGGGTTGCAAATTTCACTAGATCTCTCCTAAGGCATAGAATATCATCGCACAAACACAACAACAATTCAAAATCAACACAATTTCTTTCCCATATTTACACTATCTAATAAAAAGACATAGCAGTAATAAAACCACAATACTGTAAATTATTATACTTTTCTTGCAAAGGAGTATGCTTCAACAAAGTGAGGAACTTTTTCAGTATTGTCCTTACTTGAAAAATCACGGGAACGACAGGCCATGAAGGCGACTTTATATATCTTGCATACTGCTCAAATGCAAACTGCACAATGATACCAACAAGGTATGGGGCGAGGGTAGCAGAAGCTGCTGGGCCAGTCCACGGCCAGACCAAACCCATAGTTACCATCGGTGTGACAAGACTAAGTACCAAGACAGCAACAGAAGTGATTTGGTACTCCAACTGAGGAGGCGGGTTTCTGTTATTAGCAATAACTTTTGGCTCAGTGGGCCTTCGTAAATGGTCTATTATGAGAAGAAACACCGCTGCCCCGCAATAGAAGAGAGCCTCCGTAAAAAACAGTATGAGGAAATCTGCAGATGTAATTGTGGTGCCTTTAAATCATGAATATTACCCCCCTGCCAGGGATCACACTAAGACATACATATAAGTATAACAGGAATGTTTAATCAAGGAAACAACAAAACAGGACGTGCACTAACATATCTTCAAGATAACAAGGCAAAGTTTCATCCCTTTTACTCACAGTCAGAAAGCATCTTTTTCCTCTCGTCATGAAACTTATATGCATGAGGTCCTAATATTCCATAATTTTCAACTCACAACAAATCAATTGTCTCTGGAAGGCAGTCTTTTTCCTAAGGGCTTCGTATATTCTACTTTTCTACTTTTCTACTTTATAAGGATTTCTCATCCTCACTTAATCATTTTGTAAAATCGCTATTTCCAATATAGTCTTCATTTCTATCAAATGATATATGTAGCAAGTTATCCTCTCCCATTTACTAATTTTAAGTAACCAAACTTCTCATGCACGGTTTTCTAATGAATGATGGGGACTCCAAGTAAAGAACAAAGAAGAGATTTGTTATATTTATTATTTGGAGTTTTTATTATGTTTAATATAAAAGTAGTTGATGTGATTTATGCATTAGTGAGGATTTAGGATATTAATTAGTAATTAGAAATTATTAATAAGGGTATTTTAATCATTTAGTATTTTATTATTCCCCAAGTAAAATTAGGGTCGAGTCTCTTCAAACAATGATGTAATCCTCACAAGTTATTTAGACTATAGAATATTGATATTGAAAGGATTATTTTATTCATACCGTAGAGGTAGTTTATCCATCTTGGTGTTGATACGTGGAGTTGATACACTTGAGAGATCCTAGTAGTTTAAATGTGGAGTTTAAGTCCTAATTTATTTTCTGTTAATTCTCCATCCTAGAATTGTCCTACATCAAAATGCATTACCAAAAACCTTGTGGACCAAATGGGTATCATGATGCTGTCCATTAATGGCTTAAGGAAACGACTGCTTAAAGAAAGAGGAAATTTTCAAGATTTGGTTCTTTTTCCCAATGGGATCCACTTAAAATCTAGAAACTCAATTTATCTACAAGTTAGTGTACTGCTGGGTCAAATTTATTTATTCTTTAAATTAAATGGTATTTTTGGGTTCACTGTATCCAGTTAATGTTTTTGGTATGTTACTCCACATCTTGTAGTTCATGCACTACAAATGAATGCATCTGAAGCTTCATGTATTGAAGCTAAGTTTCTTTGGAGTCCCGTAAATTCTTAGAAATTTGAGCCATTGCATCATTTGGATGTAATGGAAAATTCTACTCCCTCCGTCCCATGATAAAAGTCCTTATTACTATTTTGGGTAGTCCCATGTTAAATGTTTATTTTCCTTTAATAATCAAACTTTTACACATATTTTCCTATTATACCCGTAACATTAAATATCTCGTACTTTTCTTATTCTAATTCTCCCTCCATATTTAATGACATTATTATAGATAATTTTGTCATTTCATTCATCTTCTTAATATGCGTGAAAAGTCCACAAGAACTTTTATCCTGGGACGGAGGGAGTATCAGAATATTCAAGATGTGTGATTGATGCATTTTCTCTTGGGTGTGAGGACTAGACTAATTTCCTTCTCATTCTTTCATTTGTTTCTTCTAAATCTTCCTAGATCTGTCCAAAGCAGAAAGAAAAAACTTAATGATTTAATTATTTTAGTTAAATGATTTATTTTGACTTAGAACAAGAAAACGAAGGCAAAAGAAAAGAGAAGGTTTTTGAAGCAGCATCATAACAAAGAGTTCTCACCTGTTAATAGAGAGTCCTCAAATACAGTAGAGAGTATCCTGCGCAGATACAGCGAGGGAAAAATGAATGAAGCCACAAGCACAGCAGGGCCAACAAACCACAGAACATTGTTTTGACTGCTTCCGGGACTGGATTCAAAAATTTCTGCTTCTTTTCTATAAGGATGATTATAAAATGAAATAAGACCTGGCTTTCCTCCAGGTCCTTTGACATGGTGGTATGAACTTCTTATAGAATTCATATCTTCAGTGAGATTGTTAAGTTTTTCTTGCTCTGAATCATCTGATTTGACATCAGTATATTGTAAAACATCTTCCGAGGAACACTGCGTCTTCATAATCCTTTTCTTTGCCTTCAGCTTTCCGTGTATTAACTGGCATGACTCCACTACTTGCAATAACAGAAGATAAAAGCCAAAGGAAAAAGATAAGAACATTGGTAGTAACAGATTTGGAAATTGTTAACAAAGAGGTTGAAAATATCTAGGAAACAGACTTGTCCAGCTCCACTCTTCATATTTTAACGTGAAAAATCTAACTTTATGGCTACAATCAACTGGAGCCTAGAGGCTTTCTTTAACTACAACTCATTCTAATGACACAGCATTCTTAGCAAGAAAACAAAAAGGAAATTTAAAAGGATAAAATTATGAATAAAAAATATATATATTAAAAAAAAAAAAGATAAGACATCAAGCAAAGAAAGGCACCAAGTAACTAAGTTACATCCAAGAACAAAAATCTGAGATGCTCGAAAGATAGCATTTAAAATTTCTAAAATTTTAGGAAGTTACAAAAGCTACCTATAGAGTTTCTCTGCACTGTATCATATAGCTGGCTGTCAAACAACTTCAACGATAAGCTCACCTGAGGATTAAAAATCACTAACATGAGGTATTTTACCAATATAAAATGTCAAAAGAGGCTTAGATAGATAGATAGATATAAATTGATGAAAATAATTTTCTACAGTCCTATAATGCAAGTATGGTGCTTTTGCCTACAATAACCAAATAAAATTAGGGACATCTTTCATCCATGAATCTATCATAGTGCTAGACTCCAGTAAGTATCTAAAAAACCTCATTTCAGAGCGCAGCAAAACCCACAGAGAAGTTTTAGAATTTTAAGAAACCATATTCATGGATTGTAAGTATGAACAGGGAATTATTTTCTGAAATTTAAACCCAACAGACGTTAAAAAGTTAAATACGACTTCCAAATGTCAGGTTCCCAACTGCAACACAGCATATATAAACTGCCAAGCTTGGCAAAATGGGAACAATGTACCTAGCCTAAAAGTAGCTAGTATAATTCCATGAACTAAGCTGACTCTAGCACAATAGTATTAACTTTATGCTAAAGAGTAAAAGAGCCAAATTTGTTAAATGTTAAACTACTATTTCAGCCATAGCTGACACTTAGTGAGCATGTCAGAAAATTTTAAACTACAGCTAATTAGGTATATGAGAAATGGAGATTTGAAAGCAATTTAAATATAACTACAAACAGACTTTCCAACCACTTTAAAGTACCATAAAACTATTTGGCCACTGAAAACCCTTGTACAAAAACTCATGCTCTGAACAAAAAACTTTCTAAAAAACTGAGAATTAGCTAAACGAACAATCGGTTAAAACAATCATCATTAAAAATTACCTTTGAGCTTCTACTGGGTCGAGAAGGAGAAGAGAAGGATGTGAATACGCATGAAAATGAAGAACCAATCTTAGCCGCCATACTTACAAAGTTACAAGCAAGAAAACAAGAGGCCAGTAATATATATATATATATATATAATACAGACTAAAGAATCGACAGTTGATTGATATTAAAAAGAAGCCGTTTGAGATAAATGAAATTTACAGAGAGCCAAATCGATTGAGGGGAAGATGAAGGCACTAGGAGGAGTAGGAGATTCTTTGGTATAGATTTTTGGGCTAGAAAAATCAAAAATAAAACTAGAGAAAGCGGGTTTTTTGTTTTCTGTTGTGTGGGCCGTGGGGGTGACTTTTTGTTTTGGGTTTGGACAACCAAACCAAACCAAACATCATATTGATAAATCATCCTAATTCGTCCAAAATTTGATATAAATTTTACTGTTGATGTAAACCGGAGTCACGGAACACAGTTAGTTATATATATATTGTCACAATGATAAATTGACATATTTTGATATATTGTCGAGTTAAATATATCAAGATCAAATATATCAATATGATGCAACAACAATATATTGAATTTAACTATATATGTATCAATGTATCATATTTTTAGAGACTGAATGATAAATTTAACGTTAAATATTGTATATCAAATCATAAAGCATAAGCTAATATTAGGGTGGTGCCGATGCAAAATTAATGGTGGTTTTGTGAAAGAAAAATATAAAGGGGTAGGGAAACACATTGTAGTTGCATCATATATCAAAATATTATTGTTTGATCATATTGATACATTTGATCTAATATTAATATATTTAGTTCCAAAAATACTAAGTATTTAATTTAAGTCTTTGGGAGTTCTGGTGCGCATCATATTTATACATTTGCTCCAATATTAATATATTTAGTTTGGCAATATATAAAAATATGTCAATTTATCATTGTGACATCATATTGATACATTCAATACATTTGTCATTTGATACAATATCGATATATTTTATTTCACAATATATCAATATATCTATATATCAAATTATATCAATATATCATTGTTTTTATGATTAGGGGCAAGTACCGGTTGCGTAAAATTAATAACTTTGCATAAACCTGGAGCTCATCCGGCACTCTCCTTTACATTAATCAATTTGGGGGCATGCATATTCATCACGAGGGCAGGTTGGTTTTATCTTTTACAATTCAAATAAGTTTTTATCATTTTAAAATCCTAAATTTCAAATATTATGCTTTACTTATTAATATTTAGATGTTCATTAATAAGTAGATATCCATTTTATGTATGTGAGTATCTTTGTAGTGTGTATAAATATTTATAATATATAATTAGATTCAAAAAGTTTACATTAAATATTTAATTATTTTTTTTCAAATACTTGATTAAAACTTTAAGTTTATGGGTGTATTATTTATTATTTATTCATGTCATTGCTTACCTTAACTTGTTACATTAATTGATTCATTAAAAGGTAATTTCGGTATTTTATTAAATAAATGGTATTTTTAGGATTTGCACTAAAATGGTGTTTGGTATTCTTTTTGGGATTTACTAAAATGGTTTTAGCGGGAATTTAAAAGGCGTCTTCTTTAGCACTTCGACCTTCGATATTCTTTTTGAGAATTTAAAATGTTGTGTTCTTCATTACTTCGACCCCAATTGTTACTCTAAGAGCTATATATATATAATTTTTCATCGTCTTCTTCTTTATATCACAGTCAAACCAAACTCCTTGAATCTTGCAAGGTTTATGATATTCTAGGTATCGAATATCGATTATTCTGAGAGCTATATATTTTTCTTCATCGTCTTCTTCTTAATTTAGATCACAGCTAAACCAAACCCCTTGATTCTTGCAAGGTTTATGATATTCTGGATATCGATTATTTCCTGCTCAAATTTCAGTTACCATATCTTTCTTCTTTGTTATTGTTATCCACGTATTGGATTTTTCTTATTTCACTGTTTTGGGTTCATCCATTTGTAGGGATATGAAGTCTTATAAAAAAGGTGAGTCCACATCGAAAATTCAGATGGTAGAAGCAATATTGATTCGAATGAATTGTCTGAAATTTTTGCTATGCATATTCTTGATTAATGGAAAGATCATATTACTTGGCTATGCGCAATTCAAAAGTTCCATAAATACTACGTATTTAATTTAAGTCTTTGGGAGTTCTGGTGCTCAACATACGAATTTGAAGATTATTTGAAGACACTGTATATATCATATTTGTAAGACCCCAGCTTTTATAAATAAAGATGAATTTTCTATAAATATTATTTTTGAATATTATGGAATAATTTGATATAATGTTATAGTTGTGGGTAATATTTATAAATTTTGCAAAAGTATCACAGTGGTTATATTATATTCGATTGGTCTGGGAATATTCGGTTTAGCGAGGGAATATTCGTGACAACTACTCAATCATTGGTGGACCCTTAATGTAATTATTGTCGGATTGAGAAAACGACAAAAATATTTTATTGAAATAACTACGGAAGTTTTACTGGTTGATCTTGTTGAACTACTCGGTAGTAAAAATACGATGTCGTGTGGTTGCATAAGTAGCTACGGTATTGATTATTGATGCTTATGTGAGAAGTCACTCGGTTTGATTCCATTATCACGATTAATAATATGAATTATTATAGCGATAATGACGTTTTGTTTTATTCATATTATTAACGTAATAAAATGAAACATCTTTTATATAAAAGCGAGTAATACTTTATTAAAGTTATTCTATAAATAAAATACATTATATTTTATTATGCGTAGTGTTTTGCGTAGTGTTGCGTAGTGTTTGCATAGTAAAATGTTTTTATATAAATAGAATATATTATATTTTATTTAAAAGATTTTGCTTTAAATATGGACCGTCAGATTAAAGTAAATCAATCTGAATAGTTCTCATGGATTAATTACTATGCATTCTATTTTCCTATAAATAGAAGCTCATTCCTTCATTATTTTCTTTACGAATTCACCGAAACTCTAGAGAAAAACTATAGAGAGAAAGAAGAAAAGTATTCTATTACTTCACTTTGCGCCATATTCGGTTCTTCTAAGGTAGGAAATATTATTTGTTGTACGTAAGGGATATTATTCTTTTGTATTCATGAAGAGAACTTGATTATTCCATTCCTTACTATTCTACATTGGAATAACTTTGGTACTGCGATGCCACCCTATACTTGGTGACATTCTTCTATTATTCATTTGGAACATCCTCATCATGTGTTTTACACCTGACCGGTTAAAATCTTATTATTATTCTGTTGGAACATCCTGTCATGCATGTGTTTTACACCGGACCGGTTAAAATCTTATTATTATTACTGTTGGAACATCCTGCTGCATGTGTTTTTACACCTGACTGGTTCCGCCTTTATTATTATTCATTTGGAACATCCTGCATCTCAGATGTTTTACGCCGACCGGTTCCGTTATTTATTATTCTCGTTAGAATAACTTTTACTGTCTGCGATTACATCGCATTGCACGGTGATTTCTTTTGTTATTCCATTCTTTATTATACCCAAATGGTTAAAACTTTGACTTATACTCCATGAAATTAGTGGAATATCCTCGACATTCATGCGTTTCATCCAAAGATCCTTTCATGGAAATATTCTTCTCAAGATTCTTGAATTTTACTCTACAAAGCGATGATCGTGTTGACAGTTTTGATGTTATTAGTTCTGAATAACTTAATTCTTGAACTTGTTTTATTGAATTCTTATATCATTGTCATCATCCTCATGTTTATATTTTTTTAAAGTCATCTCATGACTTGTAGAGCATGGATGGACTTGGTATGATTATGACCAGGATTATTCGGTTGTAATCATGGTAGTAATGTTACAAATGATGTGGTAAAAATCCTCGATGGTAGTAGTGCATTGATGGACGATTGTTGGCATGATCATGACCATTAATGAATACACAACTATTCTTGGCAGTAGTGCATGAATAATTGTGGTCGTGATACTAAAGAATATCCTCGGCCGTAGTCTGCGGGGTGATTCGATGATGTGGATTATTTATTAAAGTTTGAGTCTCAAATATAACAATGATGAAAAACCTTTTAAATCATAAAAGATAGTAGATTTTATTTTCTACTTGACTCTTTTAATGGATTGCTTGTTCAACCGCAGATTAAACTTGATGTTTATTATATTTTATCGGTTTAACACTTTGTTGAAGGCTATTGATAATTTATTCTGCATTATCTTGAGTCATAATATTTCTTCTTTGGGCTAGTTGAGCTCACCCTTTCTTTCACCGTTTTCTTCGAAATGAGAACATAGGTTTGGGACAGCCTGTGGAGCGGAGTAATGGTCCGCAGGATAAAGCATTAGTAGTCCTCACTATTCTTACGTGAAATAGTGTGATAATAATTGTAATGAGGACTCCTTTTGAGTTTGTATAATATCTAGTAAACAATATTTGTATTCAAACTCACGATTTATGTCGTATTATGCACACAGCAGTTATATTAAGAAGTTGTATTTAAATTACATACCATGTATTTGACTACCCAAGATGGGTGATGTATACCTAATTTTGGGGCGTCACAATTGGTATCGAGCTTAGGATATGATCCTGGCTAAGATGTGAGAATAATACTAGGAGGGAGAGACGGAATACCTTCCCAGCTAGTATGACCTACCTAAGTTTATGTCTATTTTATTGGTCGATCGAATATAAAGATAATTGTTATATGTCAATTATCCTTTTGTTTTGTGGCGATGTCTGAAAATGACATCCGAGAATGTTGAGAATAAAGAATGGAGTCTGAGCGATCGTTGATTCACCACATATCAATAATCGAGATAATGTGCATCGTGAATGCGACAATCCTCATGCAAAACAACAACACCGACCAAATGATGAATGATCAAATGTTCGGAGGCTTTATGCAATTTATGCAACAATGAAAGCGAGAGGCGACTCTCATCCAAAACGTGGGTGGAAACACGGAAAACTCTCGGTGGTCCATTAAACAATTCAAGGAGCTGGGACCACCGGAGTTTAAGGAGAGCCAAAACCACTTCGGCGGAAGCATGGATAAAGCAAATTACCAAGATATTTGATGTCTTGGGATGCTCAGAGAGCAAAGGTTCCACTTTGCCGCCTTTATGTTCTTGGAGAGAGCGATTCTTGGTGGGAATCGGTGAAACGTACTCAACCCATTTGTCTTCAAGATATCTTGGGAGAAGTTCCAGAGTCGTTTCAACGACAAATACTTTCACAAAGTATTACGCCATACGTAAAGGAGGTGGAGTTTATCAAGTTGGAACAAAACAATATGGCCAGTAATAATCGCAATACGAGGCAAAATTTGCGGAGTTATCACGGTTCATATTCCCCACTTTGGTGGATAATGAAGAGAGAATGGCACGAATGTTTTTAAGAGGTTTGAAGTCGGAGATACGTCAACATCTTATTTCTCATAAACCGTGTTTGTATTCGAGATGTTGTAAATAGGGCTCGATTAGTGGAAGTAGCGATAACGAGTCAACCTTGACTAAAAGAAGCGGTAAAGCAAATTTATAATACCGGTGAGAGTAGTCATTGAAGCGGTGACAACAAGCGTGGAGGGAATCAACGGGCGGATATGGTAACCACTTCGGTGTGTAATCGAGCCAAAACAATAAGAATGGACATTTCAAGAAACGGAGATTCAACAATGATGGAAAGACGTCGGCACAAAGACCCGTTGTTAAGGAAGGAAAAAGACCACCTATCATATGCTTCAAATACGGAGAAGAGGGTCACATCGGTCCAATCGTGCCGTCAGTCAAAGCGTGTTATAATTGTGGAAGAGAGGTTACTTAGCTCGATTTTGTCGTTTCTCAAGACAAATTCAACTAGGATGGAGGCACCAAAGGTAGTCCCGAAAAAGTCAAACCGGTGGTCTGAGGAGAGGCGTTTGTTGACCTCCCAGAGAGCAAGGAACCCGAATGAGGTCATTACGGGTAAGCTTATCATAAACTCTAATGAAGTCTATACTTTATTTGATACCGGGTTCTACCCATTCTTTTATTTCTCCTACTTGCGGCTCATCGATTAAATTTGACTCGGAGAAATTAGACTTTGACTTATCTGTGGAAACTCCGTTGGGAGAAACCTTCATTACATCCAATTGTTTATAAGTCTTGTTTGGTTCAAATCGGTACCTCACATTACCTGTCGATCTTATTTCATTAAAAATACTTGCATTTGACGTGATTCTGGGATTGATTGGTTAACTAATTATCATGCAAAATTGATTGTTTTAAATAAGGTTGTTAGCTTTCATATTCCTAATCAACCTATTATGCGAATTCAAACGACCAAACCATTAAAATCAATCACGGTCATCTCAAGCCATAAAGCTATTCGTTTATTGAAAAGCGGATGTCGAGCTTTATTAGCTCATATCATGATTTAAACAAAAATACGTCGGTTTTGAGTGATATTTCTATTGTTAATAAATTTCTGACGTATTCCCCAAGAACTTCCCGGCCTACCCCAAAGCGTGAAATTGAATTTTGTATCGACCTTGAACCCGTCTACAAACCTATTTCCAAAGCCCCATATCGAATGGCTCTATTGAACTTTAGGAGTTAAAGACCCAACTGCAGGAATTGTTAGACATTGGCTTTATTCGTCCTAAGTACTTCTCCTTGGGTGCTCTCTGCTACTATTCGTGAAGAAGAAAGATGGGAGTATGCGACTTTGTATTGATTATCGGGAGTTAAATCATGTCACTATCAAAAATAGGTATCCATTGCCACATATTGATGACCTGTTTGACCCGATTCAGAGGAGCCAAATTCTTTTCAAAGATTAATCTTAGATTAGGATATCACCAATTGAAGATTAGAACCACGTGACATTCCAAAGACGACTTCGAGAACTTCGATGCGGGCATTATGAATTCCTAGTCATGTCCTTTGGATTGACTAATGCTCCTCTTTACCTTCATGGATATGATAAACCGAGTATTCAAGGAATATTTAGATCACTTTGTGGTCGCCTTTATTGATGACATCCTTATTTATTCCAAAAGTCGTGAAGATCATGAAGAACACTTGAGGTGACACTCCAAAAGCTTCGTGAATATAAGCTTTATGCCAAGTTGAAGAAATGCGAATTCTTGAAGAAGTAGCATTCCTTGGGCACGATGGTATCAAGTCATGGAATATCTGTTGACTCGTAAAGATTGAAGCTTATTCAAAGTAGAACAACCAAAATCGTTGGCCAAAGACGTAGCTTTCTCGGTTTAATTGGTTATTATCGGAGATTCGTGGAAGGATTTTCTCGAATCGCTACTCCATTGACTTTCGGTGACTCGAAAAGATACAAAGTTTGGTTGGGCGAAGAATGTGAGAAGAGTTTTCAAGAACTCAAGAGGAGACTTATTTAAAGACTTACGACATACCATCTGCTCGGAGGATTTGTCATCTCTGATGATGCTTCGGCAAAGGGATTGGGATGTGGCGCCCCAAAATTAGGTATCGTCGTCACCCATCTTGGGTGCGCCACTTACATGGTACATAAATTCAAATACAACTTACTTCTTAACTAAGCGTAAGTATGTCGATACGACGTAAAGCGAGTTTGAATACAAATATTGTCTACTAGATATTATACAAACTCGAAAAGAGTCCTCATTACAACTATTATCACACTTTTTCACGAATAGGAGGACTACTAATGCTATCCTCTGACCATTACTTCGTTCCCGACTCGTCCGGCTATGTTCTCATTTCAAGAAGAAGCGGTGAAAGAAAAGGGTGAGCTCAACTAGCCCAATGAAATATTATGACTAAGATAATGCAGAATAAATTATCATTAGCTTTCAAATTTGTGATGTTAAAGCGATAAAATACAATAGACAACCGGTTTAACTACAAATGAATAAGAACCCATTAAAAGAGTCAAGTAGAGAATAAAGTCTACTATCTTTTAGGTTTTAAAAAGGTTTTCATCAATTTTTATCATTTGAGACTCGAATTTTAATAAATAAACCACCACATCTAATCATCCCCATACCCACGATCGATTTTCATCAAATTATCAATGGTCATGACTATACCGAATCACCCCAGGTCATAATCATACCAAAAACTATCCATCATTGCATTACGACCATCGAGGACTTTTGTCACATCATTTATATCAAGTCATGATTATACCGAATGATCCCTGGTCATAATCATACTAAGTTCATCTACGCATGCGTAAGCGAAGATAACATAATATAACATGAGGATGATGACAATGACATAATAATTCAATAAAACAAGTTCAAGAATTATTTAATCCATGAATTATTAACGTCCAAATTATCAACATGAATCTTTGTTTAAGTAGAGTAAAATTCAAGAATGATCGGAAGAATATTTCCATGAAAAGATCTTTGGATGAAACGCAAAATATCAAGGATATTCTACTAATTTCATGGAGTATAGAAATTCAAAGTTTTAACCAACCGGGTATAATAAAGAATGGAATAACAAAAGAAATCACCGTACATGCGGTGCCGCGATGTATGAGTTATTCCAACAGAATAATAATAACGGAACTGTGTCGGTGAAATTCACACCAAGCGGGATGTTCCAACAGAATAATAAAGATGGAACCGGTCAGGTGTAAAACACATGATAGGATATTCCAAATGAGAATGATAAAGATTTTAACCGGTCCGTGTAAAACATGCGAGCGATGGATGTTCCAACGGAATAATAAAAAAGCGGAACCAGTCCTGTAAAACACATGCATGTGATGTTCCAATGAATAATAGAAGAATGTCACCAAGTATAGGTAAACCCATCGTATCTGTGTTATTCCAATGAGAATAATAAGCAATGGAATAACATAAGTTTCACCAAGTATAGGGTATCTGGCGCGTATACGAGTTATGTATAGGGTATGCCACTTTTACAAAAGTTATTCCAATGAAATAATAATGAATGGAATAACGTAAGTTCTCTTCAAGAAGAAGAATAACACCTTACCGTAAAAAGAACCTAATATAGAAGTAGTGTAGCGAATACTCTTTCTTCTTTCTATAATTTTCTCTACTTAAACCTATACTATAATTCTCTCTACAGAGTTTGATGAATTAAAAGAAAATAATGAAGGAATGAGCTTATTTATAGGAAAATGGAATGCATAAGAATTAATCCATGAACGGTCCAGATTGATTTACTTTAATCTGACGGTCCATATTTAAAGAAAAATCTTTTAAATAAAATATAATATATTCTATTTATATAAAAACATTTTACTATGCAAACACTTGTCTGCAATCTATGCAAAACACTATGCAAAACACTACGCAACACTATGCGTAATAAAATATAATATATTCTATTTATAGAATAACTTTAATAAAGTATTCTATTTTATATAAAAGATGTTTACGCTTTTATTACGTTAATAATACTGAATAAAACAAAACGTCATTATCATTATAATAATTCATATTATTAATCGACAATAATGGAATCAAACCGGTGACTTCTCACATAAGCATCAATAATCAATACCGCAGTGCTACTTATGCAACCACACGACATCGCATATTTTTACTACCGAGTAGTTCAACAAAATTACTTGTAAAACTTCCGCCGTTATTTCAATAAAATATTTTTGTCGTTTTCAATCCGACAATAATTACGCTAGGGGTCCACCAATGATTGAGTCATGCTATACTAATATTCCCTGCTAAACCTAATATTCCCCGACCAATCGAATATAATATAACCACTTGCATACTTTGCAAAATTTATAAATACTACCCACAACTATAATATTATCTCAAATTCACACCATAATATTAAAAATTATTTCGACCAAATTTAAATCTTTATTGATAAAATCTGGGGTCTCACATGGGATGTGTTCTTATGCAACATGGAAAAGTTATAGCCTATGCCTCGCGACAACTCAAAGAATATGAGAGGAATTATCCTACTCATGATCTGGAGTTAGCAAAATTGTTATCTTCTGACTTAAAATTTGGAGGCATTACTTGTATGGGGAGAAAGTGGAGATCTTTACGGATCATAAAAGCCTCAAATATTTCTTCACTCAAAAGGAACTCAACATGCGACAACGACGTTGGCTTGAACTGTTGAAAGATTATGATCATACCATCCAATACCATCCTGGAAAAGCGAACGTAGTAGCTGACGCATTGAGTAGAAGATCGTATGCAGAAGTGCAGAGTGCGTTATTGTCAACACAAAGGCCCATTTTGTGTGACTTGCAAAGGATGGAGATAGAGTTAAAGACTCGAGGGACGCGTGTATGATGATAGCGAATATCTGAGTAGAATCAAACTTTAATCGATAAAGTTAAAATTTCTTTTCTGACTGGACTGGAGAGCGATGCGTATGAGGAGAAGAAGGTCAAGAGGTGCTATCTTGGAAGCAAGAATCGATGAAGAAGGAATACTTGAGTCAACTCCAGACTTTGTGTTCTAACGACCACGATTTAAAGTATAATATCATGATGGCAAGCGCAACACACCATTTGCAATCCATCACGGGAGTACCAAAATGTATCGTGATATTAAATAAATACATTTTGGTGGAGCAATATGAAGAGAGAGATAGCATTTGTTTATCTCAAGGTATCTAACTTGTCAACGAGTTAAAGCGGAGCATCTAGTACCAAAAGGTCCATTCTGACCACTTGAAATTCCGAATGGAAGTGGGAGCACATTACCATGGATTTCATTCTGGGGCCTTCCTAAGGTTTCTCAAGGCATTGATGCGATTTGGGTCATTGTTGATAGATTGACCAAGTCCAGAAGACCCGACTTTTAATAAATAAAGATGAATTTTCTATAAATATTATTTTTGAATATTATGGAATAATTTGATATAATGTTATAGTTGTGGGTAATATTTATAAATTTTGCAAAAGTCTGCAAGTGGTTATATTATATTCGATTGGTCTCAGAATATTCGGTTTAGCGGGGAATATTAGTACAACGACTCAATCATTGGTGGACCCTACAAATGTAATTATTGTCGGATTGAGAAAAAAGACAAAAATATTTTATTGAAATAACGACGGAAGTTTTACGAGTAGTTCTTGTTGAACTACTTTCGGTAGTAAAAGTACGATGTCGTGTGGTTGCGTAGTAGCACTTGCGGTATTGATTATTGATGCTTATGTGAGAAGTCACTCAGTTTGATTCCATTATTGTCGATTAATAATATGAATTATTATAAATGATAATGACGTTTTGTTTTATTCAAACATCTTTTTATATAAAATAGAATACTTTATTAAAGTTATTACATAAATAGAATATATTATATTTTATTATCATAGTATTGCATAGTGTTTTTTCAGCATAGTGTTTTGCATAGTATTGCGTATAGTGTTTGCATAGTAAAATGTTTTTATATAAATAGAATATATTATATTTTATTTAAAAGATTTTTCTTTAAATATGGATAGTCAGATTAAAGTAAATCAATCTAGGCTAGTTCATGGATTAATTACTATGCATTCCATTTTCCTATAAATAAAGCTCATTCCTTCATTATTTTCTTTACGAATTCATTGAAACTACAGAGAGAAATTATAGAGAGAAGTATAGAGAGAAAGTTATAGAAAGAAGAAGAGTATTACTCGCTACTTCACTACTTCTATATTCAGTTCTTTTACGGTAGTGAGGGTGTTATTCTTTCTTCTTGAAGAGAACTTACATTATTCCATTCACTATTATTACATTGGAATAACTTTTGTAAAAGTGATATACCCTATACATAACCATATCGCGATATCCTATACTTGGTGAAATCCTTATGTTATTCCATTCTTATTTATTACATTTGGAATAACTTTGTATCGCCATGGTTTACCTATACTTGGTGACATTCTTCTATTATTACATTTGGAACATCCATGCTCATGTGTTTTACACCTGGACTGGTTAAAATCTTTATTATTACTGTTTGGAACATCCATCATGTGTGTTTTACAGGACACCGTTCCGCATCTTTATCATTCTGTTGGAATATCCTATCTCATGTGTTTTACACCTGATCTGGTTCCATCTTTATTATTCTCATTGGAACATCCCAGCCGATTGTGAATTTCACGACACGGTTCCGTTATTATTATTACATTGAATAACTTGTCTATCGCAAGTCTGCATGCGTGGTGATTTCTTTTTGTTATTCCATTCTTTATTATACCCAATTGGTTAAAACTTTGACTTCTATACTCCATGAAATTAGTAGAATATCCTTGATATTTACGTTTCATCCAAAGATATCTTTTCATGAAAATATTCTTCCGATCATTCTTGAATTTTACTCTACTAAACAAAGATCATGTTGACAATTTGGGCGTTAATAATTCTGGATAAAATAATTCTTGAACTTGTTTTATTGAATTCTTATATCATTGTCATCATCCTCATGTTTATATTTTTTTTTTAAAGTCATCTCGTGGCACATGTAGAGCATGGATGGACTTGGTATGATTATGACCGAGGATTATTCTTGCCGTAATCATGGCCGTAATGTTACAAATGATGTGATTAAAAATCCTCGATTGGTAGTAGTGCATTGATGGACAGATTGTTGGCATGATCATGACCATTAATGAATACACAACTATTCTTGGCCCGTAGTGCGGGAATAATTGTGATCGTGATACTTAAGAATATCCTTGGTAGTAGTGCGAGGTGATTCGATGATGTGGATTATTTATTAAAGTTGAGTCTCAAATATATATGATGATGAAAACCTTTTAAAATCATAAAAGATAGTAGATTTTATTTTCTACTTGACTCTTTTAATGGATTGCATATTCATTGCAGATTAAACCGGTTGTCTATTGTATTTTATCGGTTTAACATTGTTGAAGACTATTGATAATTTATTCTGCATTATCTTAGTCATAATATTTCTTCTTTGGGCTAGTTGAGCTCACCCTTTTCTTTCACCGTTCTCTTCGTGAAATGAGAATATAGGCGGGACGAGTCGGGAAACGGTGATGGTCACGAAGATAGCATTAGTAGTCCTCACTATTCTCGTGAAATAGTGTGATAATAATTGTAATGAGGACTTTTGTTTTGAGTTTGTATAATATCTAGTAGAGCGATATTTGTATTTAAACTCACGATTTATGTCGTATTGTACCACGCGAGTTATGTTAATAAGTTGTATTTAAATTACGTACCATATAAGTGGCGACCCAAGATGGGTGATGTATACCTAATTTTGGGGCGTCACAGGTTAATATCGAGCTAAGGGATATGATCCACTGGCTAAGATGTGAGAAAAGTACTAGGAGGGAGAGCAGAGGGGAATACCTTGTAGTATGACCTACCTAAATTTATGTGCTATATTTTATTGGTCATTGAATATAAAGATAATTGTTTCATGTCAATTATTTTTTTTTTTGTTTTGTGGCGATGTCGAAAATGACATCCGAGAATGTTGAGAATAGCAATGGAGCACTGAGCGATCGTTGATTCACCACATATCAATAATCGGGATAATGTGCATCGGAAGGTGACAATCCTCATGCAAACAACAACACCGACCAAATGATGAATGATCAAATGTTCGAGGGCTTTATCGATTTATGCAACAATGAAAGAGAGCGACTCATCCCAAAACGTGGGTGGAAATACGGAAAACTCTCGGTGGTCACCGCTAAACAATTCAAGGAGCTGGGACCACCGGAGTTTAAGGAGAGCCAAAACCACTTCAGGCGGAAGCATGGATAAAGCAGATTACCAAGATATTTGATGTCTTGGGATGCTCCGAGGAGCAAAGGTTCCTTTCTTGCCTTTATGTTGCGTGGAGGCGGATTCTTGGTGGGAATCGGTAAAAGCGTACTCAACCTCAGATCTTGAAGATATCTTGGGAGAAGTTCCAGGAGTCGTTCAACAACAAATACTTTCACGAAAGTATTAGCCACATGAAGGAGGTGGAGTTTATCAAGTTGGAACAAAACAATATGGCCAGTGTCGCAATACGAGGCAAAATTTGCGAGTTATCACGGTTCGTCCCACTTGGTGGATAATAAAGAGAAATGGCGCGAATGTTTTTAAGAGGTTTGAAGTCGAGATACGTCAACATCTTATTTCTCATAAACGTGTGTTTGTATTCGGATGTTGTAAATAGGGCTCGATTAGTGGAGCGCGATAACGAGTCAACGTGACTAAAAAGAAACGGTAAGTGAGTTATAATACCGTGAGAGTAGTCATCAAGCGGTGACAACAAGCGTGGAGGAATCAACAGGGCGAGATGGTAACCACTTCGGTGGTAATCAAGGCCAAAACAATAAAATGGACATTTCAAGAAAGCGGAGATTCAACAATGATGGAAAGACGTCGACCAAAGACCCGTTGTTAAGGAAGGAGAAAGACCACCTATCATATGCTTCAAATCGGGAGAAGAGGGACACATCGATTCGAATCGTGCCGTGCCGTCAAAGCGTGTTATAATTGTGGAAGAAAGGTCACTTAGCTCGATTTTTGCCGTTCTGAAGACAAATTCAACTAGGATGGAGGCACCAAAGTAGTCCCGAAAAAAGTCAAAACCGGTGGTCTGAGGAGGCGTTTGTTGTGACCTCCCAGAGAAGCGAGGAACCCGAATGAGGTCATCACGGGTAAGCTTATCATAAACTCTAATGAAGTCTACACTTTATTTGATCTGGGTTCTACCCATTCTTTTATTTCTCTACTTTGCGTTCATCGATTAAATTTGACTCGGAGAATTTAGACTTTGACTTATCTGTGGAAACTCCGTTGGGAGAAACCTTCATTACATCCACTTTGTTTATAAGTCTTGTTTGGTTCAAATCGGTACCCTCACATTACACATCGATCTTATTTCATTAAAAATACTTGCATTTGACGTGATTACAGGGATTGATTGGTTAACTACTTATCATGCAAAAATTGATTGTTTTAAGTAAGGTTGTTAGCTTTCATATTCCTAATCAACCTATTATGCTAATTCAAACGACCAAACCATTAAAATCAATCACTATCATCTCAAGCCATAAAGCTATTCGTTTATTGAAAAATGGATGTCAAGCTTTCTTAGCTCATATCACAGATTTAAACAAAAATACGTCGGTTTTGAGCGATATTTCTATTGTTAATAAATTTCTGACGTATTCCCGAAGAACTTCCTGCCTACCCCAGGCGTGAAATTGAATTTTGTATCGACCTTGAACCGATACAAAACCTATTTCCAAAGCCCCATATCGAATAGCTCTATTGAACTTCGTGAGTTAAAGACCCAATGCGCAGGAATTGTTGAGACATTGGCTTTATTCGTCCCAGTACTTCTCCTTGGGGTGCTCTGTTACTATTCGTGAAGAAGAAAGATGGAAGTATCGACTTTGTATTGATTATCGGGAGTTGAATCATGTCACCATCAAAATAGGTATCCATTGCCACGTATTGATGACTGTTTGACCGATTTCAAGGAGCCAAATTCTTTTCAAAGATTGATCTTCGTTAGGATATCACCAATTGAAGATTAGAACGACCGACATTCCAAAGACTTCCTTTCGAACTTCGATGCGGGCATTATGAATTCTAGTCATGTCCTTTGGATTGACTAATGCTCCTCGCCGCCTTCATGGATATGATGAACCAAGTATTCAAGGAATATTTAGATCACTTTGTGGTCGTCTTTATTGATGACATCCTTATTTATTCCAAAAGCCGTGAAGATCATGAAGCAACACTTGAGGTGACACTCCAAAAGCTTCGTGAATATAAGCTTTATGCCAAGTTGAAGAAATGCGAGTTACGGCTTGAAGAAGTAGCATTCCTTGGGCACGCGATGGTATCAAGTTATGGAATATCTGTTGACCCAAAGAAAGATAGAAGCTATTCAAAGTGGGAACAACCTAAATCGATGGCCAAGACGTCGTAGCTTTCTCGGTTTAAATTGGTTATTATCGGAGATTAAATGGAAGGATTTTCTCGAATCGCTACTCCATTGACTTCACCGACTCGAAAAGATACAAAGTTCGGTTGGAGCGAAGAATGTGAGAAGAGTTTTCAAGAACTCAAGAAGAGACTTATTTCAAAGACTGTTACGACAATACCATCCTCGGAGGGATTTGTCATCTACGGTGATGCTTGAGCAAAGGGTTGGGATGTGTTCTTATGCAACATGGAAAAGTTATAGCCTATGCCTCACGACAACTCAAAGAATATGAGAGGAATTATCCTACTCATGATCCGGAGTTAGCGGTATGTTGGTTTTGCACTTAAAATTTGGAGGCATTACTTGTATGGGGAGAAAGTGGAGATCTTTACGGATCATAAAAGCCTCAAATATTTCTTCACTCAAAAGGAACTCACATGTACGACAACGACGTTGGCTTGAACTGCTGAAAGATTATGATCATACCATCCAATACCATCCTCGAAAAGCGAACGTGGTAGGTGATGCATTGAGTAGAAGATCGTATGCAAGCACGAGTGCGTTATTATCAACCTGAAAGGCCCATTTTGTGTGACTTGCAAAGGATGGAGATAGAGTTAAAGACTCGAGGGGACGCGTGTGATGATAGCGAATATCTGAGTAGAACAAACTTTAATCGATAAAGTTAAAAGTCGCTCAAAACTCTACGACACGGAGGCGATCGTATGAGAGAAAGAAAGCTGAGAGGGTCTTATCTGGAAGCAAGAATCGATGAAGAAGGAATACTTGAGTCGACTCCGGACTTTGTGTTCTAACGACCTGATTTAAAGTATAATATCATGATGGAGCGCCTGACACACCATTTTTGCAATCCATCCAGGAGTACTAAAATGTATCATGATATTAAATCATACATTTTGGTGGAGCAATATGAAGAGAGAGATAGCGTTGTTTATCTCAAGGTGTCTAACTTGTCAACGAGTTAAAGCGGAGCATCAAGTACCAAAAGGTTCATTGCAACCACTTGAAATTCCGAATGGAAGTGGGAGCACATTACCATGGATTTCGTTCTGGGTCTTCCTAAGGTTTCTCAAGGCATTGATGCGATTTGGGTCATTGTTGATAGATTGACCAAGTCTGCTCATTTCTTACCGAATCTG
Organism: Panax quinquefolius; assembly: GCA_020205615.1. Lineage (NCBI taxonomy): Eukaryota > Viridiplantae > Streptophyta > Magnoliopsida > Apiales > Araliaceae > Panax > Panax quinquefolius. The sequence goes on along the minus strand of CM035172.1, from coordinate 9,605,102 downwards.
AGAAACTTATACACTTGAACGTCTTGCTCAGTATGTACATAAACGAGATTGTAAGATCGCATGGTATCTTAGGTATCCATAGTTTCGATCGAGACCCAAGATTCACTTCACGATTTTGGGTTGGTTGCAAAAAAGCTATGGGCACAGACTTACGATTTAGCTTTCGGCATATCATCCTCGACGAGACAGACGGACGATCGGAGAGGACTATTCAAACTCTTGAAGATCTATTAAGACTCTGTGTTCTTGATTTCAAGGGAGTTGGGACAAGTTCTTACCATTGGTGGAGTTTTCCTACAACAACGATTATCAAGCAAGTATTGGCATGGCTCCATTCGAGCGCGTTATGCGGAAGAAAGTGTCGTTCTCCGTATGTTGGGATGAGGTGGGTGAAGCAACGTTGTTGGGGCCGGAGTTGGTATGTATGACTACGGAAAAAGATTCAAACGATCCGACAACGTATAAAAAACCTCACAAAATCGACAAAAGAGTTATCTTGATCTTCATCGAAAGGGCGTGGAATTTGATATAGGAGATCATGTGTTGTTAAAAGTTGCTCCGTGGAAAGGAGTTACAAGATTTGGAAAGAGAGGAAAACTTAACCCTCGATTCATCTGGTCCATTTTAATCCTCGATCGAGTAGGAACTGTGGCCTATAGACTCGCTTTCTGCCAAATATGTCTCGTGTTCATAACGTTTTTCACATATCCATGTTACGTAAATATGTGAAAGACCCGAACCATATTATTGAGTTAGAACCCAGGACGAAATAGCGGAAGATTTGACGTATGAAGAGGTTCTGTTCAAAATTTTGGATAAGAAGGAACATATTCTACGCTCCAAGGTTATACCTCAAGTCAAAGTATTGTGGAGAAACCACGATGTTGAGGAAATGACTTGGGAGTTAGAATCGAAATGAAATCAAGGTATCCTTACCTCTTGACATACCGGTATGTACCCTAATTTCGAGCGAAATTTCATAAGAAGGGAGGTTGTAAGACCCCACTTTTAATAAATAAAGATGAATTTTCTATAAATATTATTTTTGAATATTATGGAATAATTTGATATAATGTTATAGTTGTGGGTAATATTTATAAATTTTGCAAAGTATGCAAGTGGTTATATTATATTCGATTGGTGGGGAATATTAGGTTTAGCGGGAATATTCGTATAACTACTCAATCATTGGTGGACCCTAGCAAAATTATTGTCGGATTGAGAAAAGACAAAATATTTTATTGAAATAACGGCGGAAGTTTTACCGTGGTTCTTTGTTGAACTACTTTCGGTAGTAAAAAATACGATGTCACGTGTGGTTGCGTAGTAGCACACGGTATTGATTATTGATCTTATGTGAGAAGTCACTCGGTTTGATTCCATTATTATTAGATTAATAATATGAATTATTATAGCGATAATGACGTTTTGTTTTATTGAAACATCTTTTTATATAAAATAGAATACTTTATTAAAGTTATTACATAAATAGAATATATTATATTTTATTATCATAGTATTGCATAGTGTTTTTTATATAGTGTTTTGCATAGTATTGCATAGTGTTTGCATAGTAAAATGTTTTTATATAAATAGAATATATTATATTTTATTTAAAAGATTTTTCTTTAAATATGGATGAAATCGATTAAAGTAAATCAATCTAGGCCTGTTCATGGATTAATTCTTATGCATTCCATTTTCCTATAAATAAGCTCATTCCTTCATTATTTTCTTACAATTCATTGAAACTCTAGAGAGAAATTATAGAGAGAAGCTATAGAGAAAGTTATAGAAAGAAGAAGAGTATTCTCTGCTACTTCACTACTTCTATATTCGGTTCTTTTTACGGTGAGGGGTGTTATTCTTTCTTCTTGAAGAGAACTTACATTATTCCATTCACTATTATTACATTTGGAATAACTTTGTAAAAAGTGATATACCCTATACATAACTTTGTATATATGCGGCGATATCCTATACTTGGTGAAATCCTTATGTTATTCCATTCTTATTTATTACATTGGAATAACTTTGTATCTGTGATTTACCTATACTTGGTGACATTCTTCTATTATTCTCATTGGAACATCACATGCGTGTGTTTTACACGGACTGGTTCCGTCTTTATTATTCTGTTGGAACATCACATGCATGTGTTTTACAGGACACAGTTAAAATCTTTATCATTCTGTTGGAATATCCTATTCATGTGTGTTTTACACCGGATCAGGTTCCATCTTTATTATTACATTGGAACATCCTGTCGATGTGAATTTCACGACTGGTTCCGTTATTATTATTACATTGGAATAACTTTGTCTATCTGCAATCTGCATGCGTGGTGATTTCTTTTGTTATTCCATTCTTTATTATACCCAATTGTTAAAACTTTGACTTATACTCCATGAAATTAGTAGAATATCCTTGATATTTACGTTTCATCCAAAGATATCTTTTCATGAAAATATTCTTGATCATTCTTGAATTTTACTCTACAAAAGCGATGTCATGTTGACAATTTGGGCGTTAATAATTCTGGATAAAATAATTCTTGAACTTGTTTTATTGAATTCTTATATCATTGTCATCATCCTCATGTTTATATTTTTTTAAAGTCATCTGTATGGCACATAGAGCATGGATGGACTTGGTATGATTATGACCGAGGATTATTCGATGTAATCATGGCCAGTAATGTTACAAATGATGTGATTAAAAATCCTCGATGGTAGTAGTGCATTGATGGACGATTGTTGGCATGATCATGACCATTAATGAATACACAACTATTCTCGGCCCGTAGTGCGAGAATAATTGTGATCGTGATACTTAAGAATATCCTTGGCCAGTAGTCAGTGGGGGTGATTCGATGATGTGGATTATTTATTAAAGTTTGAGTCTCAATTATATACGATGATGAAAAACCTTTTAAAATCATAAAAGATAGTAGATTTTATTTTCTACTTGACTCTTTTAATGGATTGCGATATTCATTGCAGATTAAACCGGTTGTCTATTGTATTTTATCGGTTTAACATTGTTGAAGACTATTGATAATTTATTACGCATTATCTTAGTCATAATATTTCTTCTTGGGCTAGTTGAGCTCACCCTTTCTTTCAACGTTCTCTTGAGAAATGAGAATATAAATTTGGACGAGTCGGGAAGCAGTGATGGTCCCGAAGATAGCATTAGTAGTCCTCACTATTCGTGAAATAGTGTGATAATAATTATAATGAGGACTTTTGTTTGAGTTTGTATAATATCTAGTGAGGCGATATTTGTATTTAAACTCACGGTTTATGTCAAGTATTATACACACAGTTATGTTAATAAGTTGTATTTAAATTTACATGTACCATGTAAGTGGCGACCCAAGATGAGTGATGTATACCTAATTTTGGGGGCGTCACAAAGTCTGCTCATTTCTTCACCGTCGAGAAACTTATACACTTGAGCGTCTTGCTCGTATATATACATAAACGAGATTGTAAGATCGCATGGTATCTTGCAGTATCCATAGTTTACGATCGAGACCCAAGATTCACTTCACGATTTTGGGTTAGTTTGCAAAAAACTATGGGCACAGACTTACGATTTAGCTTCGGCATATCATCCTCGAACGGACGGACAATCGGGAGAGGACTATTCAAACTCTTGAAGATCTATTAAGACTCGTGTCCTTGATTTCAAGGGAGTTGGGACAAGTTCTTACCATTGGTGGAGTTTTCCTACAACAACAGTTATCAAGCAAAGTATTGGCATGGCTCCATTCAGAGCGTTGTATGGAAGAAAGTGTCGTTCTCTAGTATCTTTGGGATGAGGTGGGTGAAGCAACGTTGTTGGGGCCGGAGTTGAATGTACGTATGACTACGAAAAAGATTCAAACGATCCGACAACGTATAAAAACCTCACAAAATCGACAAAAGAGTTATCTTGATCTTCATCGAAAGGGCGTGGAATTCGATATAGGAGATCATGTGTTGTTAAGAGTTCTTTCCATGGAAAGGAGTTACAAGATTTGAAAAGAGAGGAAAACTTAATCCTCGATTCATCGGTCCATTTTAATCCTCGATCGAGTAGGAATCGTGGCCTATAGACTTGCTTTTGCCGCCAAATATGTCTCGTGTTCATAACGTTTTTCACATATCCATGTTACGTAAATATGTGAAAGACCCGAACCATATTATTGAGTTAGAACCGGACGAAATAGCGGAATATTTGACGTGTATGAAGAGGTTCCTGTTCAAATTTTGGATAAGAAGGAACATATTCTACGCTCAAGGTTATACCTCAAGTCAAAGTTTTGTGGAGGAACCACGATGTTGAGAAATGACTTGGGAGTTAGAATCAAATGAAATCAAGGTATCCTTACCTCTTCGACATACCGTGCGTACCACTAATTTCGAGGCGAAATTTCATAAGAAGGGAGGTTGTAAGACCCACTTTTATAAATAAAGATGAATTTTCTATAAATATTATTTTTGAATATTATGGAATAATTTGATATAATGTTATAGTTGTGGGTAATATTTATAAATTTTGCAAAAGTATGCAAGTGGTTATATTATATTCGATTGGTCGGGAATATTCGGTTTAGCAGGGAATATTCGCATAACTGGCTCAATCATTGGTGGACCCTACAATGAATTATTGTCGGATTGAGAAAACGCACAAAAATATTTTATTGAAATAACGGCGGAAGTTTTACTGGTTGATCTTTGTTGAACTACTCGGTAGTAAAAGTACGATGTGTCGTGTGGTTGCATAAGTAAGACACGGTATTGATTATTGATGCTTATGTGAGAAGTCACTCGGTTTGATTCCATTATTGTCGATTAATAATATGAATTATTATAGCGATAATGGCGTTTTGTTTTATTCATATTATTAACGTAATAAAAGCGAAACATCTTTTATATAAAGCGAATACTTTATTAAAGTTATTCATAAATAAAATATATTATATTTTATTATGCATAGTGTTTTTGCGTAGTGTTGCATAGTGTTTGCATAGTAAAATATTTTTTATATAAATAGAATATATTATATTTTATTTAAAAGATTTTGCTTTAAATATGGACCGTCAGATTAAAGTAAATCAATCTGACCGCTTCATGGATTAATTACTATGCGCATTCTATTTTCCTATAAATAAAGCTCATTCCTTCATTATTTTCTTACGAATTCACCGAAACTCTGCAGAGAGAAACTATAGAGAAAAGAAGAAAAGTATTCTTTACTTCACTTTGCCAATATTCGGTTCTTACTAAGGTAGGAAATATTATTTGTTGTGCGTAAGGGATATTATTCTTTTGTATTCATGAAGAGAACTTGATTATTCCATTCCTTATTATTACATTGGAATAACTTTTGTATCTGTGATCTACCCTATACTTGGTGACATTCTTCTATTATTACGTTGGAACATCACATGCATGTGTTTTTACACCGGACTGGTTCCGCTTATTATTATTCATTGGAACATCCTGTCATGCGTGTGTGTTTTACAGGACACAGGTTCCGTCTTATTATTATTACATTGGAACATCCGCATGCATGTGTTTTACAGGACTGGTTCCGCTCTTTATTATTATTACATTGGAACATCACATGTCTGCATGTGTTTTACGCCGGACCGGTTAGAATTATTTATTATTCATTGGAATAACTCATGCATGCGATATACATCGCATGCATGGTGATTTCTTTTGTTATTCCATTCTTTATTATACCCAGGTTGGTTAAAACTTTGACTTCTATACTCCATGAAATTAGTGGAATATCCTTGACATTTAAGGCTTCATCCAAAGATCCTTTCATGGAAATATTCTTCTCAGTATTCTTGAATTTTACTCTACAAAATAGTATCGTGTTGACAGTTTGGATGTTATTAGTTCCTGAATAACTTAATTCTTGAACTTGTTTTATTTAATTCTTATATCATTGTCATCATCCTCATGTTTATATTTTTTTTAAAGTCATCTGTGACTTGTAGAGCATGGATGGACTTGGTATGATTATGACCACTGATTATTATTTATGTAATCATTGCATCGTAATGTTACAAATGATGTGGTAAAAATCCTCGATTAGTAGTAGTGCATTGATGGGCAGATTGTTGGCATAATCATGACCATTAATGAATACACAACTATTCTTGGCCCGTAGTCATGAATAATTGTGGTCGTTGATACTTAAGAATATCCTCGTAGTAGTGCGGGGTGATTCGATGATGTGGATTATTTATTAAAGTTCGAGTCTCAAATATAACGTTGATGAAAAACCTTTTAAATCATAAAAGATAGTAGATTTTATTTTCTACTGACTCTTTTAATGGATTGCTTGTTCATTTGTAGTTAAACTTGATGTTTATTATATTTTATCGGTTTAACACTTGTTGAAGGCTATTGATAATTTATTCTCGCATTATCTTAGTCATAATATTTCTTCTTTGCTAGTTGAGCTCACCTTTTTCTTTCAACATTGTTCTTCAGAAATGAGAACATAACCCAGGTCGAGTCGGGGAGCGGAGTAATGGTCCGCAGGAGGATAGCATTAGTAGTCCTCACTATTACGTGAAATAGTGTGATAATAATTGTAATGAGGACTCCTTTTGAGTTTGTATAATATCTAGTAAACAATATTTGTATTCAAACTCACGCGTTTATATCAGATTATTATACCTACGCTTATATTAGTAAGTTGTATTTAAATTACATGCTATGTATCCGACTACCCAAGATGGGTGATGTATACCTAATTTTGGGGGCGTCACAATATTTTTATTTTAATGTTAAAAGTTAGGAACATAAAACATTATTCCTGGTCTAACTTTTCATTTGGGTTTTCAAATATTTCTTTGATCAGTATATCTCTAAATAGTTCCCTTGCAAAATGTTCTTCGTCTTCTTCCACTCTTTCAAATATTTCTTTCAAATATTTTCATATCAATGTTAAAATGTTTTCTTTTCTCCAACTTGTTATCGAAACAACTGTTTATCATCGATACTTGTTTGGAGAATACTATGCTACCACTGAAAGAGTGAAAGAAGACGAAGAATATTTTGCAATGGAACTATTTAGAGATATACTGATCAAAGAAATATTTGAAAACCCAAATGAAAAGTTAGATCAAGAATAATGTTTTATGTTACTAACTTTTAACAGTAAAATAAAAATATGATATATACAGTGTCTTCAAATAATCTTCAAAATCGTATGTTGAGCACTGTAACTCCCAAAGACTTTAAATTAATTACATAGTATTTTTGGAACTTTTGAATTGCACATAGCCAAGTAATATGGTCTTTCCATTCATCAAGAATATGCCTAGCAAAAATTTCGGACAATTCATTGGAATTGAGTATTGCTTCTGCCATCTGAATTTTCAATGTGACTCACCTTTTTTTATAAGATTTCATATCCCTACAAATGGATGAACCCAAAACAGTAAAATAAGAAAAACCCAATACGTGGATAACAATAACAAAGAAGAAGGAGATGATAACTGAAATTTGAGCAAGTAATAATCGATACCCAGAATATCATAAATCTTGCAAGAATCAAGGGATTTAGTTTGGCTATAATATAAAGAAGAAGACGAAGAAGAATATATAGCTCTCGATACCCACAATATCATAAACCTTGCAAGAATCAAGGGTTTTGGTTTGAATATGATATAAAGAAGAAGACGATGAAGAAGAATATATAGCACTCAGAGTAATCAATACCCAGCATATCATAAACCTTGCAAGAATCAAGTGGGTTTGATTTGACTGTGATATAAAGAAAGTCTATTTTTTTAAGGCTCCTTTAGCATACACTTTTTTATTTTCATTTTTATTTTTTAACATAACAACCTTATAAACCTAACAAAATAATTTATGAATCCTTTCTCATAACACTTCACTTAAGTTTATTTTCGCATGCATATGAAATTCTTAATATCGATAAACTTAATACCAGTAAAATATTAAAAAATTAGTAGATAACAACTACTTCTCTGTCTGTCCCGTGGACCTCTCTTCTCCCAGAGATGGTAAGTGCGGAAAGAACCATATGAAACTCTCATTCACAATAAGAAAAGAATACATTTGACAATTTAGAATTGGACCTGCTTTCCTAGAAATATTCAAGACAATCAAATCAGAACCCCACACACATCCAAAATGGGGTTCCACATCTATCTCAACATCTGCCTATATGGATATTTGCACGACAAAAAGAAGAAAAAATTTCTTAAAATTTCATTACCCTCTGCTCACAATACAATCCGCAATCCTAGATGAGATTTGCCCTCTTCAGAAACCTGATTGTTCTGCAATAATAGGGCCAAATTAATTCGACAAAGTCCAGGTATCTCTCTGCCAACCAGCTATTGAAATCTTTCATCTTTCCTTTTGATACTTCTTTGTAGTCCAAGTTCTTACTGTCCGCCACAGGATGCCATATATAAGATCGCAAGCCTTCCTTGAGGTTCCCACTAGCAATATAATTATACACCACTAGATAGTAGGTAGGTAGGTTTTTGACTACTTTAACCATCTGCTTGAAGCTAAAAACATAGAGTGCACATATGACCCGGAACATCTTGATGTAGAGAGCAACAATTAAAGGTCCGAATACCCACAAAGGGGTCAACTCCTTTGAAACTTCAGCTCCATAAACTACATTGAGTGCCACGTATAAAGGGATGCTGCAATCGCAACAGCACAGTTAAGATATGTAACATATCAGTAAAATGAACTCCTGTTGCTTATAATATTTATGAAAGATAAATAATAACATACCAAATGTAATTGAAAATGTGTCATGCTATGAAAACATACTCCACAAATACTAGCAGTTACAGTTGTACACCATCAACACCCAAAATTATATATATATTAAAGGAACAGGACAATGACAATCCACAACACAAACAAGCTAACACTAAAATTACAAGGAGAAGAATGACTCGGTAATTTATATTCCTCTCACTATATCTCCAACTAAAATGTTTTACTAATTAAATTGCTAACTTTCAGTAATACTTTCGAGATGCAAGAGGCTGATAATCAAACTCAATTGAGATTCCCAGAAAAATTAGTAGCGGTGGCACCGCTAAAATATTTAGCAAGTTCAAGAATATTGTTAATTGGAAAAAAGAATATTTAATAAGCATCTCAGAAAATATTATTTTCAAATAATAATAATAATAATCCTTGTAATGCATACTATCAAATGTGCACAACAATACAAGGAGACACAGTGGCAGGATAACAGAATTAGGATGGTCTGATGGAGCTTCACCAAACTACAAATATTCTAGTCAACGAGGGAGAAAATTGATGTTTCATCTACTTGACCTTTCCCTTCAAAATAATGCACTTGGAAAAAAAGTCTAACCAACAATTTGGTAGAGAGAGAGGGAGAGACGTCATACTTACAATATTAATAAAGGTATCTTTATCATTGCATCCAGACCCACAAAGGAGTACCAAACTGCCCTTAGAATCTCGCCCATTTCATTCTTTTGCATCCCATTTTGCTTTTGAGATATTTCCCTTGATGATGGAACCTCATAAGCTTCATCTACTACTTGATTTGGTGAGGGAGTGCTCAACAAAGTCAACCAATTCCTGAATAAATTTTGTATAGCCTGTGATCCTTCAGTGGTCTCATCTACTGCAGAACTAGAGGAAACTGTAACCTTCTGCATCTTTGGCAATTCAGTCAAAGTTTCCTCACTCTCCTGCGGCACATAAGAAAGTTTGACAGAATTCTTGAAAGACTTTGACCCAACTGCTCTACCACTGGATTCCTCATTTTGGCCAATACCTCTGAAGGATGAAATTTTCAACAATTTTGCTTTTGGTCCTCGGAGAAGAGGAGCTCCAACCCTGTAAACAAGATTTTGGTTCATAATAGACGGAAAAGTGAAGTAGGATGGAAATTGATGAACAAATAATTAATTGGAAGTAGTATATCAATAAGAAAAATTAAAAGAACTAGGGTGATCCAATTGCAGGAGAACCCCTACCCCTAAGGTTTTCCAACCGCAGTAAAAAGGAAAAATATTGATTGCAACCAATAACTAGGATAATTTCACTATCAAAGTGTGTCCAATAATCTGTCATGACTTACATATTTATAATAAAAAGAAATTCTAATAATCCCAAGCCCATTAACAATTGGGCCTATAAATAAACAACACAATACTGAAATAGACCAATAAATAACAAGTCCAAGAACTAAATAAATAGGCCTTGATAAATAAATAATTAAATAGTGAATTATCCACAACAACGCCTCCTCATGGATCGATCCCTATCAAAAAAGGACATTGTTGAATAAGGGGGGAAAAGCCTATAGAAGAACTGTCCTCCCTTGTACAGAGAACCACTAAACTAAATAAAATATTCTAATGCAATGATACCACATAATATGAATGAGCCTATTAAATTATCCTCTGTAACTAAATGGCGAACCCATCTGCAACAGTAACTAGAGAGTTCTCTTTCAATAGGCTGTGGTACCATAGCCACATAACATAACAAAATAACAAGCAATACGAATGTATGATATCAGAAAATTAAAATAATAATTAGATACCTTCTATAGCCATAATTCTAGTTGAGAAACCTAATAAACTGATGATAGATTTAAATCCAGACCACTGGAAGGGTAAAACACAATCAATGGCCTAACAATTCAAACAGTTAAGTATGCTTATTAATTTGCTCAAATAAGCAGAATGATTTTAAAAACTGTTTCACGGTACATTGCTTTCAGAGGCTACATTTGTTTTTAATAAGCAATAGAATATGTATTCGCAAAAAGGGTGATTCCCATATACACAGCATACACAAAACAGTACAATAATTAACCTTCCAAGCCAACAACAAAAGCCTAGTTAAAACACTAGCAAGTTCAAGGATTTTCAGTGATAGTCATATCCCCTTTGCCTTAATATAAGATAGTGTCTTCTCCTGCTTCACTTTGGATCGTCGGCGTTTGCAGCTTTTAAAAAGATACTCATTTTGGACCTCAATAGGGATTGAAAGGATGTTCTTATTACAACTTTGTATTTATTCCCATCATTGTATCTCGTTTTCCTTGTCAACATTGTTTGTAGGTCTCTTCTTTCTAATATAGTTTCTTCTTTTATTTAAAGAAACTCTACGAGGTCAAACTGGAAAAATTATAGCAAGAACCAAAATATCGACTTCTTATAAAGCACAAGTGCTTTTCCCTAGCTTACTGTTCCCCATTTAAATCATTGGGTTTGGTATTTTTGGTCTTAGGACCTTTAAAGATGTTTAAAAGCTTGAAGAGCTGTTAAGCTCCAACCATTTCAACATTTAAACTTATCTAGCCTTAGATGGACTCTCTGATTTACTTGTGTTTACTACATTGTTGGTCACACAAATCCATATTTCATACTAAAACCGCTGGTAAACCTGATTACCAGTCACTTAATCCATAGTATAATCAAAACACGTACAATAAACTGATTAGCAATAATGAAGGACAGGCTAAATAAATAAATAAAATTACTATGATAAAGATATCAAGTCAACAAAAGTGTGAGAACTGAAGCACATAATTATTTCCAGGAGAAACCGACATATTAACAAGTCAATTAACACGAATGAACAGATAAAAGAGGGGGTGTTGACTTTACTCTCCCTCCCTCCCTCCCTCCCTCCCTCTATACTGCATCAGTAATAAAACTTCTGTGAACTAAAATATAACCTTGAACTTAATTGTCAGAAATAAGGCAGAAATAAACACATATGAACAACTTCTCACCATAGACAAGGCGTGCCCTTGCACTTCAAAGAAATAAACCTATCAGTTCTCTCAACCAAGGGAAGTGTTATTCCAAAATGTTTTGATTCTATCCTTCTGTTCCATGATACAGGCCTTGTAGGAAATGTTGTACACAAACCCTGATAGCAACAAACAAGAAAATGCATTACAAAATCAATTAATTATAACAAAACCCCAATGCCATACTCTATTGTATATTCCCTTAAATTTATTTAAAGTTAGACCAGACAAGGTTAAAATATAAATACCACTTAATATCCTCAAAAACAATCACCGAAGTGAAAATACAACTACAACTTCAATTATTCTAACATTTTTATGAATAAAATCTAAAAGGTACAGTGATGAAAGACGAGCCAGCGAGACTGGGTTGGACTAATAGAAGCCCATAGAAATAAAAGAAAATCTAATAATTGTATGTAATTAATTTACTTCATTTATATGTTTGGTAGTTATCTTATTAGAATCCAAATTTGAGTTAGGAAAGTTGTTTAGGAGAGTATTATAAGTAGGGATGTCTATTATTTTTGAGACAATAAAATTATTATAGTTGATTGAGTTTTGTGTGAGAAATACCTTGCTTGTGATATCCCGTTATATAGAAGCTAAGCATGAGCAATTATGGGTGTTCATCAGTACAAAACCGTACTAAACTAGCTCATAGCGTACTGAGCCGGTTGCCGAAATACCGGTATCCCGTATCATATATGTCGCCAGTTTGATTACCAATATCCTGTACCAGTTTGGTATAGATACAGTACAACCATATACCAATTATATACCTGATTTTTTTTTTTAAGATTCAAACTTCCACTTTGTTTTTATCAAAAAATCTAATCCACACTACATCCAATCTAAATCTAGCTTCATAAATAGAAGAAAAGCAAACACATAAATATAATAGAATTGCAAATATAAAAAGATCTTAAAACCCCATCGCCAAACATATCCAAATTTCCAATATAAGCCATCCTTAATACGGAAGTGTAGGACAAAGAAACCATGGCATGTCGACACCGATGATCGATGGTGAGTACATACATAAACTCTCTCCAATCTCAACGTTGTCCTTAATCTATACTAGCGGCCCAGTCAGTGAAGGAATATTGTAATATTTTTCTCTCTAATTATATCTATATATCTTTATAAGTATAAATTGCTAAGAGTTAAAGAAGATGGATTTGGCTAGGGCTTTAGAGAGAGGAGTTTGAGAGATTGATGTGGGAAAAAAGACTATTCTTTCTATTACTACTTTTTTTTTTCTCCATATAAGGTTAGCAATTAGTAACTTATTGATTATACATAAAATTCATACATATAGTATATATAATACATGTACATCACATATATTAAATGAACCGGTAAACCAGTCCGATTTTAGTATTTCCTTAGAATATGCATACCGGTCCCGGCAACACTGAGCTGATATTTAAAAAATATCTACCGGTTTGGGATGGCTGGTTTTGAGAAAAAAATTAATTTACCTATTATATTGCACGCCTCTACGAACAATCAAGTTTAAGTACTAAAAACACAAAAACCTGACCTTATTGAGTTTTAAAACATAATCATCAAGGTAAACATACAAATACCACCTTTATTATTCTAATATATTCCTGGAAAAAACCTAAAGGTATTCGTTCAAATAAAAGTTACTAGATACTCTCATCGACCTAGCGAACCGCATATTAGTACTTATGAACTCAAACACAATACTCTTACGTACCAAGTTCTAAAAAACTGTAGGCGGACCTAGGCGAAGGAGTGACCTTCGAGCGCCGAGGCCTTATAGGCGGAGTCTAGGCAGTCTCCTAGGCGGAGCCTAGACGGCTTCCCTAGGCAGTCTTATTTTTATGTTATTTTTTAGTAAAAAGTATAGGGGTAAAATTAGAAACAAAACAAACTTAGGATTAAAATAAAAACTATTATGAAACTTTGGGGTTACATGTGTACTTTGGCTATCATCCAGCCTTATTATTAGTCAAATAAGCCAGCAACCAACTGTGGTGGTCCACTAGTGCTTTTGTTACTTTGGGTACAGAGCTAGCCCACTACCTAGACTCCAGTTGTGCTCAATTCTTTCATACAAAGAGTAACTTAAGACCTCTGCATACCCAAAAATGGTTCTCCTCCTCCAGCAGTCTCTTCGTCTTTTTTTTTCTACAATAAAGTCGTCTCATCATCTTCTTCTTATCGATCTTCTTCCATTAGAGGTCTGAAGAATTCCAAAACCCAAAAGTCATAACAAAAATTGCTTATAGAACATTATCTGCTTGCATGCGATTCAGATCAGCATACTTGTGATCGTCACTCTATGGTGAACTCGACAAATCAATCGTGAGGAAGAAAGAAGGTAACACGTGCCGTCATATACTACAAATCTTCTAAAACATCGCCGCTTCTCTTTGGCGCATGAGAGTGACGACCGCGTTTTAAGCGCCTAGGGTTTAATCTCACGACGTTTGAGGCATTACTCCTGCCTAGGCGACCGCCCAGACCGTGTTTTAGAACATTGGTACCAATACTCTAAGTTTAGCGTGCCAAAACATTTCTTTGTTGTTTTACCTATAATTGCACTTATATCAATATTCTAATTTAGTATTGGACGCTCAAACATTACATTTGCCCTAAACTATTTATAAAACAAGTTGACCAACTTGTTGATTAATCTTTTATAGAACTTAGGTCTCTTTCATTTAGATTTTAAGAGAATTCCTAACTATAAGAACTTATATAAAGATATCCTAACGTATCAAGAACTAAAACACAGCATCTTTATCCATATTCATATCAAAACGTAAACGAACCACGTTTCAAGTAACATTGGTTCAAATATAAGTAGCAAGCTCGGGGTACAACTTTGTGAACAAGTGATTCTAAACCCTCAATTTAAGCTTTTTAATGCACTTATGAGAATAACAACATAATCCACACTCTAGAGCATATTTTTAATATAGAATAAAGAAATCTCTGAAATTTTATTCAACAAAGCACCAACCGAATTAAGCCATTGACAATAATAGAGCATTACAAGAAAATCAATGCAGCATCAAGTCAATCATCTAAAAAATGAATCCACCAGCATTAATCAACCACATAGTTGTTTTCACGTTACAATATGAATGTGTCGTTTTCTTCGGTTTTACAACTTTATGTTTTTCCACTAAATTCCACATGCATTAAACAATATTCAATTCAAGGTAATACTTTGGACCTGAAATAGGCAATAGAAAAATTCTAGATCATCCATTCAACATATTAACAACATAATACTATGAGCTCTCTTTAACTGAACCTCTTTTTCTATTGGCTTCATGAGCTCCTAGGGTCAATTGTACATTTTGTAAAATTTTTGGGAGATTTAGCTTTAGCTCATAGTGTTGTTATTTTTTAGTATGTCCATGTATAGGGAGGGGTCTTTTGGTTTGTGCGGGTATAGGTGGTCCTATGCTTTGTATACTTCATGTACGAGGGCTTGCACCCTTTGTGGGGCTTATAAGGAAAATTATTTACTTATCAAAAAGAAAACATAATACTATTCAGTTGTTCAATTACCTGCATCTGATGGGTCACCAATGCCATTATCACCACCTTCAGCACCCAATCATTTACGCAGAAACATTCTAATTTACACCTAATAAAAATTCAGCAAACACACTATATTAAGAATCTCCAGTACTCCATTTTGTTGTATAGACATATCAAGCAAAATACAACAGGAAATTACCATATTAACGAAAAAACAAATGTTAAAGGGATCATAAAAACGAATGATATATAATTCATACAAACTAAAAACCCGTAGCCTTAAGTTAGCTACATAAATTCATATTTTAGCTAGCTGCATGGATCCAAGTCACACAATCCATCATAATTTTAAATAAAGTGTTCATTTACTACCTAACAATTCAATTCTGAGATGAATTTGTATGTACGAAACTATCAATTTGGCGCAAGTACCTAATGCTTTGAAAACTCAAAAAAAAAAAAAAAAACGGAGGAGGAAGAGTGAAAATTACCCACGAACCCGAGAGGATGAGAGTTGTTAGATGTTAACCGCACCGGCAAACCCTCTTTTTCGCAACTCTCTGTCTGAGAAACAGAATCCCGAAAGAGATTTGGATAGAGGAAGGGAACTAAAAAGAGAGGTGTAATGGGAAATGGTAAAACAATTGTTTTGAATGACCCTTTATCTTTTAAAACTAACAGCGGATGAAAAAGGTAAGGAAACAAAATTTGACCATGGAATGACGGTTGGCAGTTCATCACTCTCTCCTCAAAAGAACTTTGCCCAAACCCTAATGAACGGTTTTCACAAATAATTCTTAAATTCCAATTTTAGAACACCTAAAATGGAAATTCTTGGTGGCTAAAAATAAAAAATACCTTATATTTATTATATTTAAGGTTTTTTTTGCACAAACACTAAATTGCTAGACAAATTATAAATTTCCAAAAATTATAATTACTTGTTGACAGTAATCTAATTTTTTAATATATTTATCGACATATATATCATTTTTTAAAAAACTCACAAACAAGTTGTAAAGCATTCTTTAATAAACAAACATAGCCTAAATAATATTTTTGATAGTCGATTATACCAAAGCCAATTAATTTTTTTTGGAATTGTAATAATTAAATAAAGGCAAAATTAATGATTTAATTATTGTAGTTGACAAGTTTTACTTAATGTATCACTGAACTTTTAATTTAACTCAAACTCACTTCTGTTAAATAGTTTTGATTTTTTTTTTCTACATGGCTTTTAAACAGAAAAAGAGAAATAAAACAAATGACATGGCAGATCAAAACTTGACCAAAAACTTTATTGACCAAAACTTGAGCTTCATGCTTTTCTTCACTTTCATGGCGGATTAAATCTGCAATGGATTAGTGAATAAGTGGAGACAAAAGAGTTGGGAGAGGATGAGTTCGGATTTGACACCCCATAAGAGTTCCAACTCTTGCAAAATAATGAGAGTATTTATCTTTTCAATGGTTGTCAGAAGTGATACTGTATTTCCTCTGTATAGACTAGTTGCTAGAGCATAAATATGTTTATTCTTCTCGATCTTTCAATTCAGTACTCTATGCAATTATGGGTACAAGCAACGTCATTACTGACCAAAGTAGCTCGCGCGACATTGGGCCTTGACGCCGCAGCCACCGTTCTCAATTCCTCTCTCTACAATGTCGACGGCAGCCAACGCCGTATTGATGTACATAATTCGGGGAGTCATCAATACACCCATATGCGAAGGGACCCACTTCCTCATCCCACTTTTGCAAACCCCCAACATCTTTGATATTTCGATATCCGTACCAAGCCCCACACCTTCTCCTCTGTCTCCGACACAAAAGATCTCCAGATGGTTAACCTAACCCTCCGGGTCCTCTCCCGACCTGACGAGACCAAGCTTCTTATCATGGGTCTCGAATACGACGAGTTCTCCCTTCCATCGGCAACGAAATCCTCAAATCCGTCGTTGCCCAATTCAACGTCGATCAGCTCCTCACGACGAGTTAGCCTGAATCAACGGGCCAAGGACTTCAACATTGTGTTGGATGACATGACGATCACCCACTTGTTGTAGGACAACCTATGTTCAATTATGTAATTTGTTTTATTTCTCTATTTTTATTTAAAAGCCACATATGAAAAAAATTCAAAACAATTTAACAGATGAGTTGGAGTTTTCAGACTGGCCCGATTTAAAAAAAATAAATAGTTCAATGAGGTAATTTTAAAAATTAAAAGTTCAGTAGTGATATATTAAATAAAACTTATCAATTAAATCATTAATTTTGCCATTAAATAAAATACTTTTAGTATTAACACAATTGGTTTCTAAAATATGAAAAAGATATTTATTATAACGAAAATTTAGAATGTCAGTAAAAAGTATTAAAATTGCAATTTCACGATCAGTACTTTGATCCTGCATTTCATGACTGCAGAGCTAAATTTTATCCCAAAGCTAATAATCCAAAATTTTCCTAAATGAGAAGACTCTCAAATAAGCATACCTATATCTATACATATACACACATATACATATGAGATGATTCATAACAATTATTTATTATAAATACTTCATCCGTTCTTAAAAGATTGTCGTTTTAAAAGAAAAAATTTATTCTAAAAAGTTTATCGTTTACAACTTTTGAGGAGAATAAATTATTTACTTTCCTATATTACCCCTACCTTCTCTCATTATTTCAATAAATTCTCTCTCTTGTATTAATAGTTTTCAATTTCCCATAAAGGGGTAGTGATGGAATTTCAAACAAATTTTACTTGGTAAATGACACTTTCTTAATCCATGTGCCAAAACCTTAAACGACATCTTTTTAGGAATCTGGAGGGAGTAATATTTTAAGACTTCTCCGTCCCATATTATATAAATTGATTTTTTTTATTTTGAGATGTCCCAAATATATAAAGCTTTTACTATTTATAAAATTTAGTTGGTTCATTGTTTTACTTTTATGCTCTTATAATAAATTTTCAATCATTACTCTTTTTTTGAAGAAACAAGATTCAATGTCATTATTTTTATCACCGCATTTAATGTTGGTGTATTCTCTTTGGTTAAAGTTCTATGGTTATGGATTTTAATGGTCAGTACACGTTAATCAATGAAGTTGAGAGTTCCAATGTGATAAGTAAGGAGTAATTAACTTATTCATTAATTCCATATTAAGGGGTATATGTGAAAAATTTATGTTAAAAATTGTCACTTAACTAATTTTCTTAAACTATGTGCCAAAAGAAATCAGCCTATAACTATGAGACGGAGGGAGTAAAATAGACCGTTCACCGTCTGTTGTACATAAAAACGACACAATTTAAAAAAAACTGTAATCCATCATTATTACTAAGAATCCCGATAGTTATAAAAACTGTTGTACATATATTTGAATAGTTGTTATAAATCATTTCTCGTGTGTGTGTGTGTATATATATATATATATATATATATATATATATATATATATATATATATATATATATAATGAAGTTTAAATATAAGAATAATCTTTGTAGACAAACTATTTTACAAATATTTTATAAATTGTTGATGTGACATACTCCACCTCAGCATATTGTGTGGGGTTAAAGATTACATTGAAACAATTTGTTGATAAATACGCTAAGGTGGAGTATCTTTATCGATAATTTGTAAATATTTATAAAATATATATATAAAATGAAGTTTAAAATATAATGCATGTCATCTAAACTCTAAAATATCGCTCAAATGAGAATTTGACCAAAATAAAAACAGAAGATATACAACACAGTCAACAGAGAGACCAAAAAGCCATCACATATTAGGACTTCAGAACGATATGCCAAAGTTTGAAACCTGCCGTTTATTCATGAACTTTTTGTTTCTGAACTGCTATGTCCCACAAAATGTCAAAAAAAAAAAAAACACGTTCATGTAAAAACAAGAAACAGAAAAACTTACAATTCTTAAGAGGAAACAGATTAACAGAGTAGGAAACAATAATTTCAGTCCCAAAACTGATAAATTCAAAAGCAGCCACATATTGGGGGGAGGGGTCCGTAATCTACCGACATCTTTTAACATTTAATGGCAAGTGCCGAGAAGAATGGCACTTGGCCAAATACCATAAAACTATGACGCTTTTAACATTTAAAAAACCAACAGCTGGATAATAATGCCATTTATCACCAGAAAAATAGGAAACATACAAGACACTAATATCCCTAATTCATCGCCTCTCCATTGTCTACATCTTTGGGGTATGCAAAGTACCGTACTAAATACAAGGCTCCATAAGGGAATATGTCGAAGGTTCCACAGATGATAAACCGGGACCAAAATGCAATATTCAAATAGATTACAGATTAAAAGTACGAAATTATAATGTCCGAGTTCCTTGCACATATTTGACGCTAGGACCTTATGCCCAAACCACCCCTTACCCTGCTTGACAAGTGTGATATCAAGTTTAAAACCACCACCTAAACCAGCAATACCTGAAAACTGGCAAGTTAAAGACACCAAGTATTACTGGGGAGGTTGGTATTCGACAAGCATAAACCCGAACTCTTTATGCTAATCCCCATTAATCATAACCAGCATCTACTTGGATACTGCCATTCTGTCACCCATAAGAGTTTCCCCCACCACGCCTCGAGTGACCCTGACTCCTACCCCTCTCCCTGTACCTCGAGCCCATATTATGTGAGCCATCTGTAAGACCTTCGAAATTGTTACCTTTGTTAAAATTGTGTGACCCAACTGGCTGGTACTTGTAATGTGAGTTTTGCGACTGTATTTCTCTGTTTCCAGGTACATTGTAATGCCTGTTATCTTGCGCAACTGAACTCCAATCTCCACGTGATTCATGTCCTCTACCAGACCATGAAATTCGCTGTTCAAGATGAGCATCCCCACTTTCAGGAGGAGCCTGTTCATCTGTGCTAACAAGACCGAAGTTTGGGTGCTGCGGACGCTCTTTTGATGAGGCAACCTTCCTTTCTCTCCTTCCCTCTTGACGTCTATTGTTTGATGCTGCTTCTCCAACACACTTATTTTTAGAGACAGACTGATCAGAATGAAGCTCAAGAACCGCCTCGCTGTGCTCTTTATCCTGTGTTGATGGAAAATCTCCATCCACGGGATGAGAATCCATTTTTATAGCCCGATCAGCTTCTGCGGACACATGCTGACCTCCACTAGACCTGCTTCCAGTTTGGGTATTAGCTGAATATGCCTGGGATTTGGGTTGCCAATGGGATGATGCTCGTTCCCCATTGCCCCTTTCTTTTGCAGTGACGCTTCTATCTTCTTGGCTTATCTCAAGAGCTGCCGATTGAACGTGATTTTTATTCATCTCCCCACTGTTATTGTTCTTCTGATCAAAATCATGCTTATTTCCTGTGCTTTTGTGGCCCTTATAAGGATGTCGCTTGCCTTTGCCTTTCACTCCCCCTTGATCTTTCATGCCAAAAGTGACAGCTGCAGCTGCATTTGGATCCTCAGGCAAGTTCCAACCGTCAGAAGTGTCCCAACCGTCAGAAATATTAAGTTCAACTTTTACTTGATTTACTTCAGGCTTCAAGGATTCATGTTGATCCATATATTTTTTAACATTCTTGTTCGGGTTTGAAGTTAAAGATGAACCCATTTGCACACGTGATGATTCCACTGAACCCCGTTGCCGCCATGCTCCATGTGATTTTGCCTGCTTATTTTGCTTATTATCTCCAGAATTGGACTCTACCGTATGCCCTAAATTCTCAACAACTGATCGAGCAAGTAGAGAACTCCCTGTTCTCTGAAAAGTAGAATCTTCTCTAATGACCATCTCATCTGATGTAGTTTGACTGAAGGATGAAACTGATTGCTGGATGCTTCCCTGGTGGGCAAGCTCTTTGGCCACAGGCTTAGGCACATATCTCTCCATTTCTGCCCTCTTGCTTTTGATACTATTCTGACCTAAATTATCACCTTTTGCTGTCACAATAACAGCATCAGGTACAGTTTTCTGACTGGCTTCATCCACAGACTCAACTTTGTGATCGGACCGCACTGGAGCCCAGACAGCAGCATCATTTCCGTGAAATTTATCAGCTACTTTATTAGCTTGTCCATTTCTTGGCATCCTACGGGACTGCTGAGCCTTCCGCTGGTTATTTATTTTAACATGGGATTCTTCACCAGGTAAAGAAGAAGGCCGATCTGAAAAATGAGCTACAGCTTTCGCCACTGACTGAACAGAGCCAGGATCCAACTCAGACCGAGAAGACTTTGCCTTTACACTTTCGGTGGAAGCTTTTGCAAGATTGAGTTCTCTTGACACCTGTGATGGTAAAGCAGTAACAGGTAAAGGATCCTCAAGCTTGCTCTTTTTCTTGCCAGTCTTGATAATTTTCTTTCTCTGATGTGCCGAGGATTCAGGTATTGAGTTATCAGACAAGTTTGACTCACAACTTGGAACAACTTTGCCTGGAACAGTCTCAGCAGATATAATATCCTTGAGCGCTACACTGCTATAAATATCTGGTTCTCCAATTGTACCGAAGGGAATTAAACTCTCGGTAAAATGCTTTTCCACTTGAATATTCTGCTTCTGTTTGTAGCCCAAGGACTTATGCCTGGAGACACTACTGCCATTAACCTGGGGAGCAGTTGTGACGTCAGCAGCACCAGCATGATGAACATCCAGTTTTGAGGGTAAAAACTGGGGGACAATAGTGTCTTGTTTGGCATTCTTTGAAGTCTCCAGATGTGAATTTATGTACATAACACTAGATTCTTCAAGCCCAGAGTTGCTGTTATCACTAGTTTGTGCAACTTCTTTACGGCATGAAACCAAAACTAGGCTTGGTGCTTCATTTCTGCCAGCATCCATTACATTTTCAGCAAGTGTCTGTAAAGCTTCCTGGTCTTGAAGGATATCACCACTTAGTGGAGCTGTCTCCAATTTCTGGGTCGAACCATCCCTAGCCTGTGTACGCCTATTCAACTCTTCCAATTTTGCAAGAGCTTTTGCCTTCTGTTCCCTTATTCGTTCTTCCTCTTCTTTCCGTAGTTGTATTGCACGTTGCCTGGCTAACTCTCTCATCTACGCACATTGATACATTATACAAAAACATGTAAGAGTTAAATAAAAACCACTGGCAATCAATTAGTTTTGGATTAGAATATTACCTGGGCCTGGCAATCACTTGGATCAAACATTGGGGCCAAAAACTCACCCTCATCCATTACGGGAAGATTAGTATCCGACCTCTCAGCAGCCTCCAAGGAGGTATGATGGTCCTGACCATGAACTGTAGAAACAGATCCTACATTTGTTGTTGGGATTTCTGTAGAACACTCAGCAACTAGGGGTTTCTTTCGCCACCCATCAGCATTCGGATTGTTAAACCTTCCTTTATCTCGGTGGTCAACTCGGCCTTCTCTCCTGTAAATTTGCAATGAATGACGCACCAAAAATGAAAATAACATAGAAAATGCAACAAAACTAGTTATTCAAAAACCTTGAGATGGCAGTCAAAGCGGTTGATTGATGGATAATATGTTCTTTAGAAACACCAGCTTCGTTGGAGGCAGCGATAAGACCTCCACTGTGAGGTCTTTCAGAACATACAACAGCAATACCAACTTCGTTCAGAGAATTATTGGCTTTGGGAATATCAAATGGTAACCTATTCTTCTGATCTTCCCTACTAAATGCAAATGCAACATCCTGGCGTCCATCAGAAGCCCGAGCTTTGTCATTCAAACCCTTGATCTTCTGTAACAAAGTTGAATCTTTCAAGGCCG
This sequence comes from Panax quinquefolius, assembly GCA_020205615.1. NCBI lineage: Eukaryota > Viridiplantae > Streptophyta > Magnoliopsida > Apiales > Araliaceae > Panax > Panax quinquefolius. Next base: position 9,581,970 of record CM035172.1, on the reverse strand, counting down.
CTGGAAGTACATGAGAGACGGAAGAATCTCCAGTTTCTGATTTCTTCCCCCAACTGTCATCAACTGCTTTTGCCTTGACCACTCGTTCAGGTGACTTTACTCCAACAGAGTTTAAAGAATGACCTCCTCGATTGTCACAATTTATTGAAGCATAATTCTCATCAAGTGGTGTTCTTTTTGAATGCGTCTCCTCATCCCTTCTATTGTCGGATCCCCGCTCATTTTTCCGGAATGTTGTTTGGCTCCCCTTTTCCAAAAAGGAGACATTACCTGGTGTAGGATGCTCCCAGCTCCCTTTTTTTGTATCCCATTCATTGTGTTGCTTAATAAGAACTTTGTATGGTCCTCGAGTATCGTCAGAATGACCAGATTCCACTTGTTCTGAGACCAATGTTGTATCACTTGAGCCACGCCCACTAGCTCTGGCATGGCTGTTGCTAGGCTCAGGAGTATTTTGAGCTGGGTACCTATTAAAAACAGGAGGACCAGTTGCCATTCCCATAAATGGAATATCTCGCTCATTGGGATTGCAGTAGGCAATTGGAGGGCCATAATAATTCTCATAGGGCACTGGACGAGGTAAAATCCAGGCCTAATTGGCATACCTGGGTGCATATAAGCATCAGGGATCTGACCTCTATACAAGTCTCCATTTTTGGATGGTGGCCTCTAGGCCCATTCAATGGCTGAGGAACTTGCTGAGGATTCCCTAAAGCAGGAGGTGGCATCTGAGGTCGATAGTAAGGAAATGGTTCAATTGGAAAGCCGCCAGGAGCAACAGGGGGTCCATATGGTGGACCTCCTGGAGGTCCTCGAAACCAAACAGCAGCAGGAGCATTTATTGGAGGACCATGCCAGGCATCAAAATGCTGAGGAACATTAGCATTTAGGTATTGCTGGGGGTCTCCCCCCTGCCACTTCTCTGAGCTAGGCTGGACCCCATATTCAACATGTTGTGTACCATCTCTTTTCCAAGTATTTATAGTTCCACCCTTGACATCTGCATTAGAAAAAATAAATTATCACATAATATTATTAATCAGACTAGTATATAAAAAATAAATGTAAGAAAAATTGATAAGTGAAAATAAATTTAAACTTATACAAAACAATATTACAAAGAAAACAATTAAATTCAGTTCAGAGACGGAACCAGCTTCAGAAGTTACAGTCCTGTCATTTGCCGATGCTAGTCTACCAGAGGATGAGCTTGGACGATCATGAGAACCATAATCTGCCATTAATTGTTGATGAATAAATCGTTAAATTCTACGAAAGCTAGGTCTAAGGTTCAAGTTCTGGTACCAACACCATCAGCAAAAAAATGTTGGTGAATAAATCAAAAACCATTGTGCATATCAGCAGTTGTCAGACAACACTCCCCCATTAAATACTCAAGCAAGCTGTACTTCATAGAAGACAAAAGAAATGATAAACCAAACTTACTTCTTTGACAAGAAAATATTATTTTGGTGATATAGTATATAATTTTTGTGGAGATTCATTTAAGGAGCTGAAAACAGGTTTGAAGTTGTTTCACTAATTTCCCAATTTACAACACAAGTGTGTTACGATTAAAGTTAATCAATGCGTGAACACCATAATAGGAAAATTAGACCACTGACAATAGACAAAAAGTAGCAAGCAAAATTACCTTCTGACTCCGTATTCTTTCCAGAATTCTCTCTCTCGGAACCAAGTGTAGGAAAATCTCCAGAAGTAAGAGAAAACTCATCATTCTTGGTGGATGAGATTATCTGCATGCAATTTAGTCACACCAGAAAGATCAGCGCAGAAAAAAGTTGTAGCACCCTCAACCAGAAAAGCTAAAGTAACAAGAGAATTGATTGGAAAGGAATAACGCGAAGAATCAGCAACGTACATGTGTTACTAATCACTCAAATATATATAATATGCATTGGATACCTATCTTTCCTAAATAAAACTGGGAGCACAATAATTCAACTGAACAATCTTCTTTAGATAGTAGAAATCCAACAGTAGAACAAATAAGTTAAAGACCATACCAACTTGTCCACAGTCCCAGTTCCCCATGTTACTGAATTATCAGGTAATGGTTCAGCAAACCGTGATAGCTGTGAGCTACCAGGTCTTGTTTCTGCACTGTGAGGACGCAATGGAGTTGATGAGGTTTGGTTTGATGTCAAAGCCCCAGAAGCTGATGATGGCCGAGAATTGGACCCCATGCACTGGGAGTAGGTTCATGCATCCTATCGCAACCAGCAGTTGATGGTCGAGTGCCGCTTCCACCAGATGAAGGATTTGCCACTAACATGGCTTGGTGGACCATTTGCACCATCACCATGTGGAGACAGTCCTGAGGAACCCCACGGATTTGATGCTGAGGAAGATGAGCGACTCCCCAGCTATAACTACCCCTATCAGAAAGGAATATACATAGAAATAATTGAAAATCTGGCTCCACTATTGCGAGAATCATAGGAAGATGTGTGTTTTTGATTTTTTGTGTGTTAGAGAGAGAGAGAGTATTAGAAGAATGAAGCAGTACTCACTTGGGAACAATTTCCACATTTGGATCCAGGCCATGATTTTCTAACCTTGAAACAGGGTTGAGCAGAATTTCAGACAGCAAACCAAATAAATCATAACATGAAACTGAAACATATTAAGCAGGATATAATATACCTTTGGCTGGGTAAGTTTAAAGGTTTCGGAACAGCAACTTTTCCCAAAACAGTCATGCTACTTCTTCTTGTGGAAGCCCACCTACAATAAAGTAAGATAATTTACACATGCTTGTATTTATATTTCGTTTTTAAACAATCTCCTTCGGTAGGACTTCTGCCTGTTTGAACTTAAGTCATCCAACCACACCTCTAGAGAGGAAGTGTAATCCCAAACCAGCACTTAATATGATAGGATAAATTACATGCCTATTAGAAAATACTACACATGCAGAATGCAAGTAGAGGAGATAACTGCAAGCAAAAACAGAGTGCTATGGTCTGACACCCTAAGATATATGGTAACTAAAACACTAATTGATAAGATGAGCATGATAAATATAACTCTACTCAACATGTATATCGACAAATGCTAAAGGCACAACTACAACCTCATGAAAACCTCTACAATCCAAGTCCAAAAGAAAAGTCACAGACAAAAATCCACAAATATAATTATAAGGGTATAGGCCAAATAAATAAGTGGAAGTTAGGGAGTAATAGGTAATAGGAATATCGTAGAACTTATTATTGTCATATTGTTAATACCATTTTAATTTGTCCCCCATGTTAGGTGCATATAAGCATAATATATGTTAATGGTGCATATTAGCTTGTATGCATTGAATTGAATAAGGGCTTAGCCATACCTATCACTCTATATTCTATGGCCTTGTTTGTCACAGCTTATTAAGAGCAGCTTATAGCTTATTTTTAAAATTTAGTTGTTTTTGCAGAGTTTATTGCAGCTTATTGATAATAAACTGTAAATGGAGTACAACACCCCTATGTTTGTTTGCAAAAAAACATGCTTGGGATTGGACTATTTGTCTTAATTCAGTACTATTTCGGACTATTTTATCTTATGATGGGGATCTAATAATCCTTTAAATAGTTCTATGGACTATTTTTTGTCATTCCTAAGGCTATTTATGAGGGATTATATAATAATGTGGGATTAATAGTCCCACAATTTTAAGCTATCAAATGACTTTATGGGACAAATAGTCCCACATTAAAGGACTAATAGTCCATCATAAAAGGATAAAATAATCCAAAATAGTGTTAAATTAAGACAAATAATCCAATCTCAAACCTATTTTTTACAAACAAACATAACCTTAAAGTACTATGTAGGACGGGGTGGGAAAAAGGAATAAGAGTACCTATCTCCGCAAAGAATCAATAAAGAAACACACACAAAAGCACACAACTTTAATCTCAAATCAATATATTCAATAATCTAAAAAAAAATGAAGTATTACAATGCTTAAATAGAAAACTCAATACTTGAAAATTAAGTAAAAACCCTAACTTAGAAAGGAAACAATTTCCTAACTAAAATCTACTACTATAATAAACTCTCCTAATTGAAATCTACTACTACAATTAAAACTCTCCTAATGAAAAGCTACTACTATAATATCCTACTAAATAATTTTATTAATAACTCAACATTTATGTCTAAATAACAATACAAAATTAATAATAAACTTATTGAATTTCTTCTTCCGTACCGCATCATTCTCTTCGCCTTTGAAAAAAACTCGTCCTCAAGTTTTGAAATGTAGTAGAATAATAAACCACAGTCCAAGAAATATCTTCCAACAAAACATTCACATCCAATGTTTTAATGTCATTATCACAATTTTCAAGAATAACAATGACATAATATAGAAATTTGAAGTAGCTTGGGACTGTATCAACCGGAAAGAGAAAAAATCAACATGTTTCTGCAAACCATCTTCCTTTATGTTTTCGCATTTGGGGTCAAACTTACTTCAATTTCCTTACTGCAAACCATCTCTGAAAGTTGTTCAATACACTTAACTTCCGCTTCATGTTTCTCACAAGTATTAAAATATGAGAGTACTTACTCTTCTTTATCCTCACCAATTTCATATTGGTTATTGAGACGTTTAAGTATTATGAGACAGTCATTAATTTTCTTGTAAGAATTTACTTTGTAGGTCTTCTCTTGTGAACGCTTCGCTTTAGTTGAACAAACACGATTAGGATGAGCATTTTTTTGTGCTTGAACAAAATATGGACGAACAAAGAATACTCATAATGTGCCTTTAAATTTGCAAAACTTGTTTTAAAAATTGCAAGCTCATCACATAATTTCTCATACTCGGCACTATACGATACACAAGACCATTTAAGTTACTCGCCTATGACCAAAGTTCGATGCTCAAGTTGCTTTATCTTAGTCCAAAGAAAGTCTTGATTGTTAAACATCGAAGACATTATATATATGTAGAGGGGCTGAATTGAAATTTCAAAAACTTTGGGGGTTAAATTGAAAACTCAAAATCTATGGGGTTAAATTGAATGTTTCAGAAACTTTAGGGGTTGAATTGAAAGTTTTAGAAACTTTGGGGGCAAAATTGAAAGTTTCAGAAACTTAAGGGGCTGATTTAAAATTTTCAGAAATTTAGGGGTACAAAACTGTAATTTGAGAAGAAAAAATCTGATGAACATTGTCGCTCACGATAGCGATGAACAGTAACGCTGAATTTTTTTTTTTAAGATTGAGACTACGACGACGATTCCTGCTACAAATTGTGCTTTCCTCTCGGGAAATTGTTGTCGATTCTCTAGCGAACTTCGATAATTTGATGGAGGCCAGAAAAATAGGGTAGGAAGGAATTTGGTGAAATCAAACGATATCAAGAATTTTGGCTCTGATACCATTATGATGTAGGATGGGGTAGGAAGAAGGAATAAGCGTACCTATCTCTGTAGAGAATCGGTAAAGAAACACACACAAAAACAAAACTTTAATCTCAAATCAATATATTCAATAATCTAAAAATAATGAAAGTATTACAATGCTTAAATAGAAAACCCAATACTTGGAGATTAAGTAAAAACCCTAGCTTAGAAAGTAAACAATCTCCGAACTAAAATCTACTACTATAATAAACTATCCTAATTGAAATCTACTACTACAATTAAAACTCTTCTAATGAAAAGTTACTACTATAATATCCTTCTAAATAATTTCATTAATAACTCAACATTTATCTCTAAATAACAATACAAAATTAATAATAAACTTATTGAATTTCTTCTCCCGTACCGCATCAAGTACCAATAGTTTTAAAGGTGGTGAAATGGAGGGGTTTTATTTGACAACTTATCAGCTTATTCAGTAATTTGAGTAAACATTTGTTTCATGCCCAAAATAACCCTACAACCGTACTAGAAAATTTCATGCCTAAAGTAACCCCAAAATTCCGGTAACAAGCTATTTGTAAAAAGCTGGGTCAAACAAGATACTCCAGCTTATTGAATAACCTATACTTAAATTAAGCTAGTGAATAATCTCTTACTGAAATAAGCATAAACTGCGACAAACCAACCCTATATATATCTCTTCTTCCCCAATCTCTATCAATTTCTTCCAAGTTTCTACTAATGCGCAAGTATTTTTTATTGATCTTCACTGACACATTTTCTGCTATTGTTACAGTTTACCCAACAATTTAAATGAATCCTAGTTACATGGATACATATTGGCAAAGCTCACTAGAGTTGAGGTAACCTCAAATCTAGTGAGCTTAAGAGTTTCCCAGTTCTTGTACTGAGAAACTTTTTTGAGGAAATTTTTTTTGGTAAAGCTTCAACTATATTCCTCAATGATATTGCCTTTGGGTGAGAAACTTCCAATGTACTTGTCTTACAGTTTTGGTCAGATATGTAGAACTCCAATGATATATTTACTTGCTCGGTGATACTTTAAATGATAAGACATCGTGACGAAAAATAACAAAAACTCCAAATAACATAAAATGTAAATACAGTAAATTACCTTCGCTCTCCAGCCAACATACTCGATGTCATTGTTCCAATGTAGTGAAAAGGTCATCCAAAGAGCACTTGCACGGCCTGCCGACAAAATGGATAAAATTAAATTCCTTCATAAACAACAAAGTGCAACCAACAAACTAAGATTAAGAATAAGACAATTGAAATTAAACGGTCAAGAAAATGAATTATCAATAGTTCTGAATGTGACCAAATATATTCCAATGACCAATCAGATATATCAAGTTTACACTGCAAAAAATATTCATAGTATTTTGTCTATAATTTAGACCAATTGAGGCATCTAGAAACTACTACAAAATACCTATCACAACTAACAGCAAACTAAGGGATAAAATGTTTACTGGCACTAAGGTAAACATATCCTAGCCCAAGTGTACAGTATTTATTAACATGCGTTCAAAAGAGATGTTAATTAGAAAAGAAACAATTTAGATATAAAATGCGTTATGCTAACCAAAAGAAACCTTCCATGCTTCTTTTATGACTGTTTCATAACGAATACAAAAATTTCCTTGAATCCTTAAAGCGAGCACAATTGTTGAGGCTGAGACTCGAAACATTTCACAAAGGCACCAACTCAAGAGTATTATTTATGTCAACTTTCTCGTAACTGGGTTTACAACAAGCTGGGGTATCTGCGAGCATATGAGTACAATTGACACGGCCCATAACATGACTACAGTCTTATAAATGTGGAACTGGAACCAAAGAAACACTTCATAAAACTTTCGAAGTAAAAAAAATCAACACTGTCATAGTACAGTTCAATTATGGATGTGAATCTAAAACCAAAGAAACACATTATACTCCAAAAAACTTTCAAGCAAACAAAAATCAACTAGCGTAAACATACTATTCATACAGAACAAAAAAAATAAACTTAAGCTAATATGATATCAACAATGTCAAAAGAAACAAAGTTAAGGATTTTTACATGAAATTCCTTTGAGCCTTGTTCCAGTCCCAATCTATCTTCCCTGTACCCAAGTCCATATGTTGGTATAGCATTTTTTTATGGTTTCTATGTCCTTCATGTCTGTTTTGAATGGTACATAGATCATATTTTAAGACAAATTATGCTATTCAGACTTCACAAAGAATTTTGTTTTTTTATAGGTCTTCATACGTTTTAGTTTTAACATGCCATATTGTGGCATTTTCAGTTCTGTAGTCTTAATAATACAAAGAAATAGGAAATTCAATAGCTAGTTTATAAAGCATTCTTTTCTGATGGACTTCATAAAGGAGACTTAAGATCGTGTGCTTAAAGATAAAATGTAATCTTAGTCCCTAAATCTTGACTTGAACCCAACCTATCAGTCTATCACATCAACCCTAATCAACCTCAAGCCTTTTCCTTACCTTTCATCTCTAAAGATGAAAGCAAGCCTTCATGGTTTTAATGTCCAAAATCTCATACAACTAATTCAAACACCCTAATGTTCACATTCAAAAATACAATTAGAGCAGATTATAGTATATTTATTTCCACACCGTCATTTGAAATTCGAACTAACACAATTATATAGGTATGACATATACATGTTTACTGTTTTTCTATTTAACGTAGTTTCTCTTTTCAATGATAAAAATATAAATGTAAGGCACAAGACCCATGCAGAGTCAAAGTATACTCAGAAAATAACAAATATGCACATGACTTTTTAATTTTAAGCAACACATATAAAAATTTCCAGAAACCCCAGAAGACAAACAATCAGCCACCTCCATTCCAAATTACAGAAATGAATCCAACATAAAAAGGTAATTCCCATAAAAGTTGAAACAAAGCATGTCATTAAAATATCACTTTCGTAGTCTTAAAAGGTATAAATTATTTGAATATTATAACATCTTGGAATACTTACAAATTATTTCATCGTGAAGTAGAAATAATTATTTAATATTGTAATTCCTTATGTTGACGAGTACAACTATACATAAGCATTTGTTTATTTCTCCTGCTCTATCACTTCCAATATCCAAATTACCGTCTTTACCAAAAAATTGGACCTAATTGCAACTTTTTCACACTACACAAAATCAGTCTGCAAAATTCTCAACACACAAGACCCTGCAATTATTGAGTTGGACTCTGCTACCTATCTACAGCATTAATCAGTATACCAGACCACTCTTAGTTTCACACTTCTGAGTTTGACATATATAATAATGTAGAATGAAAAATCAATTAAACATATATAAGAGCCTAAGCAAATACAGTAAACAGGATGCATTGTAAAGATTGTATCTACTGAAAAGACAGAACATGCAAAACTATTTATTTTGATAGGTAAACACAAAAATACTTTTGATTTTTTCAATAAGAATAAAAAACTCAATTAGGCATGGAAGCATGATAGTACTACCAGCTTATGTATCAGAATTTAGAAGTACAACATTTCAGCACAACAGAAAATTCAAAGCAGTACTGGGTATCTAATTTAAAGAAAGGAATAATTTTTATAGGAAATTTGACAACGGGTGCTGTTTGGCAATAATTGACAGATATATGAGAGTGTGCGAAGGAAATGTATATGATTCTTTACGAAAGCAGACATTAATTTGGCTCAAACCTAAAATCCAATTAATTGCTTTTACGAAAACAACATAAATTAACACACTTATGGAGAGAAACAAGGGGTGTACCGTATAAAGAGAGGATGAGTCGGATCTGCTAGAAGTCCGATCTGTGTATAGAGAGACAGAGATGATGATGATGTAACGACGACGACGTTTGAAAAGGTGTACGTGTATATATGTTATATGTATGTGTACGTATATGTTCTTACGTGTGTGACGGTGAAGAAAAAGGATCGAAGAAAGGAGATAGAGGGGAAGGAGAAAAGGGGAGGGAGAGAGGGCAGTGACTCTCAAATCCGAACCAGAAGCCCAAATAACTCCACATTCACCCCTCCCTCTTTCAGCTGTAACTTTTTACGCCACTTTCTACTGCAGCGCGTGAAAAACAATACTCTTTTTTTTTCATATTCTTTTAAGTAATCATAGGGCACCGAATGTTTAAACAGGAATAAAATTTGCATTTAAAAACAAGAAGGTAAAAAGGAAGGTGATGAGCATCATATACAATTATTATGTTTATTATCATACAATTTATTAGAATGAAAAATTTTAAAATAAATTGTATTTTGTTATTTTATCATACAAAAATTATTATTTTGTATAATTAAATATACTAGCTCAATATCCGTGCTAAACACCAATTTATACTAGTATTTTTTATTAATTATAGTTTATATTATTAAATATACTCCTAATATTAACTAAATAATGATAGTGTGATGCTATAAATAATAGTAAAAAATAATGACAAATCATATTACTTTATTGTTCTTAAATAAAATGTATATCTAATTTTGAACCAAACTAAAAACATTAAAAAATAAAAGGTTGTATCACTTACGTAATTGAGAGTGAATATTAGTTTAAAAAAAAAAGTAAAAGTAAAATAAGGAAGAAGAATAATTAAAAGATGATTCAAAATGAATGTATAATAACTTAATAACTTCCAAGTTTCCTACAAAGAAAATCGGATACAATTAAATACCTCCAAAGAGACTAACTTACCAATTTAATGAATTGCCTACAAGAGAATGGAATTTACTAATTCTCCTATATATCTTATGAGATTATATAAATATAATAAAAATAAAAATATATTAAACAATTAAATAAGTAAACTTTTATGAGTCAACTCAGTTATGTCTGCTATTATAAGCCGGTTGCTATGAGAAAACAAAGATGAACAACTAAACTTAATATGTACTTTGAGATTAGCAAGTAGAGACTTAAACATAGTAGCAGTCATATCTATTAGCTGAACATGACTACACCAAACAAGAACCAATTTACATAGTGGTGTGCACTCAAAACCTACAGTTCCCACCCGGTTGACTCTCAGAAGGCAGCAATTTATTTGAACTGACAGCCATCCTTTTCTGATCCATTGACATCCACCCACACTTCATTCACCCGCCTTATGATCCGCAAGGGAGAATTGTACTGTGCAATTGAGTAAGCATATTCACTCTCCGAAGAAGTAGAGTTTGCCCAAGGAGACCTGCTCAAGCTGATGGCCAGTTTTTCTGCCTCTGTTACAATGTTCCTGTCCCTCGCAAATCCTGGAAACTTTCGCACAGCAATGCAATGACTGTCCATGGAATCAGGTTCAAGGTTCAGCTCTGGGAGAGGAAGTGGTGGGGTAACTTGGAATTTAATAGGCAAGTAAAAGCGGACATTGTAAGCCGACGAGTGAAGTGGTCCTGCTCCTGGGACAATGCTTGTCAAGACAGGCACCGTCATTGATACCCGAGAGGAGTTCAAGTTTGCGCCTTGTATATACTGGAATAACATGTGACAAACACCAGATTTTGAGAACATGAGACAGATCAGAGGTGGAATGACTCGGTTGGAGAAATATGCTGCTCCAAAAGTCTTATTTTTATTTAATCAATAAAATTAATCATGGGACACAAAAACCATGAGACACAAGAACTCTTACTAGTTAACTACCTTGAAAAATTATACTAATTGATTGAAAGTAATTATTTTACATGAGATTAATGAATTATTATCTTTCTATTATCAGTTTTTTTAACCCAATGCAAAGCTTGTCTTGTCATCTCACAGCCTAATTTAACAATTACCTTGATATATTATCCTATAGCTTCGTTAGAATGTCCAGATTAGATGGAAACTAAAACATCACTTAGATTAAAAATGTAGTAACCGATCCCGGTCATTGGCTTTTTGAACTATACTCATGGATATAAATAATAGAGCAAGTAATTGCAATTGTATTCCATGAGATGGTCCTCCTAGAATTGAATAGCAGGTGCAACAGATACCCGATCTAGGTCGTAAAACAAATTCAATTTCATTTATATTTTTGCCTTGTCAATTAAAAATCAAATTTCTCAGATGAGTCCATGTCTATCACATAATTCGATTAGAAAAGAAGCAAGATGAGTCAAAATTATACCTGTGAGTTAAAAATTGCCATTTCTGGTGGCTTTTGGTGGCTTTTTCGAAGGAGATATCATTAACAGGGGAGCTCATCCAAGCCGCATCTCTATAGAATCTGATTTCAAAATCTGATTCGGAGTGAACCACTTTGTACTGGGGTGACTCGTATCCATTACAACATGTGGCCACAGCACACACAACGCTCACCAACATCATTGACAATCTCGCCTTCTCCATTCCCTTCTCTCTCTGATTTCTGAGTAGAATAACAACACTTAAATGCAGAATTTCGTATTTACGCTTCTGCCCCTATTAACTTTACTTGGATTTTTATAGAACTACTACTAGTCTACTAGACCACCAGTAACGAAATTAATATAGATTTTAGATTTAATCTACTAGTAATTAGGTTTTTTTTCACCTAATTAAATTTAAACACCTACTCTACTTAATACTTATGAGAAGGACCGAGTATTTTAAAATATTAGTTGCACAAATTAAAATCTAGAAAAGTTGTGTTGTGTTGTATAAGCAGTTTGGGTAAATTAAAGGTCTTCCTCAAGGTTGTACTAATATATTTTTCTACTACAACTTAAGCATTTTATAATTTTATTCTACTTTTCTTTTTACTTGTTCCACTTTACTGAAAACTTGGGAGTTGCTGAAGCCATCCTTCCGCACTTAATTAATTAAGCCACTCCAATACTACTTTTATGGAGTATTAAGCAGAATCAGTTGTGCTCAAATCCCTTCCCAGCACATGTTGGTATATACTAGTATATAAATTCTGTTAACACATGCAAGCTGCTTCATCACACGCACTTGTATTAACTGGTTTTCGATGTTCATTCTAAGCATGCATAAAACTTGATAGTATCTGCAGTTTTCACTGATTCTTCAGACAATTATTCTGATGCGCCAAATTCCCGATGCCATTGCTGACAACACAGTACTAAATTGGAAAAGTTAAGTTGATAGTATCTGCAGTTTGGTATCTATGAACATGATATACTGATTCTTTTCTTCATTCCTAGACAACAACAGGGACAGATGGAACCAAAGCAACTTCTTAACATTTAAAATTACTGATCGATAAACGAAAACAACAATTTAGATCCTCTCAAGTCTCATGATAATTCAGACTACACAAATTAAAATACAATACTGAGATCATGAACTCCTTCAAAAACCTCATCATCCCTATTCCCTTCCGTACTTTCCCACAGGGAGACTGTAATGATCTTTCTCAAGCTTTTCCTTTTCTTCTAGTACTAACTGCAAGCAGCATAGTTATTAAGGTTCCACTACAACTCTTGACAGCAAACAATTATTCAATGTTATAAATAATACAAAAATCTCAAAAACTCTTCTTTTTTCTTTGGTAATTACAACTCAAAAGACTTATCAGTAGTTAATACCGAAACAAAGAAGAAAATTTGAGGTAATTCTACTAATGCATGCAGCAACTATTGTACTCAACTCCCCACCCACCATACAGAATAAACGCAATAATTCAAATGGAGAGTGATCTATCATTCTCCTTAAACGATGCCGCTAATTTCAAATTTAACTTAATTTATAAGAGTTCCTATCTTAGTTGAGAAGCTTTCATAATTAAGCCAAACCCACTGAGTAATATATGTACTATGTGAGTATGTAGAATTTCATCATTTACATATGTAGCTACCACAGGCTTTTTCCATCAAAAGGGAATGGAAAAGGAGGAGTCTATGAATGTAATGTATGCAATAATGGAAAAAATGGATGATATGAAGTACTATTGATTTGCTGCATTCTAATACCATTAGCATATATTTACTGTACTAATATACAGAGCATTATCCTAAATCCAACAAAAATAACTGAATCATAACTGATTGATACAGATCCAAATGCATAATTTAACAAAGACCGAACCAAAATTGCACAGGAAGTACCCTTTATTGAACTTAGGAAAGTCACAAACAATTGAGATGAATACAAATAAATAATAGTATTGAGGTGGAATGAAGCCCTAATAGCCATTGCTATCTTATTCAACAACACAAATGTAAGTAGTATAACTAAGGTTTTGGTTCGAGTGGTATTACTCAATTTATGATTATGATCACTTATCTCAATTCTGAAATTCTAAAATATTAGAATATACGTGCTAAAAATAATGGCAATGTCTCATTATACTATTATACAATATATGAAAATATAATTATATATTCATTATTTATATGACTTATAAAATAAACAATAATTATTATTTGTATGAACCCATTTTTCTCTCAAATTTCAAGTTTCAAATACATATGTTAGTATTACATTGATTCTCTAGCATCATGGTAAATTTTTAGCATTCGTTTTGTTTGACATATATATTTGAAATTTCAATTATTTTTTTTTAATTTTTGAAACTCATTTTTTTTATTCTACGCCTATGATTAAACTTGACAGGATTTTTTTTTAAAAAAATACTAATAATAATTGGAGGCGTTATAAGGCCAGCCAAACTTGGTTCAATCTTGATGGTACTAATTGTCAAGGTCCAACACTCGTGTAATTTTTTTACTCTGTTTTCTTCAAACTGTTTCTTGTTTGTTTAATAAAATCTGTAATCTCCAACAATATTACCCCCATCATTACATGAATAACTCTTTTAACTTCTAGCTTGTTTGTTCTAAAATATGTACAGTTAATTATTGTGAGAGAACTTCAGTTACAAGCATTATGATTTCTAGATAGAAGCAATCTGTTATAAATAAAGCATGCATGCATATACTTTAAACTTACTCTGTTTTTTTTTTTCCTTTTCGTGAATAAACCTTTCAAAACAATAATAATTGTTGAATTCCATTTCAAATTGTATTCAACCACATGTAATGGTAAGATAAACAGCAGACAAAGCAGTTTGCAGCTGGAATTTTATGTAAACCATAACATAAACTAACCAATTCTTCTAGACAAGCTCCAAGAAGAGGGTTGCTTTAGGATGAAGTCCAGCATCTTTGAGAGTTATTAGCATTTGATCAACACCGTAGACTTTTCTAGGAAAGCTGGATATCAACTTGTAATTTCCAACCCCAGGCAAGCCTAGTGAATCAATGTATCTATAAATTGCCTGAATCTTGTCTCTGCAGAAGAAGCTTTTCTCCCTCCTCTCTCCATTTGGAAATCGTATTAATATCTGCAAACATGTACTATTAATTAATTACTATTAAAAAGATGTGTTGAATATTTATAATTTAATTTGGTTGCATAATAGTATTACCCGAGTTTGTGGTTGTGGAGCATCCCTATCATTACTTGGTGCTTGTGGAATAGTAGTGGCCCGTTTCACTTTGCCATCCCCATCCTGCTTTTTAGTAGGAGTTGTTTTAGGATGCTGATGATTTACATTATTTGATGCTTCTACTTGTTTTTGACCTCTTTCTTCCAAACCCAAATTCATGAACACTTCTTTCTCCTGAAATAATTAAGAAAGGAAATTGTTTATTGTTGATAGATATATATTCCATTTCATATGCATGTTACCATAACACTTCATCACCTTTAACTAATTAATAAATATGTTCCACCACAAGTAATGGGGTCGTGTTATCTAGGTATATATATTACATAATTAAATTAGTTTGATGTTAATTTGTGTTTGAGCCTTTGTGTAAAACCTGATCTTTTTGGAGAGCTTCAACATATGCAGCGTCTTGTTCTTCCCTCAAACGCTGATCTTGATCTACTACTCTTCTCCTTTCTTCCTCCCTGGCTCTTACTGCACCTCCAAAAGCCAATCCTTGCTCCTCCATTGTTCTTTGTAGAATTTCCACCAATTCAGCTGGAGAAACTGGCCCTTCCATCTATGCAAGTAAAGGCAAATTCTTAGATAGACTTGGAATTTAACCAATTACTCCACTCCACACAAGTGGTTATATTCATATTAGCCACACCATTTATGTGACAATGATTAAATGAAAATATATAGTCGCAGATAATTTAATTTATTATTTATTACTCCCTCGGAGGAGGGGGTTTCAACATTACCTGTTGAAGCACTGCTAAGTTATCACCAGGAGCAGGAGCGAGGATTGCACAGAATGGGAAGCTGGCAGGGCTCAGCGTTGTAGCCATATGCAAACCTTCTCCTCTATTTGCAAGTGCACCCCAAGAAACAAAATTTGCATCAACAAACTGTACCACAACTTCTGAACATAAGGTCTCCCTACAAAAAGTGGGTGTGAAGGGGTGTTCTGGCGAGTGAAGGTACAGGAAAACAAACTTGTGCTCCTCCTGAGCCATCTTTAAAGCCTCAATGAACCGGCACGCGTAGAAAAAGGGATGTATTGTCCCAAATTGTTGCTCAAAATTGGACATAAAAACCCACTCTTCTTGAATCATCATCATTAAGGGCTCTTGCAGGGGAGGGAAGTTGGATGGTTGATATTGGTTTCTTCTTCTTCCTCCTATTCCCATTAGGTCTATTCCTTGATTCACTACTCTAGAAAATCCTCCTAATATGCTCCGAGGGAGTCTTACCATTCTTCCAACAATCCCATTGATAGAGGTCTCCACCATTGTTGCTCTTGCACTTGATGACATTAGTGCTATCAGCTATGTGACTGCAACTTGTTTGGTGTGAAAAGTAAATGAAAGGCATGAGAGATTCAATTTCTATCAGTTAGATAATGTCTTTATCAACTCCGGAATCACTTTATAAATTTGATTGAAACTTTAGTTAAAGTGATTGAGCGAATATCGCGGATGAATGTTAAAAATCAATCCTTTATTTTTTTTATATATACCTTCTCACAGTTTAAAGAGGATGATTCCTTGCTTTGGTTATTTCATCATCTGTGTGGAAAAGTGTGAGATTTTAAGTGTTATTTCTTCTCACTTTATAATAGCACGTAAAAAGAGTACTAGGATCCTCTCCATTTTAAATAAACACTCTTATGGTTAAAATTTAAAATGTGTTAGAATGTGACATTATACTAATGAGAAAGAGAAAGATGATTTTAAATTTGAACCATGAAATGGAGTCTCCATTTATCATGTAGACCATGAAATGGAGAATCTCCATATATTTGAAATGGAATCAAATCAAGAAAAGGAAATTTAGCTTTCAATATCACAATCAATAATCTTTCTTATTACATAAAAAATATCAATAATCTTTCATATCATGTACGCATCCGCATGTGGCGCTCATTTACATGTGAACCCGCAGATGTCATATAAGTTATATGACTATTTTTTATGCGATAATAGCATTATTTTATCACAATTGTGGCAGAATGATTTTAGATGGTGGACACAATCAGTCTCATCAACAAATGCACAAATTAGTTTTACAATTGTCATAAACTTTAACTTAAACATAAGTGTTAGTGTGAGACCCCAGATTTTATCAATAAAGATTTAAATTTTGTCGAAATAATTTTTAATATTATGGTGTGAATTTGAGATAATATTATAGTTGTGGGTAGTATTTATAAATTTTGCAACGTATGCAAGAGGTTATATTATATTCGATTGGTTTAGGAATATTCGGTTTAGCGAGGGAATATTCGTGACAACTACCAATCATTGGTGGACCCTCATTAACGTAATTATTATTTGATTGAGAAAGCGACAAAAATATTTTATTGAAATAACGACGAAAGTTTTACTGCTTGATCTTTGTTGAACTACTTTCGGTAGTAAAAGTGCGATGTCGTGTGGTTGCATTCAAGAAGACACCGGTATTGATTATTGATCTTTATGTGAGAAGTCACTCATTTGATTCCATTATTGTCGATTAATAATATGAATTATTATAGCGATAATGACGTTTTTGTTTTATTCGTATTATTAACGTAATAAAATGAAACATCTTTTTTATATAAAATGTAATCTTTTATTAAAGTTATTACATAAATAGAATATATTATATTTTATTATGCGAGTGTTGCGTAGTGTTTTGCATAGTGTTTTTCGTAGTAAAATATTTTTATATAAATAGAATATATGATATTTTATTTAAAAGATTTTGCTTTAAATATGGATGAGTCAGTTAAAGTAAATCAATCTGGACCGCTTCATGGATTAATTACTATGCATTCTATTTTCCTATAAATAGAAGTTCATTCCTTCATTATTTTCTTACTTAATTCAATTTAAACTCTAGAGAAAAAATTATAGAGAAACTATAGAGAAAAAAATCTATAGAGAGAAAGAAGAAGAGATTCGGTACTTCACTACTTTGATATCCAATTGTCTTTTACTAGTAAGGGATATTATTTGTTGTACTGTAAAGGGTGTTATTCTTTCTTATTCATGAAGAGAACTTCATTATTCCATTCATTATTATTCGCATTGGAATAGCTTTGTAAAAGTGGTATACCCTATACATAACTTTGTGATATGCAGACACCTTCTATACTTGAGTGAAATCCTTATGTTATTCCATTCTTATTTATTCTGTTGGAATAACTCAGATACGCTTATCCCCTATACTTGGTGATCTTCTTCCATTATTCCATTCTTTATTATTCTCATTTGGAATATCCTCATGCATGTGTTTTACAGGACATTCGGTTCCATTGTTTATTATTCCGCATTTATTATTATTCTTTGGAATATCCATGCGTGTGTTTACACCGACACAGTTCCATTGTTTATTATTCAAAGATTTATTATTCTGTTGGATCATCCCGCTTGTGAAATTTCACCTGACTTTGGTTCCGTTATTATTATTCCGTTGGAATAACCTCGTCTATCTGAATCTGCGCATGCACGGTGATTTCTTTTGTTATTCCATTCTTTATTATACCCAAATTGGTTAAAACTTTGACTTCTATACTCCATGAAATTAGTAGAATATCCTCGATATTTGCGTTTCATCCAAAGATCTTTTCATGGAAATATTCTTCCGATCATTCTTGAATTTTACTCTACAAAACAAAGATCTTGTTGACAATTTGGACGTTAATAAATCCTAGAGAAATTAATTCTTGAACTTATTTTATTGAATTCTTATATCATTGTCATCATCCTCATGTTTATATTATGTTGAAAGTTATCTTTGGCTTACGTGCATAGATGAACTTAGTATGATTATGACCGAGGATCATTCTAATATAATCATGGTTTGTTATAAATGATGTGATAAAAGTCCTCGATTGGCACGTGATGCGATGATGGATAGTTTTTGGTATGATTATGACCGGGGGTGATTCGGTATATAGTCATGACCATTGATAATTTGATGAAAATCCTCGCCAGTGATACGAGGGATAATTAGATGTGGTGGTTTATTTATTAAAATTTGAGTCTCAAATGATAAAAATTGATGAAAACCTTTTAAAACCTAAAAGATAGTAGACTTTATTTTCTACTTGACTCTTTTAATGGATTGCTTATTCCTGCCGCAGCTTAAACCTGGTTGCTTATTGTATTTTATCGGTTTAACACTTTGTTGAAGGCTAATGATAATTTATTACGCATTATCTTAGTCATAATATTTTTTCTCTTGGGCTAGTTGAGCTCACCCTTTCTTTCACCGTTCTCTTGAAAATGAGAACATAAATTTGACGAAGCCTCGAGGAACGAAGTAATGGTCCGGAGGATAGCATTAGTAGTCCTCACTATTACGTGAAATAGTGTGATAATAGTCAAATGAGGACTCCTTTTGAGTTTGTATAATATCTAGTAGACAATATTTGTATTCAATCTCACGCTTTATGTCGTATTGTACACTACAGCTTATATTAGTAAGTTGTATTTGAATTTATGTACCATGTAAGTGGCGACCCAAGATGGGTGATGTATACTTAATTTTGGGGCGTCACGGTTGGTATCGAGCTTAGGGATATGATCCTGGCTAAGATGTGAGAATAGTAGTACTAGGAGGGAGAGACGGGGAATTCCTTCATTAGTATGACCTACCTAAGTTTATTTGGTATTTGATTGGTCCTGTTAGAGTATAGTGATAATATGTTGCATGTTAATTAACCCTTGTTTTGTGTGATGGTGTTTGTATTTAGATGTTGTGAATAGGGCTCGGTTATTGGAGCGCGATAATGAGTCACCTCAACCAAAAGGTAACGACCAACAACACGATAATAATCATACCGTGATAATTAACCATCGAACAATGATGACCATCGTGGGAGAAATTATCATGCTAAGAATGGTAACCACTTCGTGGTAATCATCATAGCCAAGATAATAGAAGTGGAAATTTCAAGAAGAGAGGTCATTTAGCTCGATTTTGTCGCGTGCACCAAAGTCAAGTCCACCGGGACGGTGGCACCAAAGGCGGATACGGATAAAAAACAAAGTCGGTGGTTTTCGGGAAGAGCGTTTTTTCGTGACTTCTCAAAAGTGGGTAACCCGAACGCGAAGTTAGCACGGGTTAGTTAATTATAAATTTCTTGAAGTCTATACCTTATTAGATACCGGTTCTACCCATTCTTTATCTCTTTGCTTTGCGTTCAACGCTTAAATTTGACTCGGAGAAATTAGACTTTGATTTATCTATTGAAACTTCGTTGGGAGAAACCTTCGTTACCTCCAATCGCTTTATTAATCTTGTTGTTTCAAATAAACACTTTCACGTTACTTCGTCGATCTTATCTCTTTGAAAATACTTGCCTTTGAGGTAATTTTTTGAAAACGATTGATTAACTACTCATTATTCTTTTTGTAAGGTTGTTAGCTTTCATATTCCTAACCAACTCATTATACTGAATTCAAAGTAACCAAATCCTAAAGTTAATCAACATTATATCAAGTCATAAGTAAAGAGCCCGATCCTTTCGTTGTTGACTTCCTTGTATGGAATGCACCGAAGCCGACTTTACGTAGGCGACGTCATGACCAAGATGGCAAGTTTATAGGTATCATTGTGAGGTGCTTATCTAGGTTAAGGGATAGAAGTCACGGTTCAGATCAATGTGACGTCTTATCCAAGTCTTGGATGAGAGTAATGATTTTGAATGATATTTCTATCATTAATAAATTTCTTGACGTATTCTTGAAGATTTCCTAGCCTACCCTAGAGCGTGAAATCGAATTTTGTATTGACCCCCAAAGACAAAAACCCATTTCTTAAACCCTCAAATATTTCTTCAACTAAATGAACAGTTTACGTGGTTTATGATGAAAGTCATAATAAAAGCATTGGAATAATGAAAATCATGGGTATATTAAGTATTAGTAAGTTTTATGATGAGTTATGTTGGTTGGTATGTGAAAACATGAAAGTTTCTTAGAAATCACAAAGAGTTGAAAATCAGATTTTGGTTAAAAACGTAACATGAAATTCAATTGACCATATCTCCTATTATATTTTGAATTTTTGAGTATGGTCAAGTTCTAGAGTTAGATCTATGAGTTAACTAACTAATCCAAGTGGAATTACTGGAAAAGGTGTTGTAGATTTTTGTGTGGACTGATTTTAGCAAATGAGGCCAAAGCTGTAAATTTCGAAAATGCTACTGCCCAGAAACTTTAAGGGACTGTTTCGGCCACTTAAATTATGAGAAAAATTCTGGCCTTTTGGGACATGAAATTATATGGTATAAAGTACCTCCTGTCCAAAAATGAGCTCATTCTGACTTAAAATGAGCAAGTTATGACTATTTCAATATTTAGGTTTTTCCGATTTAAAAGGCTATAACCGGAGTTCTATAACTCCGATGACCATGAAATTTAAACTGAAGCTCACGTTAACATGTGTAAGGTCCTGCCCAGATTTGGGAATTTTGGAGTTAAACTTGAGGTAGCTAATTTCTTAAGGAATTAAGTGGAAATTGATTTTTAAAAATAGTAAATGAATTTTAAAATTCCAGAAAAAATATATTTTCATTATGGGACTATATTATGCTAAATCCCAGAAAAGAAATATTTTTGGGACTGATTTGGTATTTTTCATGAAAATAGTTTAGTTACGAACATATGAGTTAAATATGTTATGTGAAGTAATGAAAGTTGAAAATAGGATTTTATGGCTAGAGAATCCTATATAGAGTATATGCATATTTTTGAGAGATTTGATAATTGGTGATGATATCTTATGAGTATGGCATTTTGAATGATTAAATGCATTATATGGTAAAAGCGTAAACAGTTAAGATAAATTGTTTATAAATTTAAGAAGTGATTAAAATATTGTTATAATATTAATGATATTAGATTATGAGATTATTAAGTGATTGATAACATGGGGATATTCTTGAATCTGGATAAATTATATTATAAATGTTTAATATTTATTCTTTATCTCATTTGATTGATTCTTTATATCATTATCCTCACGCTTATATTATGTTGAAAGTCATCCAGTATGGCACAAGTGTGCGTAGATGGACTTGGTATGATTATATGACCAGGGATTGTTTTAATAATCATAACCATAATTGAAAACACAATTATCTTTGGTAGTAGTGCATGGATAATTTGTGGTCGTGATACTAATGAATACACAATTATCTTTGGTAGTGGTAATGGATAATTTGTGGTCGTGATACTTAATGAATAATACACAATTATCTTTGGTCGTAGTGCATGGATAATTTGTGGTCGTTAATTTGTGGTCGTGATACTAATGAATACACAATTATCTTTGGTAGTAGTGCATGGATAATTTGTGGGCGTGATACTTAATGAATACACAATTATCTTTGGTAGTAGTGCATGGATAATTTGTGGTCGTGATACTTAATGAATACACAATTATCTTTGGTAGTAGTGCATGGATAATTTGTGGTCGTGATACTAATGAATACACAATTATCTTTGGTAGTAGTGCATGGATAATTTGTGGTCGTGATATCTTAATGAATACACAATTATCTTTGGTAGTAGTGCATGGATAATTTGTGGTCGTGATACTAATGAATACACAATTATCTTTGGTAGTAGTGCATGGATAATTTGTGGTCGTGATACTAATGAATACACGATTATCTTTGGTAGTAGTGCATGGATAATTTGTGGTCGTGATACTAATGAATACACGATTATCTTTGGTAGTAGTGTATGGATAATTCGAGGTCGTGATACTAATGAATATCATTGGCACAGTAGTGCGGGATAATTCGATGATGTGGATTAATTATTGAAATTTGAGTCTCGAAGAATGAAATATTAATTCATGGATGTGGTAAAAGTCATCTTTGGTAGTAGTGCATTGATAGACTTGGTATGATTATGACCACGGATTATTCGGGTATAATCATGATCAGTAATTGAAAACACGAATATCCTTGGCCAAGATGGTGCATGGATAATTAAGTGGTCGTGATACTATTGTCGAGTTTCAACATTATTGGTTTTACTGATTTGTATATCTTTGGCTTTTGAAGTGCAAAAGATGAATTGTTAATGAATATCTTTGGTAGGATTGCAAAAAATGAATTTAATGTTTTCAATGATAAAGGTATTCAAGGTATCTTCACCTCTTTATCATACCAGTATCGCACCCTAATTTCGAGAGGGCTGAAATTCCATAAGGAGGGAGATTGTGAGACCCCAGATTTTATCAATAAAGATTTAAATTTTGTCGAAATAATTTTTAATATTATGGTGTGAATTTGAGATAATATTATAGTTGTGGGTAGTATTTATAAATTTTGCAAAGTATGCAAGAGGTTATATTATATTCGATTGGTCGGGGAATATTCGATTTAGCGAGGGAATATTCGTATAACTACTCAATCATTGGTGGACCCTAGCAAATGTAATTATTGTTTGATTGAGAAAACGACAAAAATATTTTATTGAAATAACGACGAAAGTTTTACTGGTTGATCTTGTTGAACTACTTTCGGTAGTAAAAACAAAGATACGTGTGGTTGCGTAAGTAACTACGGTATTGATTATTGATGCTTATGTGAAAGTCACTCAGGTTTGATTCCATTATTGTCGATTAATAATATGAATTATTATAGCGATAATGACGTTTTGTTTTATTCAGATTATTAACGTAATAAAATGTAAACATCTTTTATATAAAATGCAGAATACTTTATTAAAGTTATTCTATAAATAGAATATATTATATTTTATTATGCATAGTGTTGCATAGTGTTTTGCATAGTGTTTTGAATAGTGTTTGCATAGTAAAATGTTTTATATAAATAGAATATATGATATTTTATTTAAAAGATTTTGCTTTAAATATGGATAGTCGATTAAAGTAAATCAATCTGACCGCTTCATGGATTAATTACTATGCATTCTATTTTCCTATAAATAGAAGTTCATTCCTTCATTATTTTCTTTTAATTCACTTTGAAACTCTAGAGAGAAATTATAGAGAGAAACTATAGAGAGAAAATCTATAAAGAGAAGAAGAAGAGTATTCGCACTTCACTACTTTGATATCCGAGTGTCTTTTCTACGGTAAGGGATATTATTTGTTGTACCGTAAGGGGTGTTATTCTTTCTTATTCATGAAGAGAACTTACATTATTCCATTCATTATTATTACATTGGAATAGCTTTGTAAAAGTGGTATACCCTATACATAACTTTGTATACGCGGATACCCTATACTTGGTGAAATCCTTATGTTATTCCATTCTTATTTATTACATTGGAATAACTTTTGTATCTGTGAATCCCCTATACTTG
Source organism: Panax quinquefolius (assembly GCA_020205615.1). NCBI lineage: Eukaryota > Viridiplantae > Streptophyta > Magnoliopsida > Apiales > Araliaceae > Panax > Panax quinquefolius. The sequence continues at coordinate 9,557,842 of CM035172.1, read as the reverse complement.
GTGATCTTCTTCATTTATTCCATTCTTTATTATTACTTTTGGAATATCACATGCGTATGTTTTACACACTTAACTGGTTCCATTGTTTATTATTCCGCATTTATTATTACATTGGAATATCCATACGTGTGTTTACACGGACTGGTTCCATTGTTTATTATTCAAAGATTATTATTACATTTGGATCATCCTGCGATGTGAATTTCACGACACAGGTTCCGTTATTATTATTCCGTTGGAATAACTTTTTTCATCTTAATCTACGCATGCATGGTGATTTCTTTTGTTATTCCATTCTTTATTATACCCAAATAGTTAAAACTTTGACTTATACTCCATGAAATTAGTAGAATATCCTTGATATTTGCGTTTCATCCAAAGATATCTTTTCATGGAAATATTCTTCCGATCATTCTTGAATTTTACTCTACAAAAGCAATTATCTTGTTGACAATTTGGACGTTAATAAATCCTAGAAAGAAATTAATTCTTGAACTTATTTTATTGAATTCTTATATCATTGTCATCATCCTCATGTTTATATTATGTTGAAAGTTATCTTTGGCTTACGTGCATAGATGAACTTAGTATGATTATGACCAGGGATCATTCGGTATAATCATGGCTTATTATAAATGATGTGATAAAAGTCCTCAGTGGCCTGTGATGTAACAACCCCAAAATAGGTCCATTCCATCCAACCCATTCTGAGTCGCCAAATATATGGTACGAAAAACAACTACAACTTTATTACAACAATAGTGCGTGCAAAAAATACAACAACACATATCTTGTGAGTTTGGATACAAATATATACCAATCAGAAGACGTCACAATGACACACCTTACATAAAGGTATAGTCAAAAACTGCTTTTAGAAATTAGAATCTTTGGGAAGTGCTCAAGAAACCTTCCATATATGGGAGGCCATGCTTTTAGGTTATAGTAGATATCATATGGCCACGAATTATCCTTGGTTGACCTAATAGACCCCCAAAGAAAAACGAAAGATTACTATCATATTCTTCCCAATGGTGAGTCTTCTCTTGACATATCATTATCTCTCCACTGTCTCTATTTGGGTATTATATTCCAAACAAACACCAAGATTATATAGGTAGTGCTTGTAAATATACTCGGCAGTGGATGAAACACAACCATGTCTTATGATAACACGAGTTTGTATGTCATTAGACATCTTGTATGATAGTGGCAAAACACCCTTCCAAGTTAAATTCACCTCACCCTCAACATCTATAGACCACCATTCTATTCCTCGCTATCCCCCCTTTCGACCCAAATATACTTTTATTACCCGAAAGGAATTGTGAAACAAAAGGGTGAAACCTGAACTAGCTCGATAAAGAATATTATGACTAAAGATAAATAAATTATCAATAGTCTTCATCAAGAATGAATCGTAGATTTAGAACATATGGTAGATGATAAAACTTTTCAACCATAGTTTTGCGGTAGAACGAACAATCCATTAAAAGAGTCAAATAGACTATAAAGTCTATTGTCTTCTCCACGTTAAAAGTCCACCAACAATGTTTTATCCTCGTAACATCAATCAACAATTCCTCATCCACAATCACATGCATAACTTATAATCATAATTGTAGTTCTAAATCCTCTTCTTATCCGGACGAAGATAATTTCATCACCGCCTTTACACGAAAACATCAAAGATCATGGTTATACCAAATCACGATTTCGCTTCATAATCATTCTAATAAATTCATCTTTGCACCACGGCCAAAGATATTCATCATCAGCTTTCATCTTTGCACTACATGCCAAAGATATTCAATAACAAGTCATCTTTGCACTACGAGCCAAAGATATTCAATAACAACGAGGTCATCTTTGCATTTACGGGCCAAAGATATTCAACAATAATTCATCTTTGCACTACAAAGCTAAGATATTCATCAACAAGTCATCTTTGCACTACGAGCCAAAGATATTCATATATCAAAGAAATACATAATCATTTCGAAGTTATATAACAATAATTATAACCATGTTGATCGATTCACCTTTGCACTTAAGCTAAAAATATTCAATTGTAAATTCAATGGTCAGTGATCATACCAATCAACAATTCAACTTTTGCACTCTTGGCCAAAGAGAACCTATAGTCACGATCATACCAATAATCTACTCATCTTTACACTCTCAAAGTCGAAAAATATCATCATTAGGGTTATAAGAATGTTATATAAAAACAATATAATCAAAATATGGTTTTAATTTCAAAAGTAAGATTCATAAATCAACGATAATTTGGTCGAGAAGAAAAACAATTTGTCGTGAATAGTACCCGTGATAAATACATAGTATCAGTAGTATCGTGCGTAAAGAAATCTTCTCGACACGAAAAGATAAAGTTTCATAATAAAATTCATATCCATATTTATAACACCTTAATCCAAATGTTATAAATCACTTAGAAATCTCATAATCTAATATTATTAATATTACAATAATATTTTAATCATTTCTAAAACTTATAAACAATTTAATTAAATTGTTTACACTTTACTAATTAATGCATTTAATCATCATAAAATGCCAAACTCATAAGATTTCATCACCAATAACCAAAACCCTCATCAAAAATCTGCATATACCTCATATATGGTTCTCAAGCCATAAAATCATATTTTCCAATTTTCTTACTTCACATAACATATTTAATTCATTTACTCATAACTAGAATATTTTCATGAAAATACCAAATCAGTTCCAAAAATATTTCTTTTCTGGGATTTAGCATAACATAGTCCCATATTGAACATATATTTTTCTCAAAATTTTAAAAATTCATTTACTATTTTTCATATGGCCAAAACCACCGAATATTTAAACATTTATCATAAATTATACTTTTATCCAAAATTCTGAAATTTACACGTATACTGATATTATATAGATGTACCCCCAATAAAAATTTCATCAATTTTGGAGTTAATCACAAGGAGTTATAAATAGTTACTTTTAAAATAGTCTTTTCTCATAAAATCCATAACTCCTAATCTATACATCCAAAATAGCCATTTTGGACACACTCTACAAAACTCATCAAAATATCATTTTAAATTTTTCCAGAATTTTTGAAGGTTCAAAAAATTTCGAAACTAAAAACATAATAACCCTTAAAATCCTTTATCCTATCCTTACCTCAAAAGAAGCGATTTACACCGGAATAACGCCGAATCGAACTTGCACTCAGTCATGACAATACTCAAAGTATACTCAAAATACTCACAAGAATACGCTCGATAATATAGAGAGAAAACTTGATTTACGGTGTGATTTTCAATTCTAACTTAAATTTCGCATTATTTATAGGAAAATGTTAATGCCGCAAAAGCAGACTTGACCACACATGATGGCTTTACTATGCTACTATTGCCACCCACCACATTTGAAATAAAATTCAGCACATTTTTTCACCAACCATAAGTGGGGCCCACTCAATTCTAGAATTTTCCACCAAAACCTAATTTCCGAATCAGTTACCTCTTAAAATTCATAACAAATCATACGTTCATTTTTAACGGTTCAAAATTTGTGGACATATACTCAACTTATATATGTATAACATATCCAAAAATTACAACGATCCAACGGTCGGATCAAAAATTATAACTAACGCAATATATCTCAAAAACACTGGTTTAATTTTTAATACCTTCATTCCGACAAAAATACTAATAAAATACCTCAACATTAATTCCTTCATTTATAACCATATAAATAAATCCATCATTTATATTCACATCAAATAAATATTTCCTTATCATATAAATCAATAATTAATTATTCACAAATAATATTACGAATCACAATAATAATGACAGGCGGCGGTTCAGAAAGAGGGGGCTTTCCAATAAGGATTTCTCTTCTTGGTAGCAATTAGGTGACCAAACCTCTCCTTAGAAAAGAACTTTCTAGGCATTGCCAATAATGTTATCCACTAATATTATTCGGATAATATGAATTATTGTCTGATAATGGAAAATATCATGTCAAGTGACAATTATTGAAACAACAATAATATAAAATATCAACGTAGCAATTATTGAATCAATAAAATAAAATATTGAATAAGAATTCTTAGTAACAATTATTGAGTAATGCCTTACTTACGAAAAAAAAATTATCATGCTTCATGAATAGTACTTTCGTGAATAGTAACTCGTGAATAGTAACTCATGAATAGTAACTCGTGAATAGTAACTTCATGAATAAGTAACTCGTGAATAAGAACTTCGTGAATAGTAACTCATGAATAGTAATTAAAAAATTTGAATACTTTTATTTCATAAAATTCGGGGTCTTACATGTGATGCGAATGATGGATAGTTTTTGGTATGATTATGACCGTAGGGGTGATTCGGTATAATCGTGACCATTGATAATTTGATGAAAATTCTTGGCCAGTAGATGCAGGGATAATTAGATGTGGTGGTTTATTTATTAAGTCGAGTCTCAAATGATAAAAATTGATGAAAACCTTTAAAACCTAAAAGATAGTAGACTTTATTTTCTCTTCTGACTCTTTTAATGGATTGCTTATTCCATTGCGATCAAACCGTTTGTCTATTGTATTTTATCGGTTTAACATTTGTTGAAGGCTAATGATAATTTATTCGCATTATCTTAGTCATAATATTTCTTCTCGGGCTAGTTGAGCTCACCTTTTCTTTCATTCTCTTCGAAAAATGAGAACATAAATTTGGACGACGAGTCGAGGAACAAGTAATGGTCCGGAGGATAGCATTAGTAGTCCTCACTATTACGTGAAATAGTGTGATAATAAATTGTAATGAGGACTCCTTTTGAGTTTGTATAATATCTATTAGACAATATTTGTATTCAATCTCACGATTTATATCGTATTGTATACCATTATATATTAGTAAGTTGTATTTGAATTTATGTACCATGTAAGTGGCGACCCAAGATGGGTGATGTATACCTAATTTTGGGGGCGTCACAGTTAGAATATAGGATCACACACACGTACACAAACGATAGAGAATTAAGAATAATACAGAGATTTACGTGGTTTCCTAATTTGGGTACTCCACATGCGGCTTGTTGTCTATTGATGATTCCTTTGTTACATAGGGCTTTACAATAGATAATATATACACCTACTAATCATATTCCAACCCTACTTCACATTATGTTCAATTATCCATAATGACCTTTTCATAAACAACCCAAAAAGTATGACTTCGCCGATCGGCGCGGCTCATGCCGCTCACAGAGGTTTAAGATGCGCGCCAAGCTTACTTCGAACGAAAAATTTTCAATTTACACGGTCCCGAGCGGACACTAGCTAATAATCTTGTTCCTAAAACAAGATAAGTAGCTAATAATCTTGTTCCTAAAACATTCTTGGCAATAAAAATACCTGAAGCAGTTTAATTTTCAGTGAAAAACTATCAGTGGGCTAATTAAAATTGTCAAAGATGGCAAGTGGCAACTACAGTGATTAGATAAGATCTAGTAGTCATCATTCAGGTTTTGACTTTTGAGTACTCGACTCACTGCTGCTTTTTTTGACCTTTTTTTTTTGTTTTTTAAAAGTGGAATTAAGCTGATCATGCGTCACATACATTAAATTTTCTTGGATGCATAGTAAACCCTTGTAGAATATGTTTACGTACACACTTGAAGGTACACATCTAAAGTCTAAACACACACATGACACATACTCCCTCCCTCCATATAAAATAACTTGCCTTTGTAAATATATTTCTCATATATATCTTAAATACAAATTATAATGTATAAATTGAATATTAGAACGTCTTAAAATCTATGCCGAGGACAGTTAAAAAAAATTAGCAGTAGGTTTGGTTCGGTTAATTAAGTTTAATCGATTTCGTTTCAATTGTTAATGGAGACATGGTAGGTGGGTGGGTTTGTATCATTTGAACCTTGAAATCGATCAAAGGGACTTTAGAATCCTCCCTCTCTTTTTTTCACATGGCAATGCTTGTGTTGGGAGCATTGCCAACTTGTTGTTTCCAAAAGTAAATTAACAAAACTTGAAAATTTAATTCCTTTCATTTCAAATGTTTTTAATTATCAAGTGGGTGGAGCCTTTTACAAAGCAACAGTACAGCTAGCTTTTCTTCCATGCAGATATATAGATAGATGTTGATAAAAAAAGAATGCCATAGTATTATTATTATATACTCCACAACATAAAAATATACATAGTGCTCTTGCGGCTGAGCCACCACAAACAGTCTATCCACTCATGCAAGTCACTATCATAATATTTTCTTGTGTATATAAATTGCTAGTATTTTACACAATAGAAATAATTGAACTTGATGCTCTGTCAGCATTTATGTATCCAACTGTACCATGGGTGAAACAACAACTTAATTGTCCTTAATTTTGTGCTCATTTTTTCTCATGTTTCGTATGAT